>VYXB01004385.1:0-37891 GCA_013397135.1 Pachyramphus minor
CCTGTCCCTGTCCCTGTCCCCCCACACACACTTACCAATATTTTGGGGGTGGAGCGCAGCGGCTCCTTGTCCTTGGGCATGATGCGGATGTAGAAGATGGCAGGGAAGATGAAGATGAGGCAGGGAGCAGAGGTGGCACCTGGAGCAGACAGGAACAGAGTGGGCAGGAGCCTCTCATGCCATGGCTCAGCCCTGCCAGCCCCACTGCCAGGCCAGGTCTTGTCCCCACCATCTCCCCTTCACCCCCCTCACAGCCCTGGCAAAGCCTTCCAGGAACCCAGGGACTCAGTGTGCTGGCACTGTCCCCACCCCCTCCCACAGCCAGGGCCTTGGCACGGAGCTGAGGGCTGAGAGGGGGGAGCCTGACTGGGGGGATCAAGAGAAATACGCAGGGGAAGAGCAAGTGCTGCCACTGCACTGCAGGAACCAGCCTTCCAGGATGGGGATAGGATGGGGGATACCCCATACACCAGCTGGTCCTGACATGGTGAGAAGGGGAAACTGAGGAATGGGCTGGGGGTCAGTGAAAGCCAAGTGCCAGGCAGGACAGGGGCTGTGTGCTGCTGCAATACCCCATGCCCAAGGGGGAACAGGAGCAGGGCACTGCCACCTACCAATCAAGCCGAAGATGCCAAGAATGGAGGGGGCAAAGATGACCAGTAGGTTGATGAAGGTCAGCAGGACCACTGCAATGGTGATGTGGCGGATCCAGCTGAAGTCCTTCCCTTGGAACAGCATCTGCTGGATGGCCCGGCGCACCTGGGAGAAAGAACAGGGTGTCACACTCCATCCTTGGAGCCAAGGTCCATCCCATCCCCTGTCATTGCAATCCTGCTTGTCTCTATCACCCCTTCCCCTGCCCAAGCCCTGACCCTGGTGCCCCACTGGTCCCTGTCACCTCTTCCCTTCCAGCCCTGTCCTCATAGCTCTGCTGGTCCCCATCACCCCTCTCTCTGCCCCAGCCCTGTTCCTGGCACCTAGCATGTCCTGTTCCCAGATTCCTGTCTTCATTGCTGCCTCAGTTTCCCCTCCCAAAGCCTGGTGCCAAAGCCACCTGGCATTCCTGCAGGGCCACTCACCGGGAAGAGGACAATAGGGACGGTGAGGGTGACAGCTGTCAGCACAGCCACCCGCACACACAGGATGAGCACGTCAAAGGGGTCCACTTTGTTGTACGTGTGCAGCAGCTCCGACTCCACGCGGCCTGTGGACACCAGTGGGGAGCCTCTGGGTGAGCCCCAGCACCACCACCCCCCTGGCACCATGTGCCAGCAGGGCACCCAGGCCCCTCCCCAAGGGCTTACCGTAAAATGTGAGGTAGCCAAAGAGGGCAGCCAAGAAGTACATGAGATACATGACCATGATGGAGATGTTGGAGATGCACTGCATCTTCTTCTTGGAGGGGCTGTGGGAGACAGCGGGCTCAGCACAGCCCCGTGGCACCCGCTGACACTGAGCACCCACCCAACAAGGAGGGTATTGCCAGAGCACCTTGGGGTGTGTGAGGGCTGTGTGGAGAAGGGCTGCACCCCCCTTCCTGGGCTGTGTGATGTGCTGGATCACTTACCACCAATCAACCACCCACCCATCTGTGGTCACAATACCCACCTCAAAGGGGTCATACCACCCACCATCCATTCCATGTCACATCATCCACCTCCCAGGGGTGATACCACTCACCACTGACCACCCATCCACCCTGGGACATAACAGCCACCTCCCAGGGGTCATACCACCCAACCTGGGGCATGGCACCCACTTATTAGGGGTCGTGTTACCCACCACCCATCCTGACCCACATCACACCACCCACTCCATCCCAGTGGTGATATCACCTAAGCCAGGTTATATCATGAATCTCCCAAGGATGATATCACCCACCACCCACCTGCTCACCCATCCCAGGTCCTGTCACCCACCACCCCCACCCACCCTCCAGGCTCATATCACCCACCTCCCCACGATGCCCCGGCGCAGGTCCCACACATGGACGGCACTGCCTTTGGGTGGGCGCCGGACGAAGCCCACCCCTCCCCGTGGGTGCCCCCACCCAGGACTCACTCCTTCAGCTCGGTGTAGATGGGCAGGACCTCGGGGTGGCAGACAAAGGCGAAGGCCATGATGGGGATGGTGTACGCTGTCTGTCCAAGAGGAAGGCAACTGACTGCTGGGGGCCAAGTGCCAGCACCAGGACCCCATGTCTTCATGGAGTGCACAGGGAGGGGGCTCACCTAGAGCCTCAGGGGACCTTACCTGGGAGTTCAGGGTGAAGAAGCTGGGGCTGCAGGTGTCCTGCTCGGGGGCCTGAAGGACAGTGTAGCCATTCTGGTAGTCACTAGTGCTGACAGAGGTGATGTTGAGGATGCCCGTAAGGTTACCCTCCTGCTCAGAGAGTGGGCAGGGGATCTGGAACTTCTTGTAGATGACCTGGGGTAGGGGGCACATGGGAATGGTCAGCTCTTAATGCCATCAACTCCCAGCACTCACAGCAGGAGGGTGCCAGTGCCCCTGCTGGGACCCCTCTATGGGGCACCCTTTGCCAGCGCTGCCCTGGCAATGCTGGTTCCCCCCCAACTGCCCCTGCAAGGGTGGGCAGCGGGGCAGAGCAGGGCAGTGGCACGTGGAGGGGCCACATGTGTGATTGCCCCCCCGGCACCCTCTCCCTCTCCCTTTCCATGACACTCGGTTCCTTCAGCCGAAAATAACCCAGCAGCTTGACAGCACCGCCACAGCGTCTCCGCAGCCCCGAGCGCCCGCTGTCCCTGCTGTCTCCGCTGTCCCCACAGCAACCAGCCCAGCCACACCTCTCGGCAGGAAGGATGCTTGGCACCCCAAGGCACTGGCACATGCTCACCGAGATGAGGAAGAAGACCATACAGCTGAGGGAGAAGCCACTGGCGTAGCCAAGGTAGCCTAAGGAGGAAGGAGAGTGGCCGGTGGGTGCAGGCAGGACCCTTGCACTGCCTAGGTGCCCCCTCCATGCCCAGCACCTCCAGGCTGGCACTGTAACCCAGCAGAGGACCCAGGGTGCCAGACCATGGGGTGGCATCCCTCTGACTTACCCAACTGCTTCATGAGGGCCAGGGGCAGGATAATGGTGACAGAAACCAGGATCACCAGGTAGTTCCCGTTCATGTACCAATCCCTGGAAGCAGAGTGCCTGCTCACCACCCTACTCTGCTGGGGCAAGGGAGGCAGAGGCAGCCACTGCAGGGGCTGTCTGCCATTCTTAGGGTCCCTGAAGCTGGCAAAGCCCAGGGGTACTGGTGTTCCCTGAGGCTGGTATACTTGCTGTGCTAACATCGCTGGGGACCCCTGAGATGACATCCTTGAGGAATCCTGAGGGCAGCATCTCTGAGGGCCCTTCAGCTGGGTCCTGCCTACCCCCACAGTGGAACACCCCCAAGGACTAGAGCTGCTGGTGGGGATGTGGGCATGGGGTAGGGGGATCTATTCCCAACTCGAGGTGGGCTCCTGTCCCCCACCCCACAGCCCCAGGTTCTGCTCAAGGAGGAAAGCTTGATCCCAAGGGGATGTGAGGAGCAGGGATTGGAAGTTCAGCTCAGTTTAATCTCACCCAGGGGCTTATTCAGCACTGACAGTTATCAAAAATAGTAGTGGCTTAATGATAGTAAATCCCTGCCATGGGCTGCACAGCTGGAGCCGGAGCACCAGCGCATGTCCGGGGAAGGCACGCAGGCAGCGTGGGCAGGAGGCACTCACGTGGTCTTTTCCTCCAGGTTGAGGAAGGTCTGGATGACCAGAGGCACTTCGGATTTGACGATGTACAGGTAGCTGGACATGGCTGCAGGGCAGAGCAAGGTTGTGCTGTTCTGGTGTGCTCTGGTCCCATCCCTCATTCCCAGCCTCAACAAGTCGCCCCATCCCCATCCTCACCTCCAATGTTCTGCAGTGTGATGGCAATGGCTGCTGCCAGCTTCCCTGGCGTCCCAAAGGCTCGGTAGCCCAGCTGCTCGTAGGCACGGATGCCTGTGGAATGGGGGGCAGTGGTGGGGTGAGGGCCGGGATGGGACCCTCTGGCACAGCCCTGCCAAGGACCCCATACTCACCTACAATGCCTGAGGACTTGAGCAGCAGGTGGATGGAGTAGCTGGAGAGAAGGGCCACCGCTGTCAGGAGGAAGCTGCAGGAGGACAGCAGAGTCACCAGTGGGTCACAGCACAGGGCTCAGTCACAGCTGTGGAGCAAATCCTGCACAGACAGGCTCTGCCTGTGGGCAGCTGTCCTGGCAGGACACTAGCCCCTCACCGGCCAGGTGCTCACAGGGCAGACAGGCTGTAGGGTGCAGGGACCCTGTGATCCATGTCTCCATGCCCAACAGAGCTGGCACTCACATCCTTTGGGTCACTTGTGTGAACTTGTGGTAAGAAGGCAAACCTTCACCCTCCTCCTCTGTGTCCCCAGTGGGTCACAGCACCCGGCAGGGCAGGCAGGCTCATGCCACCAATGGGCACTGCTCAACCAGCAGGACACTGGTCCCTGCATCACCCCAAGTCAGAGACTTCTTTCTTTCCTGCACCCACCAATCCCCTCGGAGGAGTCCCCGACACCTGGACCCTCAGGCCCCCATGGCACTCACAGGAAGAGGATGATGCCGGTGTTGGCCATGGCATAGGCCAGCCCCAGGATGCCACTGCCCATGATGGCATTGCTCAGGTTGAAGACAGACATCCCAAAAGACGTCTTCCCTTCGAACTGTTCACGGGACACAACAGGAAGGGGATGCACCAGTCACGCTGGGAACCAGCGCCATCCCTTCCCCACCACCATGCCTGTGCTAATACTCACATCAGTGAAGTGTGTCTGCTTCTTCTCGGCACTGTGGGGCAGGAACTCCTCCATCTCTGCCACACCAGTCTGGTTCTCCTCAAATCTGGCCATGGAGGAAATGGAGGTGAAGCCAAAGGAGAGCCAGGGGCCATCAGCACTGGCTGGTACTGCAAGGGTAGCTAGGAGGATCCCCCCAAATCCCTGGCACTCCCACTTGCCCTGGGGTCCCTACCTGTCACCTGCCAGCGAGGGGACAGCAGAGGCAGTGAGTGTGGCCGTGTGCTTCCCATTGGGCACCAGCTCCACCATCTCGGCCTGGAGGGGCACGTCTGTGGTATCCATGGTTAGGGGACAGCTGGGCTTGCTGTGGGCTGTCCTCAGGCTCTGCAAGAGGGGGGCAACAGAGGTCCAGCTGTGGGCAGGAGCACTAGAGAGGCTGGCCTAAAGTCTCACAAGTCCTGCGTCCAGTGACAGTAAAGCTGGGCTCAGCACCCACGCTGGTGGCACTGGAGGGACAAGTACCTGGGCACGAGAGCGTCACCCAGCCAGGCATCACCATGTCTGGGCTTCTCCCTTCTGCCCACTCAGCACACAATGCCCCATGGTGTTCTGCCCCAGCCCCAACAGCTGCACTGGTGTCCCAAGGCGGGACAGTCCCCTCTCCTGACCATCCATCCCACAGCCCACTCCCTTGCCCACACCACGGTGCTGCCCAGCCCCAGAGCCCCCAACCCCGCCGCCTGCCCACCTCTGCTGCCCGGCCCGCAGCTCCCGGCTCCGTGCCTCAGTTTCCCCTCCTGGAGACGGGCTCTGACAGGCGAGCAGGGCCGTTTGAGAGGGTGGCTGAGGACGGGGTGGGGAGCTCGGGGACACCCAGCCACCACCGTTATGTAAAGCCCGTGGTGCTGCCCGGCGCGAAGGGCTCACCCGCGTCCCGCCGCTGCCGGGGTGCCAAGGCGGGGGGCTTGGGGGCACGTCAGGGCTGGACAAACGGAGCAGGAAAGAGCGCGGGGCCGGGAGACAGCTCCTTGGCAGGGGAAGGCGACCGGGCTGCCGAGCGCGGGACGC
Organism: Pachyramphus minor; assembly: GCA_013397135.1. Taxonomy (NCBI): domain Eukaryota; kingdom Metazoa; phylum Chordata; class Aves; order Passeriformes; family Tyrannidae; genus Pachyramphus; species Pachyramphus minor. The sequence continues at coordinate 5,860 of VYXB01004385.1, forward strand.
CTTGGCACGCCGCACAAAGACGCCTCTGTGCAAGTCCCGGCCCTCCCCGCCCCGCTGGGAAACGGCACAGGGTGGCTTTCTGGGGCAGGCTGGTAGCCGGGGCAGGGTCCCGCCACCCCCCGCCGCCCCTGGGGGCTGGAGTCCTGTCCGGCTGGCCAGGGGGCTCATTGCTGGGGCTACATCCGGCCAAGAGACGATGCCACCCAGCTGGAGGTGAGGGCTGGCCAGGATGCAGTCTGGTCCCCAACCCCGGGAGGGTGCTACTGCCCCGTCCCCCTGTGCCTGGGGTCCCTGTGAGGTGAGCAGGGGACATGTTCATCTTTATATTCTCAGGGGAGTGGTGTCCCTAGAGACCAGGGGAGCCTTCCCACAGCACAGTCAGGTACAACAGTCCTCCTTGCACGCAAGGGAAGTATGACACGGCAGGGTGTGGGTGCCAGTACCTCAGTCTCCTGCTGCCCTGTATGTCCCTGCCCATCCAGGCCACAAAGGCGACCTGGCAGGGTCATCCCAGGCCACACAACGGCTCCTGGCACTGTCAGGTGGGCTGAACCCATAAGGCTGGCCCAAGATGGGGGGCACATATCTGGGCCATCCTGCCTGCAGCACAGAGCCGGGTGGGGAAACTGAGGCAGAACATAAGCCAGCAGGGACCGGAATGGGAAGGCTCAGACATGCGGGGGATGAGAGGGAAGTGCAGGGCGGACTCTGGATGATGATTTATCCCCTCCACTAGGCCTCCGCTTGGGATGGATCCAGGCACAAACAAGGCTGCCAGCACGTCCAAACGCCACCGTTAACTCTGCGCCTTCCCACTGCCATGGGCAGGCAACATCAAACCCACCTCTCCTGGTATGGGACCAAGGGGGGCCACCAGATCCCTGATGCTCTATCACCTCCCTAAGCCCCCCAGTGCCACTGTGTTGCCTGCGGTCAGGGCTCACCGCATCCCACCGGTGGCAGGCAGGAGCTGCCCGCTCCCCTGCCCGCTCCCCCACGGGCGCCAGGAAGGCTGGGCACTCTCCTCTGCAGACCCTTTCTTCTCCCAGGTTATAATTACACCTCTCTGGGCAGCTCAGGAAATACCAACTTCTTCCCCCAAGCGTCTCTCGGAATAGCAAGCGGCAGGGCCGGGCTCATTCAGCATGCACCAGGCTTCGTGCTGCCACCCAGACGCTTCCTCCCGCCAGGCAGCCCTGGCACAGCCCTGGCACAGCTCTGGCACAGCCACAACACCACTTGCTACCACCTCCCCAGCCGGCCCTGGCCTTTGCCCCTCAGCCAGGGTCTTCTGGTGGCAGTGGCCAGGGCAGGGGGGGAGATGAAAGGGGAGGGAGTGGAAGACGCTTCGATCGGGCAGCACGTGCCCTGCCTGCTGCTGTTTGCCTTGTGATAAGGCTGGGCAGAACAACAAATACAGAGTGGTGGGTGGCCCTGAGGGGGTGGCGTGGGTCTCCCTGGGCTGGGGGTGGTGGTTTCCGCTTTTTCACTGTATGCCCACCTCAGCTGGGGACCCTCTGCTCCAGACAAATAGCATTTCCCCAGGGATCAGTTCCCTCAGGGTGCCACCACGCAGATGGGATGCTGCTGTCTTCTCTGACACATTGGGCAGCCCATGTGCTGCCTGGCGTCATTCCCCTCCTGACCAGCAGCCCCAGCACCCGCTCGCCCAGCCTGATGCTGTGGACCCAGCCACGTGCATGGAGACAGAACCCCCCCTGCTGCAGCACCCAGGGCCGTGTTCCTGGGGGTGCTGAGCAAGCTGCATCGATTTCCCGGCATGCGCCTCTCCACTGGCTGCCGGCTCTGGCTGACAACAACAGGGACAGCCCCACTGCAGACAGACCTCCCACCTCTCCCAGGCTGCTCCTGCTGTCCCATCACTGCTTGATGACACCAGGGACATCATCCATCCCACCAACACTATGTCGTGGCCAGGCAGCCCGAGCCGGGCCCTGGTGCTGTCCCACAGCCCCCACAGACAGAACGCGGAGCTGGATGCATGTGGCAGCACGTACCCTCCCGCTGGCCACGTCTGCACACCAGGGGAGGCTACGTTTGGTCTTGCACGCCGCATCCCAGCCAGCACAGACGCCTGCCCGCCCTCGCTGGGATAGGGACATGTGTTTAGGGCGGCACGGTTCCCAGATCCCTGCCCTGACCTGGCAGACAGGCAGTCCTAGACTCGCCCCAGCCCCCTGCCAGCCTTCCTTGGGGACCAGGGCACCATGGTGGGGGTTCTGGTCCTGGAAGCAGCTGCATCCCTCTGCCTCAAAGACTTTATTTAAAAGGTGGAAAATCCCACCTGGGAGCAAGGCACAGGCAGGAGCAGGGAGCTGGGGCTGTGGACCTCTGTCAGCAATACCAGCAGACAATGTCAATAGTGGTCCATTGGTGGTCTGGTAATGTGTCCAGGAGGACAGGGATCACCCTAGGAAAGCCTGGCTCTTGAACTGTGCTGGTTCCCCTAGTCAAGCCTCGGCACGGCACAGTCTCTACCAGCACACACTGTGCTGGTGGGAGTGTGGCACACATGGGGAAAGGTGACCAGTGCCTGCCACCCTGCGCCAGGCAGCACCAGCCTGGGGGCCCATGACCCACTGTGTCCCCACAGCTCACGTCACTCACCTGGGAGCGCCCACTGCTCCCAAGCGTGGGGAATGAATGTTTCCCTGGCAGCAGGTGAGCACTGCCCCAGGCCAGGGACCCCCACAGGGCAGAGAACCCCTCCCTATCTCTTCTCCCTCTGCAGATCAATCCTTCCTAATCCGGCCCATCTGGGGCCATGGGACTATTCCGGGTGGTAATCCGGCTTTAGCGCCAAGCCTGCCGCAGCTGCCGGCCTGCGTGATGGCAGCCAGGTATCCCACTGCTGCCGGTGTGTGCCGGGGGACAGCAGCCCCCCCGTCCATGCCTGCCTGCCCAGGTGGCCGTTCGGGTTTCAGTGGAGCTGGGCACACAGGTCTCATGTTCCCTGGGGCTGTGCTGGTGACAGAAGGTGCCCAGAGAGACAGGCAGCGTGGGCAAGTGGGCAGGGATGCCACCTGCATCCCCCCACTGCCATCAGCCCCTGGCCCAGGGTTACCCCCAGCACTACAACTGGGTGTGGGGTGACCCTCAGCCTGGGGTCCCTGGTCAGCCTCCAGCACTTCTGTGGGCACAGGGGTGTGTGGGCACATGGGCAGATCTGGGGCAACAGTCCAAACCTTGGGGTTCCCTGGGCAACACCTCCCCAGGGAAGTTGACCCCAGCAGGGCACACAGCAGAGAACCCCCCCAGCCCCTTTCCCCTCCACACATAACTCTCTGGGACAGCCTTGGCAGCAAGGTCTGCCCTTTCCCTGAAGCACACACAGCTGTGGCTTTGCCCACAACCTGTCTTCCTAAAATTAGCACCCCAAACCTGGTTTTAACCCATGGCATTCCCTTCCTCCATCTCCCAGCCACGCAAAAGCAGTCTCATGGTCCCACCTCTCCCAGGGGAAGTAGCCACCCAAAGGGGCAAATACAGCTCTTCAGGGGATGGCTAGCCACCTCACCTTTGGGGCAAGGGCTCTGGGGTGCACCCCCATGGGGCTGGGGACCCCAGCAGCTGCAGGGAGGGACAACTGAAGACAACCTGCACACTGCATGGCTGGAGAGCCCCTCTGGGTTGTTCCACTATAGTCCCTCCCCAAAGAGATCTGCTGGAGATCCTCCTGAGATAGCTCCACCAGAGCCCCTCAGAAGGTGACAGCCCCACCAGCCAGCCATGCCATCCTGCCCCACTCACGCTTCCAGCACAAGCTGGGCAAAGTGGGCATTGCTCCTGGGCTCACCTCGCCCCAGGGTTACCTGGGCTTTCAACCCCAAATACCACACCATGGCTCAGGCAATCCCCCTGTGCTGCAATCGGGGCAGAATTGGTAGTAACTAGAAGGATCAAGTGGCTCTGGAAGCTGCTGTCCTGCCTCTGGCACCACCAACACCTGCATAGGCAGTTCTGGGCCATCCTGCTGACAGCAATGCCCATCTGGGGTGTTCCCTCAAAGAGCACAAGTGGCACCCATGTCCTGGGGGACAGCTCTGCCTGAGCCTGGGAATGTGCCTGCAGACAGAACGTGCCAACAGCTGAGCTGGCCCGTGGCCACTGTCCCAAAGCAACAGACGTGCTGGGGTCTGGGACACATCAGGGAGGGGAAGAGCACTGCAGGGAAAGGGGTGGTAGAGTAAAATATCATGTGGGGCAACAGGGTGGGTTTTTCAGCACCAGAGCTATGGTGTGGCTCAGCCATGGCATCCCCTGCCAGGCACACACCCCAAGATGGGGCCATGTGAGGTATCAGCCACCACCACCCCGCCACGTCCTCCCACATCCAAGCGCCACTACCAAGGCAACCTGGGAAGAGCGGTGGGGAAGCTGAGGCCAGGCAAGGGTTGCAGTGTCCAGCACTGGGACAGCCCAGGCTGTTGCTGACACAGGTCATCTTGAGTCTGTGTGGTACAAGGTCAGGTAGCAGAGGCGGCTGACAGCACGGGCACAGGGACAGGGTGGGCACAGCATGGGGCCACACACAGGGCACCCAGTGTGGCTCTAGAAAAGGTTGGGTGAGACGCCAGCTTGAGTACAAAACATCTCTGGCAGTTCTAGGCTATATGATGGGTTTTGCTTTAAACTTAAAACACTGCCCATCAGGAGCACAGGGTCACCCAGGGAGGATGGTGGCACAGGTGGTGGCACTGCAGGGACTGATGGGCAGGCAATGCCTGTAAAACAACACGTCAGGTTTTCTATCGCACTTCTGGAGAATGCATTTTGCCTTGAAAACGAGGTGCTTTCCAGGAGCTCCCACTCCCCAAAACACAGCTGTCTGTGGCAGGATGACACCAAGCTGTCAATGGCAAAATATCCAAGCTGACATTTGCAGCAGGCAACACTGGGGTCACAGGAGGGACTGGCCTCAGCCACAGCCCTGTGTGCCCCCAGCACCCCCAGCGCACCCCCCTGCCCTAACCAGGGGCCATGATCTGCCCAAGCCCCATGGCACCTCTGCCCCTGCCTGTGCCACTCTCACTCTTGGACCACCCTGCCAACCTGGCATCTGCTTCATGGGGACACCAGGACTGGGCTGGCTGTGCCCTGCTGGCATGGGGGACCCAGCCAGGCCCGGACCTGCGTCAGCAGCTGGGGAGGCACGAGGTGGCTGAGACCCACGCAGTGAGGAGAGCTGGGGACATGGGGGGCCCATCCTGTCCCCGACCCGCCTCTGTTTTCTCAAGGGCTTCACTTCCAAAGGAGCCCGTGGGATCCCGCTCCTTCCCCCCATCCTCATGTGCCAAGGAAAATAGGCTCTGCCGATGCCTGTTTGTTTGCCGTGGCTGCAGCCCCGGCGTGTGATTACAGCTGCAGCACGGCCGGGTGCTGCGGGGCCCTTTGCGCCTCAACCAGGGTCCCCTGCAGTGCCAGCACCCCCCATGCCACCCACGGGTGGTCTGGGGTGTCCCACTGCCTCCCAGCACCCCTGCCCACTGGAGCCAGGGCACACCAATGCTTGGTTCCGGGAGACAGGTCAGTGTCACGGGGCACAGAGGGATTTCTCTGGGGTACCCTCATGAAGCCACAGGGAGGTTGGCAGCAGGGACCAGGCAGGTCTAACAGCTCACCTTGGGCCTGATCCAAACACCAGTGGAAAATTCCCCGTCTCCTCCGTGGCAACTCAGCACAGCCATGCCCTCTGAAGCCAGCCGGGGCTCTGCTTCCCCTCCATCCCACCTGTTGGGGACTTGCCAGATCCCCTGTCTCACTCGTGCCACCACAGAGCTAGCCCAGCTTGGGGACCCCAAGTCCAGCAGCCACCTGCTGTGCCTCAGTTTCCCTTGGGGAAGATTCCTCTCCTAGTGGGACATTCAAAACTGCCCCAGCAGAGCAGGCCACCACGCCGGCTGGCATGGGACACGCGTGGCCGGCAGGAACGCAATGTGCTGCCTGGCTTTCCACGCTGCTGTCCCGAGCAGCCAGGCTCTATAAATACCACAGGCTGTGGGATCACCGCACGCATGGCCCAGCCGGCCCCAGGAGTGCCCGTGACGGCCGGCATCACTCTCCCTGCCCGCGCCCCCTGCTCTGGCACCCCAACACCCTGACACCCGATCCTGGCGGCAGCCGCTTCCAGCCTTCAGAAACATATGTCATTCCCACGGGCGATTAAAAATTAAAGCAGAAAAAAAAGGAAATTAAAGGGAGTTTGTGCTGGTGTCACTCTGAGTATCAGCACAGCAGACGACCACGCCGAAGCCCCCAGCACCACGAGCCGGGCAGGGGTTGTGCCAGAGCACTGGGGTGCCCCGGTGGAACGACAGGGCTCTGCCTCCCCCTGCTCTCGCGGGATATGTCACCCACCCGTGGGAAGGTGCCAGCCGCTAAGGAGGGAAGTGGCAGGAGGAGAGTAAAGCAAACAGCCCCGGGGCGCTGCCACCTGCCAGGGCTGCCGAAACCCGGAGTCTCCCCCTTGCTGCTCGGCGCCTGGAGTAGGAGGAGGAAGAGGAGAGACAGCCGGGCTGCGAGAGGAAAGCGGTGCCGGCGAAGAGAGACGGGTCAGGGAGGGCTGGATGGCGTGCAGAGGAGAAAACGGGGAGGTGAGGGGTCCGAGCGCCCAGCTCGGAGCCACGGAGCTTCCCGGAGGACAAGGCAGCGAGCGTGGGGGTGCGAGAATCGGGGGAGACCGGAGGGACCTACCTGCCCCCTCTCCGCGGTGCCTTTGCTAGGGGCTGGGGCGAGCAGCCCTCGGTGGCCGGTGTCGCGGATTAGAGACTATCCTGCGACCGTAATCCCGGCGGAGCCAGAGATTAAACGGGAGCCGGGCCCGCCCCCAACGCGGCGGCTCCCAATCTCCACTCCGCCGGGACAGCGTCAGGGGCAGTGACGGGGAGGGACGGCCGCGGGCGGAGTGACCGCCCCGCGCCGAGCGGTCCCTGCCCCGCCCCGGAGGGACCACCGCCCCTCGGGCATCGCCGCCCACAGGGCATCGCCGCCCCCTCACCGGGCATCGGTGCCTCACGAGACATGGCCGACCCCCGGGCATCGCCCCCTCACTGGGCATCACTGTCCCGCCGGGCATCATTCCCTCACGGGGCATCACCCTGTCACCGGGCATCACTGTCCCACTGGGCATTACCCCCCCGCACCGGGCATACCCCCCCAACCAGGCATCATCTGCCACCGAGCACCAGTGTCCCACCGGGCAGCGCTGCCCCACCTGGAATCAGTACCTCACCAAGCATCCCCACCACACTTGGCCACCCCGCTTGGTATTGGTGCCCCTCCAGGCATGAACAGTCCATCGGACACCCTTACCCAGAGCAGACAGGGCTGCTGTCAGAGGCCAGCAGATGCTCTCCAAGCAACAGGGCAGGGGCAGTTGCTCTAATCTAACCTGAAAGAGTAGTTCAAGCATTTGCCAAGCGTGGGCACTGGGTTTTCTCCCATCTTAGGCAGGGGCAGGGTGACCTAGCAGGGGCAAGGTCACCCAGCAGCAACCCCCCGAGCCAGATTCTCCTCCTGACTTGGGAAGCTCAAGCTGCTCCCATGTTAAGCCAGCCCAGCTGGCTGCCCTGCTCAGGGTTCCTGCTGCCCCCACAGCGCCTGCCCCAGCACCTCAGAACACTAGGAGCAAACAATCCATGTGGGATCATATCAGTGTGACCCAGAGTGAGTGGGACAGTCTGATCCCCTCCTCCAGTCTCCATCAAACTTCCCCATTTGATCTGAAATACCTCTTTTTTCATGGAGACACAATGATGGGGTCTATCCTCATGAAAGTACCATAAAGAGGAAATTTATTCTCCCAAGTGCATCCTGTATGCTTCAGGGAGAGCCATGAGCTCATGGTCAGTCAGCAGCCATATCCCCAAAGATCCCTTGCCCCTTTCCAAGGGCTGTCACCCCTAAACTACCTCCTGCTTGTCTGCCCTGCCTGGCTTTTACTTCAGAGGAAAATCTTGGAGGTCCATGCTTGGGGGTCCACCCACCTCCTATGCTGAGCCGCAAGCCCTGCCCAGCCACTGCTCATTGGCAGGATGGCTCCACTCACTGCTGGAAGGTTTTATTTGTGCTATGCATATCTTTCATAAATCCATGAGACGCCTTGGGCAGCCTGGGGTGGAAATGGCTTTGCCAGGCAGCAGTGAGCGTTGCCATCAGGATGAGAGGTGAAAAACGTCCCCTTGCAGCAGCGGCACCCTCTCACCTGGACATCGAGGGATGTTAAATATTCAGTGGCAGCTGTGCCCTCGCGCTCCCGGCAATCCCACGGCTCCTGTTACTGACGCTCTCCCTTGGCTGGATACATACATCCATTAACTAATTTCTAATAACAGCAGCATGCGTAAGTGCTGAACCAGCGCTGGCTGGCACGCCGGGGGAGTGGAGACAGCCAGGTTTGGCAGTGTGACGGGAGCCGGAGGCACCCAGAGGATGGGCATGGCTGGCCTCAAGCCACCAGCTTAACCCTTCCCCTGCCCTGGCAAAGGCAGGAGCAGCCACGTGGCACTGGTGCAGAGACATCATGGGATGGGCGGCAACACATCTTGTTGGGGTTGTAAAGGGAGGCCAAGAGCTTCCACCCTGTAAGCAAACACAGCACAAGCGCTGGGGATGGGAACAGTATGGCCCTATGGCACAGGGTGCAGCGCCTGCCATGGGGTGGGCACGCTGGAGGACCAGGGTGTGCACAGTGACTTAGAGGCTGTCGGCTCCTTCCCAGCCTCCAAAATGCCCTTCCCTTCTCCTGTCAGCACAAATGCAGCCATAGCTCCTTTTTATCATCTCTTCTCTTGTCCAGCATGTGACACCACTCTCTGTTGTTTCCACTCTTTAGGTGGGTGGGGGAGATGGGCTCCTCCGTGCCAAGATGAAGCTTTGCAGAAAATCAAAGCAGTGAGAAGGAGAGGAGAAAAAGGAAGTGAAGATGTCCCCAAGCCTCCCAGAGCTGTCCCACTGTTCCAGTGTCCCTACAGCTGGCATGCAGCAGCTCCAGCCTCATGCCAGGCTGGCCATGCAGAGGGGAGCCATGCAAGCGGAAGGACTAAGACCCTTCTCTTCAGCCCCTGAACCAGCTGCAGGTTATTCCCAGGCAATTTCACCAATGGCTCTGGTGGTGTCAGGGCTGTGCCTCAGCTCCAGTAGATTGCAAAACCATGCGGTTTTCTCCAGCTGTCTGGAAAGTTTGACACGGGATTCCCGGATGTGAGGAGCCTTCAGGGGAGCCCGGCATAGCACAGTTTATCTCACCAGCAGCATCCTGCCTCACTGGTGGCAGACAGCTGAGCACTGTGCCAGAGCCATCTCCCACGGCCCACCCACCTTACCTTCTCACCATTTCCCCCAGCCAAAAACTGCCCCAATTTTTATCCTTCAGCCACACTCAGAGATTGAACAGATTAAAGTGAGCCCATAAAACCCCTCAGCCTCAACAACATTCCAGCATGGACAAGGCCAGCTGGGACCCAGGCACAAAGCAGTGGGTGCAATGCATGGCCAGGGCGTGCACTCCTTGTCACACGTGGCTACTTCACCTGCCCCCTGCACCTGCTGCTGCCTGCTGCTGCCTGCTGCTGCCCGCTGATCCCAGGACGCAGATGACAGGAAGATATGGCAGAGATAATGGTTAGATTTGCAGCCCAAGCAGTGTTCCCCCTGCCACTACTGTGACCTCTCCAGCAGTAAGTCTCCCAGAGCTTGCCCTTGCCGGCAACATGCCAGCAGGTGCCTCTGGTCCCAAGCACTGGCCATCCCACAGACACAGTGCCAGCACCCACCAGGGGCTCCGAGACTCCACTGCCACCCCAACCCCATAACTATGAAGGAAGAAAGGCCCAAAAGGGATCAGGAATGCTGGTGATAAGAGGAGAACGATGCCTGCGGCCCAAAGCGTGGACTGGGTGGACTTCAAGTGCAACCTGCCCGAGGCCATGCCCAGGGTTAGACCCTTCCTACCCCCAGCCCACCCTCCACAGGAACCCCCCAATGAAGGGTGCCTGGACCTAGAGTTGGCAGGGAGCAGCTGGTGGCCCCCTCCCTCGCCCTTGACCGCCGCCTCCCTTGCGGCACATGCTGTCATGTGGCAGGGCACAACAACAACACGGGCTAATTGGTTAATGTGATTTCAAAACATGATTTGCAATTATAACTCACCAGAGAGCATTCAATGATCCCGCACATTGGAGAGTGGGTTTTTCTCCTTCGTTTGTTCCTGGAACCTCGAAACCAATTAACTTTACAGAAGCCAGAAGCAAAGCACTGCTCAGCAGACCTGAAGGGTAGGTTATCTCTGTGCTCAATCGCCTCCCTGCCAAGCGACAAGCTGGGAAGCGAGGGCCCTAGGACGAGCCCCGGGGTAACCCTGATGCTTCTCCCTGCACCACTGTGAGGCTGGGAGGGGGTTCCAGAACCCTCAGCTCCTGCAATTCCCTCTGGGATGCTTGTCCCACACAGGCTCCCCAGCTCCCAGCCATCAAGGACCACCACTGCTTGGAAGCACTTGAGGGCAGGAGGATGCCCTGAGCTCCAAGTGGTGGGGATAAACTGTTTTTATTGGCATAGGGAGACTGATCCTTCAGTCTTGACCTGAGGGGCTGGCAGCAGCCTACTAAGGCCTGCTACCCAAGCAGGGCAGCCATGTCCCTGCTGTCCCCACTGGCAACACCCACAGCCCCACCAGGGTCAGAGGTTTTGATTCCATGGGCTGACTGTCCTGCAGCAAAGGCTTAAATGCCCTTAAGGTAATTAAGCAAGGACTTAGCAAGGACTTTAATGCCTTTAAATGCAACTCAAATTCCTTTCAAGCCAAACAAACCCAAGTAGCAACGATGTTCCTGAAATGGCAGGCCCCCAGTGCCCAGCTCCCCTGAGTATTGGACCGTTTACAAAGTGTCCCCAGCTGCTGGGCCCTGTTACTCCCCACATCCCACTGGAAAGGCAGGCGTGGGACTGGCAGTGTCTTCCCTTAGGTGGGCAAAGAGGTGTTGACTACCACCAGCTGCTGGAGGAATGCTCTGGCAGCTATCCCTCGGGAAGGTGATGTGGCCCCACTCTGCATGGGAAACACTCCCAAATGTATATATCCTGAGTCTCTCTGGGCTGGGAGCTGCCTTTCATCAGGTCCCCAACCTCAGGCTCCTCCATACCACAGGGAGCTCAGCATCCCACATTACAACCACACAGGCTTCCTGCAGATGGGGAGGCAGGCCAGGCAGTTGCCAAAGCCTATGAAAAGGCACAGGCTATGCCAGCAGCACAGAACAGCAGCACTGGGCTGCCCTACACCCCAAATCTCCTGTGACACCAGGTCCAGGGCTGAGTCACAGCCAAGGTGGGTGCTGAGTCTTTAGCAGAGCAGGAGTAGGGCTCCAGCATGAACCAGTGGAAGGAAATGTGGGGCAACACTGAGTGGGATACAGTTCCTGGGAAGGGGGCTCTCCTGTTCAAGTCCAAGCTTCCAGCAAGCTGTCAGGAGTGCAGAGCCGGCTGAGAGTCCCCCCAGGGATGCTGGGCTTGCTGCCCAGGGCCTGGGCAGGAGGGTGGCAGATGGCTTGGGAACTGGGGACCAGGGACACCTTTCAGCCCAGACAACTGTAGCATCCTTGTTTAGAGATATAAATAACTGGGCCAAAAATGGAGATGTGGCCACAGCCGTGTCCCGCCTCTCCCCGGGGGGCCATGGTTGGTCCAGAGCCGACCAAGGAGAAGATATGATTCCTGCAGTCCCAGTGAAAGGCAATCTGCTCCCACTCCCCACACAGGCACCAGCAGGGCCATTCTGGGCCCCCACCCTTGCTGGAGTGGCTGTCAGACGCAGGGCCAGACATTCCAGCACAGGCTCCTGTCGGGTGTGATCCAGCCACAAGGAGGAGAGGGGATAAAGGCTCTTTCATGACCCATCAGGGGAAAAGATTCAGCAAGAGAAGCACAAAAGGATGTGCTGGTGCTCAGGACTGAGGCTGCCGCATGCCCCAGCTTCAGGGCTCCCAAGCTCCCACAGGGGTGGGATGTGGGTGTGCCTGCCCCAACCAGCGGGTGGCTGGGGAGCACCAAGTGGCATCACCCAGCCTTGTGTTTGGGTGGATTGAGCCTGGCACTGTTTCAGGCTGGTCAGTGCTGGCGTGGTGGCTCTCTCCAGCGTTGGGAAAGCCCTGGGGCAGCTGCCCCTCTCCCTCCCCTCCGAGCTAGCTGACAATTGGCTGCCCAAAGGACGTCGGCCTTGATCCGCATCGCTGGCCGTCCCCAGGGCCGAGCAAACAGAGGAAAACAGCCCCAGCCGGCTCCCGCCACCGCCGGCATGCAGCCAGCTCCGGCACTCCCAGTGCTCCTGTCCCTGGGACCCCCGTCACATGCCAGAGCTGGCACCACCCTGCCCAGTGCTGCCAGGGGGCTGATGGTACCAACCCACCTGCCCCACAGCCAGGAGTGAGCCCAGGGACTGCAGAGTCTGAGCTGAGAGGAGGAAACATCAACCAAGATAAACCCCACTGTTCCACAGTAGGGAAAGTGAGGTGCAGCCAGGGCAGCCCTGAGACCACTGGCCCTGAGTGCGGGGCTGTCTCTCCTTGCCCAATACAAGAGTTGGCTTGTCCAGTTCAGCGCTGTTTGCCATGGGGCTGGGCCAGTCCCTGGGGCTGCAGGCCGGCCATGGCCAGTCAGTTGGCAGCAGGGGGCCAGCATGTGTCAGGGGCACGTGCCTCAGCTCTGCCCAGCCGCCTCACATGCTTCCCCTACAGCCCAATTCACTGAAACCCCTCCCCACCAGTAGAGCACGTTGCTTCATGGAAATCTCCCCACACCTTTCCCAGATCTCCCCTGTCGGAGAGGCACCCCAGTTCCACCTGATGTCGGGGAAATGCCAGAGGCCAGCTCCAGTCGCAGTCCTCCTCAGCACATCCCGTGCCACCCAAAGTCCCTACTGCCCGCTCCGTGACACTCGCAGGAGCCCCACCCTGCCTGTGACCAGCAGGGCCCCCCTGCCGCCAGCACTGGGCTTGGCGGGCTGAAGGAAGCACAGATGGGGGCAGTGATGGGCATGGGGGCAACCGGTGGCCATGGTGGCATAATGGAGACACCACGGCTAGGGTGGGCTCCCAGATGCCCTCCCGGCACTGCTGCTCTCCCTGGGGAGGTCAGGCCGTGGGTGCCAGGGCACGGGGAGCACCTCCAGCTCCGCCGGTTCTGCCCAGAGCGCTGCCCGCTCCCGCTCTGCCGCCGGCAAGGTCAGCGCGGTGCCATGGCAGCGCCGGCCCCCGCTATTCCACCCCCAGCCGCTCCCAGTTCCCGCCGGCTGTAGGGACGGGGACGGCGCTGGTGACCCCACACCACCCACGCGGGACATTTCCGTCCCGTGACTGTGTGTGGGCAGGGGCACGACCGTGGCTGGTGATGCCCCTGCCCGGCACCGCGGCCACGGTTCGGCAGCACCGGAGAGCCCGGGGGGCACCGGGGGAGAGCGCGGCCAGAGCGGAGCGTCACGGCCGCGACCGGAGCCCGACCGCCCTCTGGCGCCAGCCGGGGGCACTGCCGCCCCCTGCCCGGAACCCTGCCCAATGCCCTCGGGCCGCCCCCTGCCCGCCCGCTGCCCATACTCTGCCCAACCACTGCCCGCACCCTGTCTGCGCCCTGCTCGCACTCTGCACCCTGTCGACTCACTGCCCACACCCTGCCCGCACCTTGTCTGCACCCTGCCCAACCAGCACCCTGCCTGCACCCAGCCTGCCCCACTGGGGCTCCCTCAGCACCCACCACCATGTCACACCCATATGATCCCATGCCTGTGTTCCCCCAAGCCCTCTCCTCTCACTTGCACCCCAGCACTCTGCCTGCCTCTTCATGGTAAAGTCCCAGTCCCTCTCAGTCCCAAAGGGAAGTGGTGGCTGTGCTGCCTGGCACCTCTCCCGTGGAGGTCACTTGCATCTCAAGCCCTCTGGCCACCCCAGTGCTTCCTATGGAGCTCTATACTCCGAGGTACCCTGTGGCTTCACATGGCACTACATGGCACAGCACAGCGATCCACACACCGTCAGCTCTGGGACATCATGGCAAGAGCCCCGCCCTGTGGTGGCACTGGTATCCTGGGAAAATGTGTTCCATCCCCTCTCCTCCTGCATGGACACAGATGCCAGGAGGGAGGCTGGGGCCTGGCACAGTTCTGGCAGAGTACCCAGCTGCCCCTGGACCATCCCACAGCAGGAGTGGCTCAGCTGGCGCCAGCTGCTTGGGCATGGATCCTCATGGCTGGATGCTCCGCAGCCTCTGGCACAGCCATGTCAGCACCTGGACACTGCCATAGCAGAAAAAAGCATTCCCCTGCCTTCAGATGGAATTTCCTGTTTGTTTGTTTTGGGTTTTTTTTTGTTAAAATGGTGCCCGTTGCCTCCCATGCTGGCAGGCACTGCTGAGCAGAGCCTGGTTCCCTTGGCTCCCTCGCCTCGTGCCCTCTTGGAGAGTGGATGGACTGAGATCAGCCTCCCCCTTCAGTGACGGGCTTGTGCCCATCCCAGCCCAGCGCACTGCCCACTCCATTCCTTCCAGCCAGCACTGGACACCCCAGCATGCACGGCTACAAGATAGACCTTCCTTCTCCCTCCTGCTCCAGCTTCTTCTGGCATGCCGGGAAGGCAAGAAGAGCTGTGCAGCTCAAACCGCCCAGGCCCAGCTGAGAGCTTGTTACACATTTACCCTGCATTAATGAGGCAGCACGGGGTGCTCGGCCTTCGGACCACAGGGATGCTTCGCAGGCAGCCAGCCGGCCCCAGGGGAGCTATGGGGGTCCCACGAGGTGAGTCCCTTCAGAACGGGCAGCGTGGCAGCAGCCACATCCCCTCCCTCCTCCTCCCTGCCCTGCTGGGCTTTGCAGGAGCAGATGAGGCAGGGGGATAGATGAGGCACTCAAATAAGTGCCTTGGCCCTGGCACCCCTCCTGGCAGGAACAGGACCAAGCAGGCAGGGAAGCGTCCTTGGGGACAGTGGAATGTTTTGCGGCTGTGATCGGGGATCCAGGGCTTGCTCACACCTCCCAGTGCAGGCGGAGGAGGGGGCGGCACCCCAGGGAGCCCCGGGGTCCGAGGGGCTGTCCCCGAGCAGCCAGCCAGGTCGCTGGGTGCACAGGGAGGACACGCAGCACAGTTGCCTTTTGTTGGTGCCGGTCCCGGGAGCTGGGACCGGGGCTTTATGTCCCCTCCCTCCACCCCCGCCGCTGGCGCCCAGCACCGAGGATTTGGGGTTTAAAGAGCAGGCTGCAGTCACAGCCCCAGCTTACCCACCCGGCAAGGAGGCAGGCAAGCTCTGGCAGAGCCCACGCACCATAGCAGGTGAGATGGCGGATTCGGGGCACCAGGCTGGCCCACCGAGGGGGCCCACGGTGTTGGGGGACCAAGGCCACGTAGCTGACTGGGGAATGGTGAGATCCCTGCCTCCTCTCAGTGTGTGCTGGATGCCAGTGGGCTTGAACACAGTTCCTAGATGGAAGTAGAGGCATCACTGGGCATGTGCCACCTCCCTGTCACCCCACAGATGAGTAGGGACTCCTAAACCGTGTCCCAGCTGGGGTGGCTGGGATGAGCACTGCCGTGTTGGGAGGTTTCCCAAGCAATGCCCCTTGATTTATGGGAAAAGGGGTTTCACTCAGTGCACTCCCACCTGCGCCTCCTTCACTGTGCTCACTGGCTCAGTCACAGGCAGGGCTTGCCCTGGCTGGCACCTGGGTGAGGTCTCTGGCGATCGGGAAAGGAGGGATCTTGAAGCTGGG
Source organism: Pachyramphus minor (assembly GCA_013397135.1). Taxonomy (NCBI): domain Eukaryota; kingdom Metazoa; phylum Chordata; class Aves; order Passeriformes; family Tyrannidae; genus Pachyramphus; species Pachyramphus minor. The sequence goes on from VYXB01004385.1 coordinate 21,629, forward strand.
CATGGGGCTGGGCAGGAGCGGGAGCTGGGCCAGCAGACAAGGCCCTATTGTGCCGTGCGGGGCCGCTGGCTCACCCGTCAATAGCCCCATTATGCTCCGCAGCGGCCCCCGCAGCCTTCCCAGCCAGCACAGCCCCGCGGGAGCGCTGTGGGAGGTGATCTGAAGTGGCTGTTGTGTTGGGGGGCCAGGGTGAGAGGAGAAGGGTGAGAGGAGAGGGCACGGTGCCAGTACTCCTCTGCCACTGCCTGTCTGGGTGCTGATGGGTGCTATTAGATGCTGTGCTCCTTGGTGCCACTGGCTTTGGGGGCAAGAAGCCCAGGATCAGGAGCTGCAGGCTCTAGGGGCATACAGACATACCTGTCCTCACTCCCCTACCCTGACCATCCCACCACACAAAGCCTGTGCCCAAGGTGGCCATGGCTGTACTGCGTTGCCCTGGGGCAGGGAGGAGCAAGTGGGCATCAAAGGGCTGACAGCAGTGCCGGGTGTGGATGCAGCTGCGCCAGCAGGAGCAGATGAACGGTCCTGCATGCTTCCCAGCGGGACACGCCCTGGCTAAAATTACTGGTGCCGTGGCAGGGACACCAGCCTATTTTTAAAGCTGAAGGAGCTGGATGCCGCTGTTTGGTGTGGCCCAGGGCAGGACCAAATTGGCTTGGGCAGGGGGGCACAGCCAGCCTCTCCCCTGCCCTCCCACTGGAATAGGGAGAGGGTTGGGTTGGTGGCAGAGACCCTGTATGTCCCGCTCCTGCCCCACTGGTGTGATTTTGAGGAGCTTCAGGCTTAGTGGTTTTCAGCACATGGGACACAGCCCCTCTGCCTGCCCCAGAGCCTGGCTGCCAGCAGACATGAAGCCAAAGGGCAGATGATCACCCTGGGTCAGTAGGATAGGATTCTGTAACACCAGAATCCCTCCCTAAAAGCCATTGTGCTGCATCAGGAGGATGGATGCACCCTTCTTCATCACCACCTCAAAGGTTCACATGTACCCCACGGCTCAGTCCCACAGCAGGGACATGCAATGACAGCACCCCAGACATACCCAGGCACTGGGGTGCACACAACACCCCACATTCCCTGGGGAGCCCAGGTCAGCCCGGCACGGGGTTGGGACAATTAAAAAGGGATTAGCTGGGCTACACCAGCATGGCACTGCCGGGAGCCAGTACCTAATCCCGGCAGGAATGTGCTGGGGCCACAAGGGTCCCTGCTGCTGGGGTCTCACACCAGCATGTTATGAGGGGGGGTGGACATACGGTCGGGGCGTGACACCCTATCACACAGATAGGGTGTGAGCCTTGAGCTGGTGTCCCCCTGGGACATCGCCACCATTCTGTGCTACAAGGATGCAACTGGCTTGGGCACATTTCTCACTGCCAGCTAAGACGTAGCACTGGCACACTTCGGGCACCATGGGCTCTGTCCCTCTCTTGGCACATCCTGCACCACCGATGTGGTGGTCACCTGAAGCCCATGCAATCCCACAGCCCAACACCATGTGCCCCAGGTGGACTCGCAAAGGAGTCACTACATCTTTAGTGCCATCATGAACGACCAGGAGATTTCTGGATGGCCAGGCCCAGGGGGTAACAGTTTAGGCAGGGTATCCCTGTGCCCACATAATGGGTGCAGGCTTGGGTGAGGATGCCCCTCCATCTTCTTCTCTCTCCTCTCCCACTGACAAGTTGACAGTGTCACTGGGAGTGCTGGCAAAGGCTACCCCGCTATGCAAGCCCACCTCTTGGCTGGGGGACAGTGCTATGCCAAGCTCAGGTGGCACAGGGATGGATGCCTATGGCACCAGTTGGTGTGACACAGCTCACCTTGACCGTTTGGATTTGCCTGTCCCCAGAAACGATGGCTCCACCAGGGCAGAGGGGTGCTCCCTAGCCCCCAAGGAGATGGGCAGCCACCCTATAGCAGCCTTGGGGAGTCACCCCGCAGGTCCCCACAGCATCACCAGAGTTCTCCTGGCAAGGTACCATTCCTCTTTGAGGTACAGGATTTGTCCCCATGCTGGGGGCTAGTGGGTGTCCATTCCAGCCCTTTTCCCTCCATGTGGGCTCTCCAGCAGTCGCTGGTCCTGGTCGGTTCGATGGCACAGATACCTCCCATGCCCTGCTGGCTCACGTGCTGGCACAGGAAATGCAGGAGCGCTGCCTGCTGCCGTGCTGCCCCCGGGAGCCCTGCGGAGGTGGAGAGGAGCCGCTTCCTACCGCAAACACCGCTGGGGGCTGGGGCGCTGCCGGCAGAGCTACCGATGCTCGCTGGAGCCGGAACCGCCCCGGGGAGATTTGGCCGAGGCAGCGATCCCTGGGTGCGGATCTGCCAGCGGCAGGGACGGGATCAAAGAGCGAAGGCGCCCGCACCTGCTTGTGCCGTTGGCGGTGACACCCCCGCGCTGGCGGGGCGCCAGGCCAGCGACACCTGGCCGGGAAGCCTTCCGCGGGCTGCCAGAGAGTGTAGGGATGAGGTCGGGATGCTGGTGGCGATACTCATTGCAGCTGTGGACCGTCACCGTGTCAGCGCCCAATGGCTCCGGCGCTTGCCAGGAACACCCGGTGGGGCGGGAAGGGGTGGCCGGTGGCCGACGTGGCGCATCCCTCCCGCGCCGTTTTTTTCCGGGATGGAAGCCCGGCCCTTCTGACGCCTGATGGTTTCTCCAGGCGGAGCCACTGCCAGCAAGGTCCCCGCAGGGCTCCAGGGCTGGGGTGGTGATGACGTCACCTGGCCACCTCGCCACGCGTGCCGGGAGTGGCGGTGGTTGGAAAAGTCCCAACTGGGTGAAGGGACACTGAGGCACAGTGCTGGTACAGTACAGGAACGTGCCCACTGTGCAGGGCTGGGCACGATGTCCCTATTCCCACCAGCTCAGCCTGCCATCCTGGGACACTAGGAACAGGGATTCCGTGCCCAAACGTGTGGGGGCCACCCAGCCCAAAGTCCTGCTGTGGCACCTGGTCAAAGTCTTATGGCAGAGTAACCCCTGCCACACTGGTGCCAGTGCTCCTCTGCCACCTGACTTCATCCCCTTGCTTCCCCTGTCCCCCTTGCTGACCACAAAGCCGAGCTAGCACTCAGCACCATGGCACAGCCAGGACAAGTGGTAGTGCTGAGGCAGAGCTTGCCAACATGCACCCGGGCTGGCAGCAGAAGTGTTGCTGGCAGTGGGACAGAAGGGCATAGCTGAGCACCCTGCCTGGCACAGCTCCTCCTGCCTGCGGTTGGCCTGCCTGTGCCTGCCTGCATGGCTCCCGCTGCCTACTGAACCCACTGCCTGCTTGTGCTATCTGTCTGCCTGCACCTGCACCTAACCTGCCTGCACTGACTGCCAGCCCACCTACACTCACTGCCTGCTGGCACTCACTGCCTGCACCTGCCTACACCCACTTCTGCCTGTACCCCTGCCTCCCCACTCACCCTGCACTGCCTGCACCCGCTGCTGCCTGCACCCCTGCCTGTACCTCTGCCTCCCTAGTCATGCTGGACCTGCCTTCCTGGACTCCCACACCCACAGGTAGGGACAGTCAGGGGCACGGGGAGGACAAGGCAGGCGTGGCCCCCAGGGCAGACCGTGTTCCCCCTGCTCCAAGCCCTGCCCGCTGAGGCACGCGTGGCCCTGCTGCCGGCACCACTCGGCACTTGCTATTCTTGGCAGCGGTGGCTGGAAAATGGGAGGCAGCGGAGGAATTTTGTTTGCTCTGTGCTGGGACCGGGCCAGACATCTGGGCTGCAGCTGAACGGGGCGCGGGACGGGCCCCCCACACCCCCAGGACGGCCCCGGCACCCCCCAGCACGGCCCCAGGGAGGAGGTAGCCCCGCCACTTGTGTGCTGAGCCACGTGTGTGTTGAGCGTGGCATCCTCAGCTCTGCTGCGGGGACAGAGGGTGCCACTGGGGATGTCCGCGCTGGTGACACTCGGGCCCGCGTGGGGTGGCAGCACAGCTGTGTGAGTGTGTGAGTGATGGTCAGTGTTCGCACACGTGTGTTTGTGTGTGTGTGAGGGTGTCCGCGCGTTTGCCCGTGTGTGGATGTTCTCACACGCGTGTGCGTGTCCCTGTGCGCGCCCCCAGCCCCGCCCCGCCCCGCCCCGCGGGGNTTGTCCCGAGCAGGGGTCTCTGCGGTGCCGTCGGGGGGGCTGCCCGGGTTCGTACCAGTGGGCTGGCGGTGGAGTTCGTGTTCCCACTGGCACTGGAGGACCGACGGCAGGGCTGGCACGGAGGGTCTCGGGGACTGGATCTACCAAGGTTGGCACCGGGGGGCTGTGGTGCTGCCGCTCCTGCCCGCCCTTCCACCCTGCCCTCTGTGACAGCCGGGTCAGTGCCCCGACGGTCCGTGCCCGGGGGTCTGCACCAGGGGGTCTGCCCTGGCCACTCGGGCAGGAGAGAAGACCCCAGTACCCCGGCACGGCCCTGGCTGGCGGCAGCCGTCGGGTCTGGCATAGCTCGGCGGATCCCGCGCCTCGNAGGGTGTCCGCGCGTTTGCCCGTGTGTGGATGTTCTCACACGCGTGTGCGTGTCCCTGTGCGCGCCCCCAGCCCCGCCCCGCCCCGCCCCGTCGNGTGTTCCCACTGGCACTGGAGGACCGACGGCAGGGCTGGCACGGAGGGTCTCGGGGACTGGATCTACCAAGGTTGGCACCGGGGGGCTGTGGTGCTGCCGCTCCTGCCCGCCCTTCCACCCTGCCCTCTGTGACAGCCGGGTCAGTGCCCCGACGGTCCGTGCCCGGGGGTCTGCACCAGGGGGTCTGCCCTGGCCACTCGGGCAGGAGAGAAGACCCCAGTACCCCGGCACGGCCCTGGCTGGCGGCAGCCGTCGGGTCTGGCATAGCTCGGCGGATCCCGCGCCTCGTCCCGGCGCCTCTGTAAATGCCATTAGCGCCGGCCGCCTTCGCTCCGGGACACCGGGCAGCCAGAGCCGGCACTGCGCCCGGCCAGGCCCTGCCCGCTGCCTGCCCCGGGCTCACCCCCACCTGCCAGCCCAGACGGAGCTGCCTCTGCCTGAAGGAACTGTGCAGGCAGCAGCAGATGTGCCCGACCCATGCCGGGCACTGCTCTGCATGTGTGACTCTCCAGGCTGGTACCCACCGGTGCCCAGGTCATGCCGTGTCTGAGCAGGGTGGCAGAGCCTGGAGTGATTGCACCGCGTCCCGGTGCTGCAGTGGGGCTTTGGTTGTCATCCGGTGTCCTAGTGAGGCCCCGGTGCTGTGCCATGCGTGAAATCCACTGGGGTTGATGACGGGGATAGCCCAGCTTGTGCCTCGCATGCAGCACAGGGAAATGCCGCAGCATGGCCAGGGGGCAAGGTGGGATCCCTGTGTTTTTGGCACAGTGTTCTGATAACCATCGGTGCTCTGATAACCCTCACCTCCCACTCCCCAGGGTAGAACGTGATACTGCTGGAGTCAGAGAAGTGCTTCCCTACCCTGTGGTGGGCACCCATTAGGGTGGTGGGCATGCCAGCATGGGCCTCTCTGGGGATTGTGGACATCCACTTAGCCAGAGCCCCCCAAACCCTGCTACAATTCACAGGATGGTACAAGGAGGGGCAGGAGCCAATGGTTGGGGCTCTAGCAGTGGGGGAAACTGAGGCATGGGACCCCATGACTCCTGTGATGGACAGCTTGCCCAGTGCTTAGGAGCCCACTGACCATCCAGGTTGCCCTGTCTGGCTGTCACCATTTTGGTGCTTGCTCTGTCCTTGTCCCCATTCCTATAGGACAGCTCTGTGCTTGCCAGCAGGAATGGGCAGAGCCCAGCAGCCTCCTGCTGACAGGCTCAGGCAGGCTTGGGGAGAGCTGGGTGCTGCTCAGCTGGGCTGCCTCAGTTTCCCAGGGGCAGGAGGACTGTTCCCAGACCCCATCAGTTTTGGGGTTGGATTAATAAGGGCTTAAAGACATGAAAGGATGTGGCTGGCTCATATCCTCTCCAATCACTAGGTTGAGCCTAATGGGGACTCCCCTTGTGCCATGCCTGGGGTTGCCCTGTGCCAATGCTTGGGACTCTCCAGATACTATCAGCAGCATCGGGGAGGGATGGTCTGGGGGCAGTGGGGAGGGGGCTGTAACCCGAGCTGAGGGCTTGCTTCTCTGCCCCAGCCGCGGCGCCACCAGCCAGACTCCGGCCATGAGCCGCACGCTGATCCTGCTTCTGCTCCTGCTGCGCGGCCTCACCGCCGGCCGCCCCCCACCCGCTGCCACCCCCCGCCTCAAGCTGGCCTTTCCCGGTGAGCGTGGGACACGGGCAGGGTGGGGGGACGTGGGGTCAGGTGCGGGTGCACCGGTTCCCTGTCAGCAGCACCCACCATCATCCCGAGGGAGCATGTGGGGGGACAGCGTGGTGGGAGGGGTGTGAAACACTATCACAGATGCCTTCCCGGCACTGCTGCCGCTCTCCCCGCGGGCTACCAGGTGTTGGTACTGGCTGCCACATTCCTCTCCTGATGCCAGCTCCTCCAGGGCCACCTGCATGCCCTTGGGGCCATGTCTGTGCTTGGGACCTCACTCCAGACCCCCCCAGCACGTGCCGGCTCAGGTGCCCCTACCCCTGTATGTGGTGGCACTCCCTAGCCACAGCTGTGCCATGCCTGGTGAGAACGCCGTGCCGGCTGGAGAGCTGGTGCCGTGTCCCAACTGGCCTCTCCGCGGGCTCCAGCACGGCACAGGGGGCTTTGTCCAGTGGCGGGTCCCAGCAAGAGCTCTCCTCCCAGCCTGACAAAGGGCCGTTTGTTCCCGCCTTGGTGGGATTAGCTCCGCAGGGCAGGGAATGTCCCCTTCTCCCCTCCCGCCGGCCGCTGGGTGGGCGGTGCAGGGATGGGTAATGGGGGACATGGGGATGGGTGTCAGGGGACACAGGAATGGGTGTTGGGCTGGCGTGGGGATGGGTGCTAGACCAACTCAGGCTTGGTGAACCTGGTCAAGCCAGTGGGACAGGTTTGGGGGAGGGGATGGCATGAGGGGGGGTCATGGCCTGACCCAGGTCACACTGGAGCGTGTGTCCAGGGCAGGGGAAGGGGCTGGGCGGTGGCAGGGCTGGGCTAAGCGGTGCTGGTGGGTCCCTGCAGAGCTGCGGGCTCGCCATGGGCTGCGCCTCTTCTCGCTTGAGCGCTCTTGCTGCTACGAGGCCCTGCTGCTGGATGAGGAGCGTGGCCGCCTGTTCGCTGGCGCCCAAAACTACCTTCTCTCCCTGGCCCTGGACGACATCAGCCAACGGGACAGGAAGGTAACAGGGGGGGAGATGCTGGTGGGGCAGCCCCGGGCATGCTGGGGCCTGTGAGCATCCCCTTTTCCACCTGCAGATCTACTGGCCAGCTCCAGTGGAGTGGAGGGAAGAATGCAACTGGGCTGGCAAGGACATCACCGTGAGTTCTGGGGCGTGTCGTGGGGTGCCAGGGGAATGCCAGGAGCCTGCCCCAGCACCACCTCAGCCTCTGTGCCCTCCATCCCCAGGCTGAGTGCATGAACTTTGTGAAGATCCTACACCCCTACAACCGGACCCACCTGTACGCCTGCGGCACTGGTGCCTTCCACCCCGTCTGTGCCTTCGTGGAGGCTGGCCAGCATGCAGAAGTGAGCCCCCCCCAGCACTGCCATGGGCCCTGGCTGCTGCCACCTGCCCACCTCCCATCCTTACCCCTCTCCAGGAGCCCCTTTTCAAGCTGGACCCACGCCACACTGAGGATGGCAAGGGGAAGAGCCCATATGACCCCCGGCACACAGCCGCCTCCGTCCTTGTGGGTAAGGGAGAGCCGAGCCCAGAGCTGGGTGCAGCACGGCAGGGGGGTTCCATGGGTTCCCCCATAACGCTTCCCTCGGTGCCTGCCAGGCGAGGAGCTCTACTCTGGGGTGGCCACTGATCTGATGGGCCGTGACTTTACCATCTTCCGCAGCCTGGGCCGGCGTCCCTCCATCCGCACGGAGCAGCATGACTCCCGCTGGCTCAACGGTCAGTGCTGGGGAGTGGGAGGGTGCCAGGGGGTCTGCCAACAACCCAGCACGGCGTTGCTGCTCCCTGGAGGCATCAGGGCAATGACTTCTCCAGGCTCAGCTGTATCCTGTCCTCCCATGACTCCAAAGGGTGATTTCAGGGGTCTCTGTGTCCCCTGCAGACCCCTGATGTCTGGTGGCGTTCCATCCTCACTCTGGCTCTGCCTGGCAGCTGGGCAGGGTTGGTTCTCATGGGACCCCGACAGGTATCCCAGGGAACTTGATGAGCAGAGATAGTGAAGGCATTGGAGACATCCCCCCTCTATCCCCAGAGCCCAAGTTCGTGGCCGTTTTTTGGGTACCAGAGAGTGAAGACCCCGACGACGACAAGATTTACTTCTTCTTCCGTGAGACAGCGGTTGAGCGGCAGCAGGGGCTGGGCAGGACCAGCTTCGCCCGCATCGGCCAGATCTGCCGGGTGAGAGCATCTGTGGCCAGGTGGGCTGGGGGCCGAGGTGCCCAGGGCTGCCACCTGCTGCTGCTGACACCGGTGCCCACCTTTCCCTGGCAGAACGACATGGGTGGGCAGCGCAGTCTGGTGAACAAGTGGACAACCTTCCTGAAAGCTCGGCTTGTCTGTGCCGTGCCAGGACCCGACGGGGCAGACACCCACTTCAATGAGCTCCGTGAGTGCAGAGGGATGAGGCCCCTCAGGGTAGCTGTGGGCATTGTTGTCATATCACAGCAGCACTGACGCCTTCCCTGCTTGCAGGGGATGTTTTCCTGCTGCAGACAAAGGACAAGCGGAACCCTCTGGTCTATGCCATCTTCTCCACCTCCAGGTCAAGCTCCCTCCCCACCACTCTGCTCATACCCAGTGGTGCCCCGCTTGCCCCCTCACATCATCCCCTCTCTCTCCCACCAGCTCTGTTTTCCAGGGCTCGGCTGTCTGTGTCTACACCATGGCCGACATCCGCCGGGCTTTCCTGGGCCCCTTTGCGCACAAGGAAGGTCCCAACTACCAGTGGGTGTCGTACCAGGGCCGTGTGCCGTACCCGCGCCCAGGCATGGTATGTGGTGTGGGGGTGTCCTGGCTGGTGCCAGCAGTGGGATGCCACTAGCTGGCATGGGGTCAGTGGGTGCTGTCTTCCCTCAGTGCCCCAGCAAAACCTTCGGCACCTTCGGCTCCACCAAGGACTTCCCAGATGAGGTGATCCAGTTTGCCCGGCATCACCCGCTGATGTACAACCCTGTGTTGCCCCACGGCCAGCGCCCCCTCTTCCTGCAAGCTGCTGTGCCCTACACCTTCACCCGCATTGCCGTGGACCGTGTCACCGCTGCTGATGGCCACTATGATGTCCTCTTCATTGGCACAGGTATGTGGTGATGCCAGGACTGAGGCAGTGGGGGAGAGCAGGGGGACACTGCTGCCAGGACCCTGGGCTCATCCCTCCCTACCCACAGATGTGGGCACGGTGCTGAAGGTGGTCTCAGTGCCCAGGGAGAGCTGGCACCGCATGGAGCCATTGCTGCTAGAGGAGCTGCAGGTCTTCCAGGTGAGCATGGGACTTCTGCATTCCCCCTATAGCGCTCCGCTGTGCTGCCCATGCTCTGGGTTGTGCCAGGGCACTCCAGCTGCCAGGACATGGGAGCTGGGAGCCGGGAGCCGGCAGCCCGGGTCTCCTCATACATCCTTAACTTCTGCTCTGCCCTCAGGATGCCTCACCCATCACCAGCCTGCAGCTCTCCTCCAAGCGGGTAAGTGGGGACCCCAGAGCATCCCCATGTCCCACCATGGCTCTGCCTAGCCCCGTGCCACGGCGTGGGGGTGCTCAGTTCTGCTCTCCCTCCAGCACCAGCTCTATGCTGGCTCCACCACAGCACTGGCCCAGCTGCCCCTGCACCGCTGCGGGGCCTACGGCAAAGCCTGTGCCGAGTGCTGCCTGGCCCGGGATCCGTATTGTGCCTGGGATGGCACTGCCTGCACCCGCTATGTGCCCAACACCAAGAGGTAGGTGACATGCCAGTGTGTTGTGCTGGGGCAGCCAGTCTGCCCTGAAGCCACAGTGAGGGGCACAGGTCACACTGCCACAGCCCCTGCTCCTGCACCACCTTCCCACAGGCGTTTCCGCCGGCAGGACGTCCGCAACGGTGATCCCAACGTGCTCTGCTCTGAAGGTGAGCTGGGACCCAGCCAAAGGTTGGGGTCAACCCTGCCATGGTGGGTGTTTGATGTCCAGGCCATGTCCCCACAGACCCCCGGCGGGGCAGTGTGCCCCAGAAGCAGCTCTACGGGGTGGAGGGCAGCACCGCTTTCCTGGAGTGCATTCCCAAATCCCTGCAAGCCCGTGTCCTCTGGACATACCAGCGCACCCTGGATGACCCCCAGCGAGAGGTAGGCTCTCCCTGGCCAGGTTCTACTGGCAGGGCTGTGCCATGCTGTGCCACGCCAAGCTGACCACCCATCCCCATGGGTGCTGCAGGTGCAGATGGATGAGCGGGTGGTGCGGACGGAGCGGGGTGTCCTGCTGCGCAGCGTGCAGCGCGCCGACACCGGCCTCTACCTCTGCCACGCCACCGAGCACGGCTTCACCCAGCCCCTGCTGCGGCTCTCGCTGGAGGTGATCAGTGCCTGGCAGGCCGCGGGCATGCCACCTGCTGGAGACCCCCAGCTCACCGCCGGGGCTCCCGGCCGCAAGGTCTGGTACCGGGACTTCCTCCAGCTGGTGGAGCGCCCACCACTGGGAGCCACGGACAAGGTCTGCCAGAGGCTCTGGAGCCGGGGAAGACCCCCACCACCACTCCACACCCACACCGGACCCCCTGGCCACGGGCAGGGTGAGGAGCCACGCAAAGCCCGCCGCCGGCGCACCCATGAGGGGCCACGGGCCGAGCGGGGCCCCCGCAGCGCATCCCCCTGGTGACCCGGGGGTCAGCCCCGGGCGCCGGGCTCTGCCTAAGAGCGGGGCTGCGGGTGGGGCACAGCCTCGGCCGCCCTACCAGCAGCACTGCATGGGCAGTGGCAGGGTGTTGAAGCTCCGGGGCCACAGGAGGGCAGCCGGGATGAGCAGCTCCCCAAGGGGCTGCCAACTGCCCTTGCCACCGGCTCCAGCACCGGTGGGGACCCAGCCGGCTGCCAGCATCGCAGAGTCACCGAAATATTTATTAACAACTGTTACGATGAATGTAAACCTGCAGGGCCAGGCAGTGCCCCCCCAGCATCGCACTGTGGGGGGACAGCACAGCAGGTTCACCAGGTTCACCTGGGTCCTTTGGGGGCTGCAGGCAGGAGTGGGACCATGGAGCAGAAGGACAGGCACTGGTGGGACACAAGGGCCCAGCAGGAGGAGGGGGGGTGCAAAGGGGAGATGTGGGGGTGCACAAAGGTGGCACCCACCACCCTGGGTACAGAGCAGTGGCATGGGGGACCTTGTACTAATTGAGCACAATAAAGCAGAGATTCAGCCCAGGGTCCCGTGTCTGCCCCAGAGCCCCAGGAAGCACTTGGTGGGGCAGTCTGGTGCCCCACAGCAGGGACCCCCCAGCATTGAGCCAAAAGGCAGGGTGTTCAGCAGCTCCTGGAGGGCTGGGATAACCAAGACTTGCAGGAACATCAAGTTTGAGGGGGTCTTCCCAGGTTTCCAGCTCCCCATGCTTTCAGCTCCACTTTCATTTCTGGGAGATGAAAACCGAAGCCTCTCCAGTGCCAACAGGCAGCAATTAAGGCAGTGACCAAAGGTGACCTCAGAGTCTGCTGCCTCCTGCTGCCTGCAGTGGCATCAGGACCGCTGGTGGCACTGGCCACATCCCATTGCCTCTGGTGACACCATGCCACCAGCATGAGCCATGTCCCAGCACTGGTTGAGCCCCAGCCCCGATACTTGAGCCCCCTGTGTGGGCACAGGTAGGCACTGGTCCAGGCAGGAGCAGGCAGAGGGTAGGCAGAGGATGGAGCTGTTTTCTTCTCCTGTGGTTCAGCTAACAGCAGGCTGGCGCCCCTGACCCCACCAGGCACCCTGGATTTGGGGAGCACTGCTGCTCTACACCCACGTATCCCTTTGCCATCTGAGCAGCTGGTGTCATTGAAGACCCCCCTCATCCCAATGGGGATGGGTAACCCCAATCCCTTGACCACCCCAAGTGACACTTGGCACTGTCCCCAACCAAGCAAGCAGCTACCAAGGATCTAGCAAGGCATTTATTTCCAGTGTGAGGGAGGGGTACACAGAGGCATGGGCTGGTGCTGAGGACAATGCTCAGGATGACAAGCACGCAGGGAACTGGGGATGCTGGGGGCTTGCACCTCCCCGGAGCCGCAGGAGCAGGTAGATGGTGGTCTTGGGCTGGACGTTGTAATGTGCCAGCGTGTGCCGGTCCTCCAGCTCCCTAGAGCCATAGGTCAGGCGCTGCTGGTCCACAGCAGGCCCCTGCCGGCTCTGGATCTGCTCCTTCAGCTTCCGGACAGTGTCAGTGGGCAGCACCGTGTACGTAGTGGTGTGGTTCTTATGATCCTTCACAAAGACCTGCATCTCCTGGGGCTCAATCTGCAGCAGCACCAGCATGGTGCTGTAGAAGATGCCATGCGCAGCCAGGGTCTTGCTATCCTGTAGGTTGATGTTGTTCCTACCTGGCTCCTGCTGTGCCAAGTGCTGCCTGTAAAAGGGGATGCCCCACTCCTTCTGGATATTCTCCTTCACCTTGCTGATGGTGTCATAGGGGCTGATGGTCATGCTCAGTCTGGTGCCCGACAGCTGCCTCACCTCAATATTGATGTGCCGGGCCGGCTGCAGGGACAGAGAGTGGGAGAGTGGGTTGGCAAAGCCAGCAGTGGCAGGGGTGGGGGGCCATGATGCCCATGGGCTCAGGCAGCCTTACCTGTACCTCCCAGGGCTGCACATCTGCAAGGCAGAGCAGTGAGCTGCAGCTGCTGGCAGCTGCCTGTGCCACCAGGCCCCAGTTCTTTCCTTGGCCCAGTATCCCCGTGGGGTCAGCAGGGTCCAGAATGACAGGGCTGCAAACACAAAGAGTGGGCACTGCTGTCAGCCCTGGGCAGTGCCATGGGGCCAGTGGCACAGGTCCTACAAGGCATAGTCCTCACCGGTCACTGCACAGCAGCCCCTTGACATGGGCACCAATCTTGCTGTGCTGGAGCGAGTAGTACTTCTCCCAGTAGATGCAGATGTCCTGGTACCGGCACAACAGCTTCAGTACTGTAAGGAAGCCCTGAGCCATGACAAAGGAGTCGCAGGAGCCTGTGCCCTCCTCCCAGGCATAGATGGTCAGCAGCTCCAGGGCATACTTGGGGGGCAGGTCTGCTTCAGGGTTGTTTAGCTTTAGCTGGGGAAAAGACAGGAATGGAGGTGAGAGCTGTCTGGGGTGGGTGCCTAGTGGGAGCTGGGAAAGCTGGGCAGCCCCTCACCTCCTTGTACCAGTGCTGGACCAGTCGCAGGAGGTTCTTCAGCTTGGCAGGGCGACGCTTCACGAACTTCTTCTGCAGCTCAGTGAAGCAGGGGGAAAACTCCCCAGGCTGGCTGCAGGCATTCAGGAGCTCCACATACACTTCTGCCCTTGGCGGGACATCCTCCATTACCTGCCCTGTGTGGCAAGAAGGAGGATGAGAGCCAACCCAGCACTGACACCACTGCCTGGCCCCATGCCAGCCTGCAGCCCTTACCCAAGGCATCATAGGCAGGCAGGATGTCCACCTCAATGGACTCTCCAGTCTCCCGGGAGGAGAGAGTGAGGCTGAGGGAGCATGGTGTATTGTAAGGACCCTTGTACTGGGGTGGACTGATGTACTCATTGAACTGCAAGTTCTTGCTGCAGGCCTTCAGCCTCGTTATGATCAAATCCAGCATATCCTTTCTCTTCTCCTTCTGCTTCTGGTAGCTGGATAAGCAGCTGAGGAAGAGCACCACATCGGCATCAGAGTTGTTCTTCAGGGCTGTGCCTTTGCCCACTGAGCCACCCTGTAGAGAGATACCCTGCCTGCTCAGCACCGTTGCCCCTCAGTTCTGGGATCACCTACCACCATTCCTAGAGCTGCCAAGGGAAACTGAGGCAGGGCAGGAGCTGGAGCATCAGGACAGAGGGAAGGGCTACAGCAGGGGTGCCGGCTAGCCCCTGAGCCAGGCAGCACTCACCTTGACCATCTTGTTGACATAGATTTCAGTCCCAAAGCAGTCCTCCTTCAGGAAGTCGCAGATCTGCTTCACCGTCTGCTTCACCTGCATGGAGGAAGCTGTGCTGGGCTCCAGGTTTTGCGTGATCCAGGCATCCAGGTTTCCGGCAGACACCATTCTCAGTCCATTCATGAACGACACCTGGCCCACATTCATGTTGCCAGGTGTGCTCACTCCTATTGCTCTCAACTGACTTGCTCACTCCTACATCCACTCCTGCCTACCTCCTACTGCCTGCCCCTCTCTGCAGCAGCTTTTAAAGCTCCCCACGGCACCGCCCCTATGCCGTCGCTACTGGGAACTTAAGGTGGCCTCGGGTCCTGCCTGCGGGGTCCCCGGGGTGTCCGAGTTGCCACCGCCGCGGGGGCTCGGAGGGGGCAGGAGGGGCTACGCATCACCCTGACATCTGACGGAGATGGTGGCGGCAGCACAGGCAGCTGCCTGAGGCTGGCTCTGAAGCCCTGTGGGACCTCATAACTCAGGTGCCTGCGGTGGCACCTGAGTGCCCAAATGGACAGAGGTCCAACCACTGGGACCCGATGCCAGCCCCTGCCTGCCTGCGCCGATGCCAGGGGCTCAGGTGTCTGTGCTGGGGCGCAGCCAGCGCTGGGGTAGGGCTCACGCTGGCGGCACAGTGTCACCAGGGGTAATGGGACTTGGCCAATGCCGCCAGGAGCCCTGGTGTCACCACAGGCAATTCAATGTGTCTGTCAGTAGTGTCAGCAGATGCCCCGGCATCACTGTAGGCAATGAGATGCAGACAGTGCCAGTGCCACCGGGCATCCTGCTGTTACCCTAAGTAATGGGACATGGCCAATGCTGACACCACCGGAGGCCTTGGTGTCACTTCAGACAAAGGGACATGGCCATTGACAGGACCACCGAGGATCCTGGTGTCTACACCGACAGTGGGGCATGGCCGGTGCCAGCATCACCAGGGGTTCTGGTCCCCCTCCTTGCAGTGGGATGCAGCCGGTGCCAGCATCACCGGAGCTCCCAGCGCCCCTCGAGCCCGGCAGCGGGAGGCGCAGGCTGGATGTTGCTGCCCGTGCTTCCTTAAGCGCCGGAGCCGGGAAACCGGAGTTTCGATTTCTGTTCCTGCCGGGACTGGGGTTTCGGTTTCTGACTCTGCCAAGCTGGAAACGAAAGTGCAAAGGGCTCCGTGAGTGGTCTCCTAGCCCAAATAAACTAGGAATAGTCAAGACACTGAAACTGACGCCCGGAATCTCGGGGCACGGTCAGGCAGGGCCAGGAGGATGGGCGGGGGCTGCAGGCAGTGGGACAGTGGGCTCCTGGGAGCTAGGGCTGGCAAAAACCGGCAAAAAGTGGCAAAAAGGGGATAGGGAATAGGGGCAGGAGCACGAAGGGGCAAGGGATTAGGACGTAGGCAGAAAACAGGCAGGGCCTAAAGAGAGAAGACTGGTAAGGGACAGGGATAGGGACAAGGATGGGGCAGGGAAGCAGCAGCAGCAGGGGCAGGGATATGTGTAAGATGGAGATGGGGTCCAGTCAGGGTCAGGGACAGCATAGGGGAATGGACTGGGCTGAGCAGAGATAGGCAAGGACAGGAATACAGACAGCGGCAGGGACAAGGACAGAAGTAGAGATATTGGCAGCAGCAATATGGCCAGGGCAGGGACATGAGCAGGAGCAGGGACAGGTGACAACGTGTTGGGTGACAACGGGGCAGGAATACAGGCAGGGAAAGGGATATCAGGAGGGATGTAGGCAGGGAGAGGACCAGCAGTGGGGACAGGGGTACAGGCAGGGGCAGGGCTGTGGGCAGGGACAGGTGTCAGGAGCATTTCACACCTGGCCCACAAGGCCCAAGCACGAGGACACCAAGGGGAGCATGACAACAGACATTCTTTATTCATACGCAGAGGGTGTCTCAGCCAAACTGGGGCACTCCAAATGTGGTTCAGACATGGCTCTCGCACCCTTTGAGTGCTGAGGCACAGCAGGGTTCTACCAGTCCCTACTGTCTCCATGGCTTGGCAAAGCCAGTGCAATCCTATGCCTTTGGCATCCTTTCTTCCTTGGTCTGGAGTCAGTCTCACTATCTTACGGGGTGAGGCCAGATAATGGGAGGGCCCAGGGTGCTAGTCTTATCTGAGGAGTCCAGGAGTACCCTTCATCCTCTGCAGTGGGGCTGTCC
>VYXB01004385.1:38035-49411 GCA_013397135.1 Pachyramphus minor
GAGAGAGGGTCAGGGACACGGGCAGGGAGAAAAGCAGAGACAGGGACAGGAATACAGGCAAGGCAGGGAGAAAAGCAGAGACAGGAATATGGGCAGGGCAGGGATATGGGCAGGGACAGCACACAAAGAGGGACAGGGATTCGAGCAGGGCGGGAAGGGACGGGACACGGGCAGGGAGAACGCCAAAGGCAGGAAAAGGGGTACGGTCAGGGACATAACAGGGATACGGACAGTCCACGGCGCATGCGCAGACGGCGGCGAGTGCTCCCAGGGGGCCGTGCGCGGAATAGGGGGCGGAGCCTCCCGTCAGGGGCGGGGCGTGGGATCCGCGCGCGCTGGCCATGCCGCGGTCCCGCCGCGCCGTGCGCCGTGAGTGGGGGGGATCGGGAAGGGGCACTGGGGACACGTGTGAGACGGGTGACACGGCCGGTCTGACACGCGGCTGTCCCGCACCCCGCAGGCGGCCCCAGCAGCGCCCGGGCGGGCTCGCCCGGCAGCGAGGAGGAGGCCGGCAGCGAGGTGCTGAGCCACTGCAGCAGCGCCAGCGAGGGCGCCAGCCCCGCCGAGGAGGGACCAGGTGAGCCCCGCGGCCTCCCCTGGTGTCCCCACGTGGATGGCGGTGCTCCCACCCGCGGGCTCCCCGCCTTCACGTGGTGCCGCCCGGGCAGGGAGCGAGGCGGCGAGTGAGCAAGGCCAGGAGGAGGAGGCAGAAGACCGCCTGAAGGAGCACATGGACAACCTCCTAGACAAGAGGTGAGGAGTGGCTGCCACCCGCCGTGGGCGTTCCAAGCGCGCTGCCCGTGCCTGCCAGCGCTGCCAGCCGCGGGCAGGGACGTGCCATGTCCCGGGACACCCCGGGCTGTGACGTCCCGCGGTCTCTCGCAGCGCCAAGACGCGGCAGGCGGCACTGCAGAGCCTGCGCCTGGCCTTGTCCTCCAAAACCCTGTCCGAGTTCCTGCTGGAGCGCCGCCTCACGCTCACCGACTCCCTGGAGAAGTGTCTCAAGAAAGGTCAGGGCGCGGGCTGGCTGCGGGCGGCGGGGCCGGTGACCCGGGTCTGAGAGAAGTCTCTCGTGCTGCCCACAGGTAAAGGGGAGGAACAGGCCCTGGCGGGCACCGTCCTCACCCTCCTCTGCCTCCAGATGGGCTCCGGCCCGGAGGGAGAAGAGGTGTTCCGCAGCCTGAAGCCCCTGCTCGTCAGTGTTCTGACAGACAGCACGGCCAGCCCCAGCGCCCGGCAGAGCGTAAGGCCCAGCCCCTTTCGTCCTGGGGACACCTCGGTGCTTTTGGGGCCCCTGCAGTTGCAGGAGGGTGACGGGATTGGGTGCTGTGCAGAGCAGGGAGGCAAAGCAGGGGCGCCCCCAGCCTGGATTCTCTTTGGTTGGGTGCTGGATCTGTCCCGGTACTGCCTTCTCTGACTGCCCTTTCCTCACTCCTCTTGCCAGTGTGCCACGGCCCTGGGCATGTGCTGCTACATTGCTGCTGCTGACCTCGAGGTAACTGCGCCTGGGTGTCGCCCGTACCCCTGCAGGAGGGCACCCAGGGGCTGCCGTGCCACCTGCCCTCAGCCCACGGTGCCAGGGCAGCCTGGAGCTGAGCTGGGGTAGGGGTACGGGGACATCAGTGACAGCCCAGGCCCCTTCCCTGGGCAGTGTGGAGCTGAGCTGGGGGGAGGCCTGCCTTGCAGAGATGGGGTGTTCTGGGTGGAGGAGTCTCTCCTGCTCCAGGGAGCTCCTGGTGGCTCTGGGCATGATGGGTCCCCTTCAGTCCCCAGTGTGCAGCTCACTATAGCATCTTCATGGCAGCTGTGATCTGACTGGTGAGTTTCTCCCCTCCAGGACCTGGTTTCATGCCTGTCCTGCTTGGAGGGCATCTTCAGCCCCCCCAGCACAGGTGAGGCAGGCTCTGCACCTGCCCAGCATGGGCCTCTGCACTGCAGCGCGCTCCAGTCATGGTCCCTGCTCCTGACCATCTGCCCCCCCTCCCACCTCAGGAGCATTTTGGACAAGTGAGTGGGGCGTGGGGTGAGTGGAGGCTGGTGTGGGGTAGCCAGCTGTGGAGCAGGGAGTCCCTGACTGCCCTCCTGCCTCCTTGTCCCAGTCACTGGGTGCAGCTGCCCCCACTGCTGTCCAGCAGCAGTGTCACCCTGCGCATCCTGGCTGGGGAAACCATCGCACTGGTGTTCGAGCTGGCCCAGGATCTGGAGGTACAGCAGGGACTGTGGCAGTGGGTGGGCAGCAGCCAGGTGGTAGGCAGGGAGCTGCAGGCAGCGACACCCTGCCCGTGCCCTGGCTGAGCTGGCCCTGATTGGAGTCACCAGCAGGTGTCTACACAGAGGGGCTGGCCTGGGTGATCCCCCTGCCCTGTCCTGGCCATGGTGGCAGTGCCTGGAGCCACATCCCTCCAAATCCCGTGCTTTTTGGCAGGAGGACTTGTGCCACCAAGATACAGAGTTCCTGTGTGCCCAGCTCAAGGTCCTGGCTACCGAGAGCAACAAGTACCGAGCCAAGACGGACCGACGGAAGCAGCGATCCATCTTCCGGGACATCCTGCGTTTCATTGAGGTGCTGAAGACTGGTGGTGCCCTTCCCTGCCAAGCCCCTCACTGTATGGCTGCTGCCCAGCTGCCTGGTGATTCCTCTCCATGGAGAGCCGAGGACACATAGGGCTGGTGCCTGGGTTATTGCTGATGCCCCTCTCTCTGCTCAGAGTGGGGAGTACCAGGAGGAGACCATCCGATTTGGCCTGGAGTGCATGTACCTGGACAGCTGGGCACGCCAGCGGACTTACCAAGCCTTTAAAGAGGTGCTGGGCTCTGGCATCTGCCACCACCTCCAGGTAGGGGCTGGGTAGACGCACCAGGGAGTGCCCAGCTGGTGCTGGTGGGTGCTGACAGGCCCCTGCTTCCACAGAACAATGAGCTGCTACGGGAGATCTTCGGCCTTGGGCCCCCCTTGGTGCTGGACGCGGCTGCTCTGAAAGCCAGCAAGGTCTCCCGCTTTGAGAAGGTGGGTGCCACCTCCCAGATTTATGCCCGCAGTTCCCTCCTGTGCCACTGATTGAGTGTGGTGGGCGCTGATGGAGCATCCCTAACCCATCTCTCCTTCCCTCTCCTTCCAGCACCTCTACAACTCGGCTGCCTTCAAAGCCCGCACGAAAGCTCGGAGCCGTGTGCGGGACAAGCGGGCGGATGTGCTGTGATGGGCAGAGGGGGCAGAGCCCCCAGCCCACCTGGACTGCAGACCCAGCACTGTGAGGGGCAGGTGCCCCTGCCTTTGGGCTTTTATTCATGTACAGCAGAGTATTTAATGCCTGGAGCTGCCCCACTGGGGGCTGCCCCCTCTTTTATTTTTTTAACCAAAGAAAGGAAGGATAAAAGAAGAGCAGGGGGAGGTGGTGGCATGTCTGCTGTGTGCCTGCTCTGTGGCTGCTCTGTGTGGTAGTGGGAAGGGCTTTCACCAGGGCTCCTGCAGCCCATTTTAGAGGCAGGGCTTATGTCGTTTCCCCCTCTAGTCCCATGGGGACACCAGGGTGGCCTGGCAGAGCCTGAGGGGTGATTGAGAGGGCAGAGCTATGCAAGGCTGCGGGGCAGCTGGCCTGGTATCTGTGCCTGTGGCAGGAACACTCACTTTCACCTGCCATGCTGGGCACAGCCCCTGTATCCACAGCCAGCCTGGCACCAGGGGTGGTGGCAGAGCAGTGTAGGGTGGCAGGCTCTGCCCAGACCTGCCAGCTGCTCACTCTCAGCCCTTTTTTCAGCCAAATGCTTTATATGAAATAGTAATCTTGCAGGAAATTCATTACGGGGGGGCAACTGCCCAGGCAGGCATGGGGCTGTGCCAGCTGGCAGTGCCTGCCACTCCGGGAATGTATCTATCGTGGTGATTTTCTAAGACTTTGATTGTAAGAGGTAATTAAAAGGCTAATTGGAGGGTGCCTTCTGCCTTCTTGGCTACTTGGAGGGTGCCTTCTTGAAGGGCTGTCACAGAGGCGGGAACCGGTCCTTACAGCCCTGTCCCTTTCTCTCACAGCCTGGGGCGGGGGCCAGGATTGCCCCTGTGCCCCAAGGGGTGACGCTGCCAGGTCTGAGTGGGTAAGGCTGCCCGCTGCCCCCTCCTGCCCTTCGCTGCCCCTTCCCATGGTGGCCTGGAGGCCATGATGGAGCTGGGAGCAACTCAGCGGAGCCCACCGGGCTGGGTGCTGGCATTGAGGCGAGCCCAGAGCTGCCTGCTGGCTGCCCGCAGCTGGCGCACGGCATCCTCCTGGCTCTCCAGCCACTGGGCCAGCGCCCGCACGGACTGGCTCTGCAGGACTGTGGGGAGAGGATGGGGACATGTTGGGGGCAGGCTCCCCCTCAGCACCCCAGCCCCCCACCCTATTCAGTGTCACATACCACTCAGGTAGATGGCCAGTGTGGCCAGGACCAGGCTCGCCAGTGCCAGGAGCACCAGCAGGGCCAGCAGCAGCGGGTGGCCAGGGCCGAGGCAGGGGCAGGGGCTGGTGGGGGGCACAGGGCGCAGGGTGGGCAGGAGTGCCGGGGGCACGGGGGACACGGGCTGAGGTGGAGGCCGGTGCAGGCTGCTGGAGGGAGCCGGGCCGTTGCCTGCAGGCAGGGGATAGAAGAGGTCAGAACCCAGCCACAAGCACAGCCAGAGCTGGTATAACCACCCCCACAGTGCTCTCACCCTCTGTGCCCTTCTGCCCGCCTGAGGCCAAGTGCAGGTCACTGATGGACTCCACGGGGCACAGGCTGATGGCTCCAGGCTCACTGCTGTCAGGGTCCCCGGGCTCTGCTGGCGCAGCACCCTCAGCCCTTCCCATGCTTTCTGCTGGAGCAGAGGCAAAGGGTCAGCGTGTGCCCTGCCCACAACCCCTGCCTGCCCCAGGTACCCCTGTGGGACCAGACCCCTCCCAGGGGGGGATCCCAACCTTGGTAGCCCGGTGCTGTGCTGGGGCGGGCAGCCAAGGCCGGTGTTCACTTGGCACAGCCCTGCAGGCGCGGCAGGCAAGTGCCGGCTGTGCCCCCCTGGCCCTGACGCTGTCATCGGAGCACTTAGCAGGCAGGCACCTGGTGGCCACGATTCCAGAGCCTCCCGGAGCCTCGTTAGTGGGACTGGAATCTGGCCCAGCCAGCAGTGCGGCTCAGCTTGCCCTGCAGGCACCGTGCTCAGGCATTGCTTGGGGGTGCAGAGATGGAGATGTGGGATGTGCCAGGGGGACCTGGTGCCCACTGCCCAAGTGGGCACATCCCTCATGGGAGTGCGGGAACTTTTTGGAAGTAGGCATGGCTCCAGCACCATTTTGGGAAGCAAGCATGGGGTAGAGGGAAAAGATTCTTTTCTAGGTTTTTGTGCATTTTTGAGCAATGGGCAGGGCCCACATGCTGTGCCTGTGGTGGAGCAGAGCAGGCTGGCACTGTGCCCATTCCCAATCCCTCCTGGGGTCAGTGGTGTGTCACAGGGCAGCGTGGCGCCACGCTGCTGCTGTCCAGACTGTGTCACCCTGCAGGTTGGTGGGCATCAGGGCTGGGGGGCCTCAGCTGGTACCCAGGGTCCCCTGAGACCCTCCGAAGGGCCATGCGTTTGGCAGGGGGCTAGCCCATGGGTACCCCCATCACCCCCGCATCTGCCTCCCCTCAGCTGGGGGACAGAGCTGGTTGCATAGGTTTGGTGCAGGGGGCTGTGCCAACCAGCTGCCTGTCCCCTCCCCAAACCCTGCTGCCCTGCACCTGCAGCCCTCCAGCACCCCCTTCTTCCCTGGGCAGGCATCTCTGCCCACAGTCCCCATGGTAGAGGGCACCATCTGGCCACTGTTTCCACCCCAACCCCACAGTCCTGTGCCATCCAGTCTCCCCTGGGGTTCCAGGGCCCCCACCAGCCCCCAATCCACTCCCAGTGTACCTTCTGCAGCCTCCCTGGGCATGGCTCCCCGTGCCCTGCGCCCGGGCAGCGTGAGTGGGCAGTGAGATGGTGCGGGGCCCCTGGGAGCCGGGCACTGGGTTGCCAGCGCGCCAACTGCGCCGCTTAAAATAGGACAGTGAGAAACACGGTTCGGGGGGATAAAAATAGCTGTGGGGAGGGGGGCCCGCTAGCTTCGACAGGGCTGCCAGCAGCATAGTGCCAGTGTGGCAAAGGGACAGCAGGTTGTGCCAGTGGCCCGTGCCCCCTCTCCCAGGGTAAAGGGGCTGCCAGCTCACCATGGGATCAGGGCAGAGTCCATGCAAGGAAAATGAGGCCCCTTGGACCCATCCAGAGCCAAACTGGTTCTGTGCCATCTCTCAGTAGCAATGGCAACTGTACCCAGCTTGGGGGCACTACAGAACATCCCCTGCCCCAACTCTGCCCATAGGGACCATACCAGCTCTGCCAAGAGGATTTATTTAAGTTAATGAGACCATTAAGAAGTGCCAGCAGCAGTGCTGCCGGGGTAGGGGACCGGAGCAGTCCCTGGCCTGGGTCACCAGGCCCATGTGCCCTGTGGTGGGCAGGTGTCAGAGGGTAGGAGGTCCTTATGCCCATAAAGACTGTGAGTGCGGATGGGCACCAGGCAGGAGGCAGCAGGGCTGGGCTGGACCTGCTGGGCACAGCCCTCGCCCACCCAGCCACGGTAGCAGTGGCAGCGGAAAGCAGCCGGCGGGCTGGCACCAGGGCCAAGGTGCAAGAGGCTGCCCAGGTCATGGAGCTGCCGGCGCACACAGCGCCCGTGTCCGTGGCACTGCCTGTAGCTGCACTCTTGGGCTGCTGCTGTCACGTTGGCAACGTAGGGGCCCAGAGTGGACACAAGGTAGTGGCGCAGGCTGGCACAGCTCTCCTGGGGAGGAAGCACCAGTGAGAACCCACCCTGGCACTGGAGACCCTATGGTCACCCCTCCCCAGCAGGCATCAGGGACATGGCCATCCTGTATGTTACATGCCACCTCCTGCTGCCCACCACATGCCCGGTCCAGCACAGTGCAGGGCTGTACTCACAGTTGAGCGGGAATAGGACATGTCTCCCCAGAGCACAAGTCCAGCTGCTCCCAGCGCTGCACTCTCCCCGATGGTGTGCACCAGGTCAGCCTGCCAGGAACAGAGACGTGACCAGGCTGGGGAGGCACAGGCTGTGTCCCTGTGCCACACAGAAACCTCTGGCACACACAGTACCAACTCCAGCCCCACAGTGCTTACCAGCTCCAGGAACTGGGGCGAGCGGCGGAAGGAGAGGCGGGAGTAGGCGATCACAGGCAGGAGGCCGTGGGCCCCGAAGGCAGCCACACGCAGGGCCTCACGCAGCCGGTGGTAGACGTAGCGGTGGCGCAGGGTGGGTGGCAGTGCTGGTGGCAGGTAGATGCTGGGGTAGAGGGCCGAAGAGGCGGCCCAGAGCCAGCCCAGACGGTTGTTGCGCTGCACCTCTGCCGGCTGGCACTGCCCAGTGTAATTGGCCTCCTTGGCCCAGTTTCCATTGAGGCAGTCAGGGAAGCGGTAGAAACCCCAGAGCCCCCCCGGGCGCAAGGTCTGGCCCAGCAGAAGTGTCTCTTCCATCAGAGCTTGCGCCGCCTGCTCGAATTCCCGCCGGGCGAGCCGGAGGCGCCGCCGTGCCGGCAGGATGCCATGCTGGTCCCGCACCCACTGCTCTGAGGCTACCCGGTATATCTTTTTGGTCCCCCAGTTTTGGGCCCAGAGGGGCCTCCACTCCTCCCAGTCCACCACAGCCAAGCCACGGAAAGCAGGGCGCAGGAGGCGACGGATGTCCTCAGCCACCCTGGCGAGGTGGGCACTGAGGGGGATGCGCTGGGGGATACCCCCATTGTGAGGTACACCCTGCCGTGACAGGTAGGGGTACAGCCCAAACTTATTCTTGTAGAAGATCGTGATGTTCTGGCCTGTGAAGCGGCCGCCCCGGTTCTCCACGATGCCATAGTCACTGAGAGGCAGGGCCACGCCGAAGCGGCGCTGGCAGCGGACAGTGGGGATGTTCCACACCACAGCAAAGGGCTGGCCACCTAACAGAGGCTCGGGTGCTGCGCTCTCCCCACTGGTGGTGTCCAGTGCCAGGCACACCCACAGCACCAGCACCAGCACCATCCCACCTCACCAGCTGCCTGCGGGGTCAGCACCCTGCGGGGAAAGGAAAGCAGTGGGGGTGAGGCTGCGGGGCACAGCAGGCACCCCAGCCATGCTGGCACTGCCACCCTGGCATGCAGTGGGCTAGGATCAGCCACAGGTGCCAGGTACCCTGCAGGCATGTGCTACCCACCCAAAAACTGCACAGGACTTGGTAAACTTGGGGGTTTCAGACCCCTCCTGGCTCAGCACTGGCAGTGGGCACCTCTGCCTACTGCACCCTGGTGTCGAGCCCCTGCCTGCCACCACCACAGCCATGGCACAGCTCTGGAGCCACAGACCCCCATGCCTCCATTTTCCTGCTGGCTCCCAATCCTGCCTGTAGTGGGGTCACCATGACCCCCTCCTCCCCATTTCACCACAGCACCTTGCCCAGATGGCTGCCCTACTGAGGGATCAAGCCCCACAAGAGGCATGGTGGAGGCAAAGGGGCAGTTCTGTCCCTCATAGCCCAGGCAGAACCAGAGGGGCCTGGTGCCCCTGCCCAGTGCTGGCCAGCTGCCCGGGACGAGGGGATTAGGCAGCAGACAGGCACAGGGGCCGCGTGATGCAGCAAGGGCAGTGCTAATCCCCCAGTCTGAGGCCGGACACTCTCCCTGACCTTCCTGCTCCATGCCTCTGGCTCTCACTGACAACGGCTGCCTCAGCGGGGGCTTGTCCACCTGCCCCCCTCGCCGTGCAGTGCAGGGACCTGACCCTGCAACCCCACTGCCATGCCCTACTCCCCCTGGTGCCCCTCCAGCCATCATGTGCCTTGGTTTACCCAGGGCTGCTCAGTGGCAAGAGCAACAGCCACGCTGGAGACCACCACACACCATCAGCCCCAGCTGCCCCTCAGTGATTCCCCAGAGGAGACACTGGTGGGACTGGGTAGCACTCCTGGGACCAGTCCCAACCTCACAACCGAGACCGGGCCTGGCTCCCTGCCACACTGGTGGACCGAGAGCCATGGCCAGGCAAGCCAGGGGTCAGGTGGGAGTGGAGTCGGTGTGCCCAAGCAGGGCAGGGTGTGGGGACCCACCCAACAGTAGGACCAGGGTGAACCAGGGAGGCTGGGGGAGCTGGTGCCAGCCCTGAAGAATGGCAGGCAGCCAGGCAGCGCCACAGCAGGCAGCTCCTGCCTGCACTGCTTTTAATCACCGTCTCGGGGCCCCAGCCCCTCAGATGTCCTTCTTCATCCAGAAGATGGGCAGCCCTTTGGCGTCACGGTGGGGGGTTTCCAGGAGGCTCTGCTTGCTGTTCTCAGCCAGGACACCCCTCGCCCAGATCACAGTCGGTGGAGGGGGTGGTGGTGGGACAGCGAGGGGTGGGAGGGGAGGTGGGGGGGCAGAGGGTACCCTTGGCCTGATGGTGATGGCAGAACCAGGAGGGGCAGAGAAGAGCCGCAGCACCTCGGAGGATATGGCAGGGCTGAGGAAGGCCACGCTCTGCACCGGCTCACCCAGGACGTAGCCCAGGTGGGCATAGAAATGCTGCTTGTCGTGGGTGGTGAGGTGCAGGCAGCCAAACCCTTGGGCCCGGGCCCACCGCTCGGTGGCCTCCATCAGCCGCCGCCCATAGCCCTGGCCCCGCAGCGCCCGGGCCACCACCACGCTCTCCACGAAGAGGTCACGGGGACGGCCGACTACACGGGAAAGTCGGACATGGCCCACGAGCTGGCAGGGACCCTCCCGGGGCCCAGGGATCTCAGCGGGGCCCTGGCTCCGCAGCAGCAGCAGGCAGGTGGGAAAGGCATCCGAGGAGCGCTGGAGCGTGTGGAGCCGCGACGCCCGGCTCTTCCCCCACTCCTCGCCCAGCAGCTTGGCACAGGCTTCCAGCAGCTCCGGCCTCTGGTGCAGGGGGACCAAGCTGAGCTCCTCTGACATTGAGCCCATTCTTCTCACTGACAGGAAATCAAGCAGGCCACAGTTTAGAGGCAGTGGGGGACAGACAGTGTGTGTCCCCACCAGCCCAGCACCGGCCCCAGTGCAGATGCAGTTCCCCAGCAGTGCAGACAGATGAGTTCATGGGGGTTAGCGACGGGTCCAAGGTCAAACAACAGATCCTTGGCAGGGAAGTGGCACGTGGTGCCATCTCCAGGAATCTCTGCCTTGAGACTTGCAGGCAGGTCTGGCACTGCCAAACCAGTGGAGGGGCAGGAGGCACAGTGCTTGCCTTGCCCGCTCCCCAGTTCTGCTACTAGCTCCTGCCACCTGGGAACCTGACAGAGCAGCCAACTCATCACATGTGCCCCCCGTATGGGGATTCCAGGGGGCCCTGACAGCCTTGGAGGGATGAGAAAACCCCTACCACAACCACCACATGGTGGGGACCCCTTTCCCAGCCTCGTGGCTTTTCCCATTGCGAAGGAGAAGCCGCAGGCAGAAGGCAGGAGGAACCGCCACATCAGGTTATAAAATGGGGTTGGGCAAACTGCTTCACTTCCCCTCTGGGGGGTGGGGAGAGCTTGGGCTTGCCCTCCCACCACCCTCAGGGTGCCCCCCAGTCACCCCTCTAGCTCCAAGACCCCTGACTCCCAGCTCAGCCTGCAATAACCCCTTCAGAGGCCAAACAGTGCCCCAAGACCCCACTGGCACCCTGGGTGGGTGATGCGTTTCTTCTATCCACCCAGTACCCCCACCACCAGGACCCCAACAGCACCTACCGGCCACTCACCCTGCCTGTACCCACCTTCCCTGTGCTTACCCTGCTCACTCTCCCCCAGCTCACACTCACCCTGCCCGCTCTGCCGGCTCCTGCGCCCGCAGTGCCTGCGCAGCAGCACGGCAGGAAGCAGCCCAGGCTCATGACCAACCACAGAGCCCGATTCTGCTTCCCTGGTGGGAATGACACGTCTGTCCAGGGCCCCAAGGCACCCGCACTTCCCCACCCTGCATCCTGACACAGGACACCCATCCTACCTGCCACCCTCCCATCGCTCCAAAACACTCAGCACCCACACATGGTGCACAGATAGAAACGGCTTCACCCAGCTGATTGCTGCCCCCACCTCATGGCTGCACCTCCTGAACACACGGTACCCATCCCACCACCATCGCTGATCATCACTGACCCACCACTGATCCATCGCTGACACCAGTATGGACCCCAACTCCGACCCATCACTGACCCCATCACCCAGCACTGACCCGTCACTGACACATTATTGACCCCATCATTGTCGCACCACTGACCCCACCACTGACCCACCACTGGTCTCATCACAGACACCGGCACTGACCCACCACAACTCCACCACTGCCCCGCCCCCGGGCCCCTGTCCCGTCCCGTTCCCC
>VYXB01004385.1:64341-96349 GCA_013397135.1 Pachyramphus minor
GCCCCCGCCTCCGCCCCGGCCCGGCCGCGGTCCGGCCCGGCGGGCAGCGGCACCCCCGGGGCCGCATCGCTTGCCCTTCGCTCCCTCCGGCGCCGGCAGGGCCGGGCAGGGCACCGGCGGGGCTGGGGCAAAGCCGGGGGGAGATGGTCGGGTCCGAGCAGGGCACGGGCTGGACACGGGGAGCGAAGGCGGGGAACAGGCAGGACATGGCCAGAGAAGGCAGAACGCAGGAAAGACACAGACAGATCAAGGCAAGGGATGGTCACACTGAGCCAGAGCACAAGCAGGACATGGCCAGATCCAGGCAAGACAGAGGCAAGGCATGGCTAGATGCAGGCAAGAGAGAGTCAGATCCAGGCTGGGCAGAGGCAGGACTTGCTCTGCACTCTGGCAGATCTGGCAGGGCACAGCTCAGCACTGCTCCCCTGGCCTCAGAGCCCCCAGCTCACTCCCAGCCCAGCAAGAGGGCTTCCAGCCTCAGCTCAAGCTCTACAGTCACAAGCTGGTGCCTCAGACCCTGTTCCTCCCTTGCCTTGCCTGCCCCTGCTCCTCAAGCCCTTGGGAGGAGCCCAGAGGCCAAGCATCACCCCACTGTCCCCTGCGCTCCATGCAGGCCCCAGCACTCATCACCAGTCCAAGCACCAAGATGGGGAAGAATCTGGACCATCCAAAGACAAAGGCACTGGCAAGGTTTAACTTTCCAGGCCTCCACCACTTACCAAACTCCTTCTAGAGCCATTCAGCTGCCCAGGATCCTGCTTGTCCCTATGCTGGCAGCCCAGCTGTCCTGGAGAGCTCTGTGACTTAGGGACAAGAACAGGACAGCGGATGACACAGGGGACAGGAGTGTTTCTGGGGCATCTCACTCAGGAGTCCCATTGCAGCAGGACCCCAGACCCCACCAGCCTGTCTCCTTTCAAGACTGTTAGCACAGACAGCGCAGGACACTGGGGACAGGAGGATGCCTGGGCTGGGTGACCTTGTCACTGCAGGGCAGAGGGGACAGAGAGCTGGGGAGGACTGGGGATGTGCTGTGTCAGGGGATGTTGGCCCTGCCATGGTCCCCCCTCTCCCCCAGCAGATGGGACCTGGCACCAGCCTCACACACATCCTGGCACTGGCTGCAATGTCCCGGCTGCTGTTTCTGCACTACCGATGTCAGCAGGATGATGGCAAAGCCTCCTTGGCTCTCATCTTCAGCAGGGTTAGGGGACCAGCAGCACTGGGATCTGCTGTCTGACTCCAACCCCCCACAGAGCCTCAGCCAGGCATAAATATTTCAGGGGGCTTGGCAGTTTTGTAATAACCAGCAACAAAGATAAACACCAGGAAGAGCAATATTTTTCCATGTGGGCTGGAGGAGTTTAATATTTTATCACTCAGTGCACAAAATATTTATGAACAATCTCATGTCAATCACTAGCTGAGGACTAATCATGACCTTTCCAAGCCAGGCAGGACACATTCCCATCACGGAGGGACAGCCAGGCCTCCCCTGATCCTTGCACACCCACCCCAAGTCCCAGGTTTTGGGCTGCCATGTCTGACCACCAGGAAACAATCCCTGGGCTGCTGGAGGCACCAAAGGCACTCAGCAATGCACTCTGGCACCTGGGATTGTCCCAGGACACTATGACAGTGATGTCCAGGCTGCTCCCTTGTCCCAAGCTGGGAGACAGGGAACTGGGATCAGCAAGGGCAGCCCTCCCTGTCTGCACTCCACAGCTGCAGGACCAGGCAGATGTGAGGTCAGGAAGGCACAGTGCAGGCAGTCTGGTGTTGCCTGCCACAGGAGAAGGCCTATCAGCAGCCCAGGGACCTGGCTTTACTGGCTTTACTTTCTGTATATTCCCATGAGGAGCAGGGATGCCACCTCCCTCCAGCTCAGCCCAGCTCGGCACAGTGACTGGGACCCTTCCCTGCTCCCCTGCAGCTTGCAGAACCTCAGGATGGTGTCCATGGCCCCACTGGGTTGCCCAGGAAGGGAGCAAGAGTGAGCAGCAGGGATGCAGAGCCCTTGGGCAGTTCCCTCACTCAATCAGGGGGCATGGGGCAGCCCACCAGCAGCCTCCACCCACAGCCCACTCTCCACCACGGGGCAGGATGGCACGATCGGGCAAGAGGCAGAGAGCAACACACCAGCCACCAGTGAGGAAAAGCATCCACTTTATTACAGACCCCAAAGCGCCCATGGCAGTGCCAGGAGGACCACGTTTACATGGGATGTTTCCATTGTTCAGCAAGGGGAAGAGAAGAGGGGAACAAACCCAACCAACCAAACTCACAGCTCTTTGGTGCTAGAAAATGTGGTGGTGTGGCAGAGACCCATGTGGGTGAGAGGGGCAGAGATGAGGGGGGGACACCTCTACCATCCACCACCACCCCCGAGACACCTGCGAGGAGTTTGTGACGCACCCAGACACACACAAACGGCAAATGCATTTTGCTGTTCCCCCAGCCTGCACCCACCCGGCACCGCCGAGCGCCACAGAAACCCCCCCACCTCCCAGCACCCCCAAAACAGTCAAACACCCTTTCTGCAAAGAGGGAGAGCAGGTCCTGGGGGGGAATCAGCAACCGAAATCTCTTGGCTGGAGAGGAAGGAGGTGGGAAAGGCGACTGGTTCCCAGTAACTCAGACCGTGGCAGGAGGCGAGGCAGCCAGGTCTCTGCTTCACTCCTCTCCTCTCTCAGCAGCAATGGGCTCCTTGGTCCACTTGTCTGTGATCTCCTGGTTGCCTGCATAGCCCACATCAGGTAGCAGACCTGGGGCTCCCTCCCCATCCCCGGTGACCTCCAGGTCCAGCTCCTCGAAGGAAGAGCCACTGGCTCCCGACTCGCTGTAGCTGTGCTCGCTGCGGTTGTCCACCTCCTCCCGGCCACGGCTGGCTGGGAAGGGCAGCAGGATGGAGGTGGCCACCGAGGTGTCCCTGCTGTCAGTTGTGGCCTCCATGCTGATGGAGCTCGCCTCACTCATGGTGTCGACCCCTGGGATGGAAAGAGAAGGGGAGGGAGTGAATGCTGTGGGAAGGAAGTGATGGGGATGGGGTGTTATAACCTTCAAAGCCACTAGAAACCTCAGAGATGGCAGGTCACAGCAGAGACCAGCTCCTGTATCTTGTCACATCCTTTGAAATGTGATCAGGCTAAGACAAGAAGCTGGACTCAAGCAGCTCCCTTGAAATCAGGGCACAAAGTCAGTCAGTACAAACAACACCCAGCTTCCAGCCGTGCCCTGACCTCCTGTCCATGCCCTGGCCCCATGGCTGCTCTCTGTGCACACACCAAAGACCTGGCAAGCGCTTCCTGGAAGCTGGAGAACAACCCTGTCCCTGGCAGGGCATCATGCCTGAGCACCTGAGGGGATGGTGTTACACAGGCGGGTTCTCAGCTGTGCCACTGTCAGAGACAGGTGAAGGTCCAGTCTCATGCCAGGGCATCCTGGTGCCTTCAGCACCCGACAACCTGCTCCCACTCCCTCCGTGGCTTCCCACAGCTCTGGTAGCAGTGTGAAGGCAGGCAGGGGAGCAGCAGACAGGACTCGGGGTGCCAGAGGATGAGGGGAGCCTTCCCAGCTCGCTCGGCGTTTCTCCATATCACCTGACTGCCAGCTCACAGGTCCTCTCGTGACCCAGCCTCCCTCGGGGGCTGCCCCTGCCTGCCGGGGCGGACCCCTGGGCTCTCCGCCCCCTCCCCGGATCCCTGCCTCATTAGCTCCATCGACAACACAATTAAGGAGTCGACAAGGAGAGGAACGTGTCAGATTGAGACCAGCAGCTCGGTGCTGTTGCCGGAGCAACCAGCCGGGAGACAAAACCCTCCTAAAAAATGTTAATCATTACTAATTACGACATCAGCGATCCACGTGGTTAATTATGACATCACACATACATGTTGTTAATTACAACACGGCAGCAAGCACTGGACAGGCTCCTCCATCATGGCCCTCCCTGCTCCATCCTCTCCCCCCTTGCCTCACACTGGTGGGCAGTGTGTGCCGGGCTCTGTTGCTTCCTGTCACCTCCATCCATACCAGGCTGGATGACCCTGCCGAGGATCATGCCCCACACCAGGAGGGAAACCAGGAGGAGCCCCCCTCAGCAGCAGCACTGGTGGAGGGCTGCAGCTTGCCACCAACAGGGCTGGGAAGTGGTGAAGAAGATGGTGATGACCACAGAGAGGCTCCCAGGTGGGAGAGGAGAGCCCTCTCCTCTACACTGTCTCCTGCTGGTGCAGCTCCATCCTCAGCTTCAGACACAGGGCTGTCCCAGGCTCCCACAGGCATTTCCAGCCTCCCTCCGTGGTGCCCGGGGCTGGGCTGCTCGCTCTCCTCCAGCTGTGTGGCAGCCACGGATCTCCTGGAGGAGACCCACCAAGGAGGGAACTTGCCTTCCAAACATCCTTAAATCCCTCTGCGCTGTTTTTCTTCCCAGCCTGGGCAGCTGCCAGCAGAACTGCTTGTAAATGGCAGTCCTCTGCCTTCTGAGCAGCATCATCCCACGGTCCTGCCGGCTGAGTGACGGCTGCTCGGAGAGGACCAAGCAGTGGCAGTGGGATGAGGAGTAGCCAGAAAAGATCCGCAGACACAGCGCACCCACTGCACCATCCCACCTGCATGGCATATTGGCTTCATCCCACTTGGAAAGGAGCCTGAGCCTCCACCCTGTCACCTTGGCCCTATCGTGCAAACCCTTTGGCAGCTGGCACCAGCTGAGCCCCCCCAAAGCGATGCCTGGCGACCCCCCCACGTAAAGGAGCGAACAGCTGCCCGCTGACACTCGCCGCCTCTGCTGCAGCATCAGGGAGCATCTCGACATGGAAACTACATTTGCTCTAAGTTAAAAAGGATGTTCTGCACGCTGTGGTGAGGCGCTCGCTGAAGGGGATGGCAGCCACTGAGTGGGCAGCAGAAAGGTGGGAGGTGCTGTCCCACCTGACAGGACCTGGGCAGGGCAGTGGGTCAGCAGGGAGCCTCTATGAAGATGGAGAGCTGCAGGAGATGGATGAGAGTGTGCGATACCCAAGCTTTGAAGCCAACTAAGGGTTTTGCCAGATCTCTAGTGAGGATATCAAGAAAAGAAATAATCCAGTTTGGCCAAATTGGTGGCCTGAGGTGACAAGGACACATTCCCACCATGGATTCATGACAGCTCACGTCATTCGTAGTCATCTCAAGTCCCTCTGAAACCTGGGACAGGAGTGACACCGACCCCCCAAGCTGTGCCCTGCCTACACAGCACTCCTCCCCTGGCACCCTCAGGGCCATTTTGGGTCAGAAGCTGTCACGTAACCCCATGCCACACAGCAAAGAAGCTCCTGAGGAGAGGAGCAGCAGCTCAGGAAGGGGAAGACATGGATGAAGCTGACCTACACACTGCTCCGAGCCACCACCGTGGGAAAGCACTGCTGTCCTCACCCTTGTAGCCTTGTCCCTCTCCCTCGCTCAAAGGGTGACAATAAATCGAGTCCTGTTTCCTTTCAGCCAGGCACTTTGTCACTGCTCTGTCACTTCTGATCATGTTTGAGCAGCCTCAGCTGGCAAATTTGCCTGTTTCAGCAGCCTCACTCTCCTCCACACAGGACAAGGCCGGCTCTGGCCAGGATGGATGTCTGGGGTGGGCAGGGTGACAGATGGAGCTGGGGACCATGAGGGCTCAGCTCTGGCAGAGGATGTGGCAGGAACACCCAGCAGTCCCAGTACAGACCAGAGAGGCCAGGCAGGCAGTACAAGGGGCTCCAATAAGGCAGTCAAAGCCCCGTTGGAAGGGCAAGCAGGGGTTCAGCTCTTGTCTTACAGGTAGAGGCTTCCAGCAGCTGTCACACCCATCCCCCTGGCCTTCCCCACAACCTTGCTTGGCTTCTCTATGAGCCACTGCCCATCCCCTGCAGCCACCTTCTCAAGGCCAGCTCCTGTACCAGGAGCCAGACCAGCACCCCAACCAAGCGTGGCTTTTCCCTCTGGCATGCAGCAAGGTGCCAGCCACCCTGTGGAAACCCCTCCTCTGCCCTGCTCTTCCAAGGATAGTGTAGCCATCCCACTGCACCTTAACTCGGTAGGAATATGGAATCCATGAAGCTTTCATCCAGGAAACAGGCGCAGCTGGGGTGAAGCCACACCAGGGTGCTGAGGAGACCCAGAAAGGCCAGGGCCACCTAGGAAGAAGAGATGTCAAGCTGCCAACTCCAAAAGACTACCCAGGAATGGGTGCAACAGGAACTACTCACTAAGGCAGTTCTGCCTTGTGCCATCTCACGTAGTGGCATTCCCAGATCCAGAATGAGGTCTGGCTCCCCTCTGGAATTGCCCCAGTGTGACAGTGATGCCTGAGCATTGCTCTCCTCTTGGTGCTCCCCCCTCTTCTCCCCTGTTTGTCCAAATATCCATTGCCCCTAAACACTGAATCAGTGTGCTGCTGTGGGCACAGCTCCTCCGTGCTTGCTGAAGCTTGCACACAAGTCACCAGGAGAGGGGCTGGGGCAGGCAGACCAGCAGGAAGGCTTGGCAGGAGCTGTGTGCTGAGCCCCTTCTTGGGATGTAGGGGCAGGCAGACCAGCAGGAAGGCTTGGCAGGAGCTGTGTGCTGAGCCCCTTCTTGGGATGTAGGGGCAGGCAGACCAGCAGGAAGGCTTGGCAGGAGCTGTGTGCTGAGCCCCTTCTTGGGATGTAGGGGCAGGCAGGAACAGGCAGAGCTCTTCGGAGGACAGAAGCGGGGATGAGGCAGAACACATCAGGGAAGGTGCCCCCCCGGCACTGGGGCTCAGTGGGTGATGCCATCCATCAGTTGTACCTGAACGCTGCTGGACAGACTCAGCTTGAGCAAAATGATCACCTGAGACTCTGGGCAGAGCCACGTGCTCAGGAACCATCTGTGTTCATGCCAGCAAGCCCATGTCGAGAGACTGCTTTTGTTTGCTTTCACCTTCCATGCGCCGCAGCAGGGTCAGCGCTGCCGAGAGGGAGCCGGGAGCGAGGAACCGCTGAGCGCCGTGCTGATGCCAAAGCTCCAGAAAATAATTAAGTACAAAACAACTAATCGTGATTGACACTGGCCCCCTGGAGACCCATCAGCCGCCTTCCAAAAATGCTTCCTGTCTTTCTGATGACCCTGACGATCGCGAAGAAGGGACGGAATTATTGCACAGACAACCACAGCCCCTGGCCCCTTCCTTGCATATTGAGTGTATCCGTCCTCAGAGGAGCTGCCAGCACCCTGCTCTGTGCAGAGCAGCAGCAGAAAGCAGAGACCCTGGACCATGTCCCACAGCCTTTGTGGTCACTGGCTTTGCTCAGAGACACAGGCACCCAGCACCTTGCAGGGTGAGCTCAGGAACAAGGACAGCAGATGACAGCCTGAATGGAGAGATGTGCTCCAAGGTCAGGAGGCTCAAGAAAACAAATCCAGGCTTTTCTTACACATCCAAGTCACTCGGTACTGTCTGGCACCAGCCCCATCAACAGGTGAGGAGAAATGGCAACACCTTCCACTTGGAACATCTCAAGCCTTTAATGCAAGGAAAGCAAATCCAGCTGTTGGCAGGGAGTTTCATGAGCTGTGACCAACAGGTGCTGTGTTCACACAGAGCATTACTAAACATGATGCTCACTCTGAAATCACAGGCTTAATGCTGTTATTTCAGTATTTTGGGAGGGGGAAAAAAGCAGGCTTCATCTGCTGTCACATCAGGAGTGAGAGCCCAAGGCTCCTGTACATAGAGCATCCTTAGCTGCCTTTTGGAGAGGAAATGGGGCTCAGCATCTTCCCAGTCTCCACTCACTCTATGAGGCAGCAGGGTGTCAAAGCCCTACATCTGGATTTGTGCAGCCAGAGAAGCTGACTGCCACCATCAGGGATCATCACTCTCTCCCACTCTCCCAGGAGCATCCCAGCACTGCCTGAGCCTCCATCAGGGCAGGACCACTTGAAACACTGGCAGAGCTGAAGTGGATCAAGAAATCATCCAAATCCATGCAACTGGGGTTGAGGGGGAATCATACTGACAGGCAGATGGGGACATTGCTGTGCCCATCCTCCATCTGGCAGAGAAAAGCTCAAAAGCTGTCACAGGCACCCTGGGATCTGCTGGGTCATGAAGATCTCATGGCTGTCATGCCTGTTGAAGGGGCTGTGGTTAAGTGGAGCTTTCTCCTTGAGCAGCTGCCCAGGGAAGGAGGAGCAAAAACCATGTGAAAGGAGACTGGAACTTTCTCTTTCTTCAACTCAGAGGTGGTTGTACAGAACCCAACACAGAAAATCCTTGGGAAGGGAGGATGAGTCTCAATTCACAAGGTGTCATCTTCAAGGCATCTCCTTCAAGGCATCTCCAGGGAGCAGGTGGGCAGATGGGAGATGTGGAGCCTGGCAAGACCAGCTGCCTACTCCCACCTCACCTCCTGACTTTGACCCTGCCTTTAAACCAGGGGCAGCCTGATGGCTACAAACCAACTTCCTGGTGGCAGCAGGCCAGTGGCAGTGGGACAAGGATGCTCACTGGGCACCATTTCCCCTTGCACAACCCCAGGACCTCCCCACGCAGTGCCACCCTTCCCAGCTGTCAGCAGTTGTGCCAGTCTGGGGCACTGTGACATTACAGGGATGCAGGAGATCACAGGGACCACCAAGATCCTCAGGTAGGAGCTGCACAAGCAACCCAGAGGCATGCCACATCCTTGACCCTCTCCAATAGCCACAGCAAGGATGTGACCCCCTGCCAGACCTGGCTCTGCCACTGTGCCCAGCAGTGACAATCACAGTGCAACATCCAACCCCAGCTCTTTAGCCTTAGAGGCAGGGCCAACCTCACAGCTATTATTATTATTTTAAGCTGGTTTTGTGCAGACTCAGCAGATGACACTGCATCAGATTGCACTGACAAAAGCTCATCTGCGTGGCTGGAAGGGGAGGGGTGTTGGAGGAGCTGGTCCACAGCTCCCGTCAGGGAGCCCGACCCAGGGTCTCCCACATGAGAAAGTTCAACATCATTTGCTGTCTAAAACTGGGAATACCTTCCTAGCCCTTCTTCCCGCAGGGCAGGGGACTCCCCCACCACAGGGGTGCTGGCAGTGGCATCCCAGGGAAAGCACTGAGACAACCAGGGTGCAGGGCAGCGGCTGCTCCCAGCATCCCTGCAGGTTCTGCAGGTTCATGTACCGCCTAACCGGGGCAGAAAGGAGCACATGCAGCTACTGAAGGCACCACCCTGGAGCTGCTTTTGTTTCCATGGATCCTGCCACCCCTCTCCAAAACCAAGGGACAACCATGGGAAGATGTCAGAGCGAGTGGGCTTTGGGGCACCTTTGGCCAAGCCGGGCTGGAGCCCACAGCAGCCCAACACAAGGAAAGAGGAGAAGAGCTGAATGAGCACTGTGAAAACACAGGGCCTCAAAGTGCTGGGAAACAGCTCCAATTAGACTCTTATTGCAGTGCTAAATGGACAGAGCTCCCAGAAAGCAATTCCCAGGCTTGCTTTCACACCGCACGCGATTAAGAATTAAAGCGACCCAAACCTGAAGATGTGTTAAAATAAATGACCCAACTGCCCGAGAGGCGAGCAGAGCCATCATGGTTTTTTTATGCCCATTACACAAGCATGTGGGGCAGGGGGAGGCGGCTGCCCCTGCCACCAGCCGGCTCGGGTGGCCACCAGCGCCCAGCAATGCTCGGATAGCCAGCTCCCACATCTCACAGGCACGGGAATATGTGGGCCAGCGACAGCAACCAGCATTTTGGGTTACTATAGCACTCCCGTTCTGCGCCTACAGCCATTGTGGTCCCTTCCTGTATGAATACATCCAGGCTCCAACAGATCTTGCTGAGCAGATGCTCTCAGGCAACTCCACCACCAGCTACAGCAACCTGGTATTTAAGCTCTTAGCAGTCTCAATATGTAACAGATGAAGATGAGATCAAGGAAGATGTATATGACAAAGAGAAAAACAAGCCCAGCTGCAACCAAAAGCTGTGAGATTCAGCTCTGCACTAACAACAGTGGGACAGTGGCTCAGTGGCAGCTTGGCCCTTGCCCAGACACTGCAGGGGTTCCTGGGTGCTCCCTGAGGC
Source organism: Pachyramphus minor (assembly GCA_013397135.1). Classification (NCBI taxonomy): domain Eukaryota; kingdom Metazoa; phylum Chordata; class Aves; order Passeriformes; family Tyrannidae; genus Pachyramphus; species Pachyramphus minor. Next base: position 74,398 of record VYXB01004385.1, read on the forward strand.
ACAGCATGACACCCTGGGGACAAGATCCTTGGGGATCAGCCCAGGGTGAGGGGAAGATGTGTTCTGAGACTCAGTGGTTGGGCACCAGGTAGGTACAGGTCAGTCCCTCTCTGTCTGCCCAGGCAGAGGACACCAGGACCTTTGTGAGGGCTGATGGTGATCAAAGATGGAGCCCGTGCGCAAGCCACGGATACCTGTGATGTCTGTCTGGGCATCCTCGGCCTCAAATGCAGCAGCCCTGCTCTTCCTCTCCAGTTCTTTCATTTCAGGCACATAGAAGTCCCCTTGGCGGGCCAGGGGACACACGAAGTAGATGCGGTCCTGCTTGTAGATCTCAATCCGGGGGTGGGCACACAGCTTCCTCTCCTGAAAGACAGCAGGCAGCCACGAGTCAGGGATGTGCCCTTGCCCCCCACCCCAGCAGCCCCCCACCACATGGACCTGCCGGCCTGGCTGTGTCACAGACTGCCCCACTCTGCCCATAGACATGGAGGCCCACTGAGGAGCGGTGGGTCCCATCCCAAAACCACAGTGGTGCTTTCACAGTCACAACAGCCTGCACATAGCAGGGCAGGCAGGTTTGGCCCTGGGGGTAAGCAGCCAGCCGGGCTCCAGGACGAGATGCAGAAGATCATGAGAGATTCATTTCCCCCTCCTCAGCCTTGGCTTTGGTGTACTCATTCTGGGCTGGAGTGCGGGGTTTTGGGGAGCCAGGCAGCTGCTTCGCACAGACCTGCCAAATCTGTGGTTCCTCCCAGCAGCCCGGCCCCACGAGCAGGCGTAGCACTTCTCCACTAATTAATATAATCCAGAGCCGACAGCTCAAGCAGCTCCTTTCAGAGCGGCGAGGGCAGGGGGAGTGGGAGATGAATCCCTGGCATTTCAGACAAGTCCCTCTCCTCCTCTTCCTCACCCCACCTCCCCCTGGCAGCACTCCTCAAGACCTCAGACCCCCCAGCCTGCCAGGGACCCATGACAGGGGCATGTCCCCCTGGGCTGTGCAGCCCACGCCGAGCCAGGGCTGTGGGGATTCTCAGGGTGCCAGGGCAGGGCCGAGGAGCAGCTGGACCCCTCCTGCCACCCCCTCCTCACCCGCCCGCCCGCCAGCTGCTCGCTGGCAGAGGGGGCGGCTGATTACAAGCCGGGTGAGAAAGGAGAGTGTCTCTTCAGCGGATTTTCTTTTTCTTTCTTTCCCCTTTTCAAATCACTGACAGCTTTTATTTAACCCTGCAACCACACTGATTATTCTCCTCCTCCTGCTCCCTATTCTCTTCCTCCCTCTTGCCCTGACTATTCTCTTCTTCTTCCCTGACCCAACGATTTTCCTCTTTCTCCCTGCCTCAGCTATCCTCCTCCATCATGGCCCACTGATGTGGCTTGCCCAGACATCCTCCAGCAGGGTCCCCATCCCTCTGGGACTCTCCTTAGCCACTGCAAGGATGAGCTCTACGGGCACATCAAGCATGACCTTACAAAAGCCTGTTCACTCCTGACCTCCTTCACCCCCGGGGATGGACCAACGTGATTAGGAATCATTTATTTCCCAGACAAATGCCGGCACCAGACAGGATCCACAATATGAGCCAATACTGACCCTCTTCCCAGTGCTGGCAGCAAGGATACCTGAAGAGCCACCTCCACGCTGCCAGGACGCTGCGCAAGGAAGACAGGAAGGAAATCCCACAGGAGCAGTTTTTGGGTCCATTTTCCTGGGAAAGCCTGCAGGAGCTGGCAATGCAGAGCCCCAGTTTACCCAGCAGCACCACAGCGGCAGAAACACAACCCCAGCAGAGGCTTTACCCGTCCCATGCCAATGCCTCTGAGCCTGAGTTTTGGCACAATTTCCTCCTCCAGCCGAGGAGGCTCCACGCTCCCAGTGCCACAGGGACGCACAGGGACACAGGCGGGTTTCCAAGGCGCTTGGAGCCTGGAGTTCCCACTCGCGGGCAGGTGAAACACTGAGGCCTGTGGATCAAAACTGTATTAAATTAAAACAAGCCGGGCTGTTTTTAGCAGCAGAGCAGAGGCGGCTCATATCACTCCTGCTTTTTCAGCAACAACGCAGACAAGAGCCCTCCCCGCTGCTCTGCCCCTTGCTCTACCAACCACAAGCCCATCCGCCAACCTTCAGCTCGGCTCGTTATTTTAGGTTACTGCAACACACACCAGAGATGGGTATCTCCAAGATTTGCAGGGTTTTTTTGGATGCACCCAGCTGGCCCTTCACCACTTAATGCAGACAGGGACAGCTCAAAGGATCTTAGAGCAAACAGACCTTCACTAAACTCATATGAGGTTTCTAACCAGTCTAAAACCTCAGGGCTCCACCCTGGCCTCCAAGACATCCCAAGATGACTTTCCAAAGGCCATCCTGAGACTCCAAAAGAGCAGATCTGGGACATAAACTCTCCCTACAATGTATCTAGGCTGCTTCAACTGCCCTTCCCATCACACAGCCATAGTAGTGACTTCCACAAAGCACAAACACCAACTCCTCCACCCATATGAAATAAGGGAATCTTGGCTTTTTAAGGAATAAAAATGCACACCTCTGTGAAGAGCAGGGTCCTGGACTGGCTCTTGAGCTAAATGCTGCTTCACACTCACAGATTATCCCATAAGAGAGATAAGGACGCTTCACCCTGCCAGGGTGGGAAGCAGCTTTGTGTCCCTGAAGCCAGAGGAGCACAAGTGCCCTGGAGCCAAAGCCCATGGCACTAGATTGGTGGGATGACAGTGAAGTGGCCAAACACTCACTGTAAAACCCACACCTGCCTTATTATGGACAGCTACAACACTTGACTTCTTCCCATTTCATCCAGGGTTTTGCCCAAAAGGAAATGGAGAGAAAGCAGATCTTGTGGTGCTAATTTTTGCCTGTATAAATCAGATTGGGAGCCAGGCTAGTGAGCTGGCCTCAGCTCCTGGCAGGGCTGCTACAGAGCTCAGCACTGGCAGGCGGGCTCAGGAGAGGACAACATCCCCAAGAAGGAGCAGCGAGGTGGCAGCTGGGAGTGTTGTCCCATTCAGCCTGAGATAAAGGGATGACACTGCCTAAAGACTTGAGGAAAGGGCAGAGGCAATGAGATGGGGAGCCATGACAACAGAAATGGATAAGGGGATCATCTAAAAAATGGACAAGAGGATCATCCAAAGGAGGTCAGGGCGATTAGCCTTGTGATCATACCAAAGGAGATCAGGAAGCAGGCAAAGGCCAGGCAAGCACAATGCAGCAAAATGCAATCAGGAGGCTGGTGCCAGCACAGGACAGAACGGGTTTGGGATTATCCCAGTGGAGAGAAAGGTTGCAAGGCTGCTGCAAGGCAAAGAAACAACCCAGAGAGACTGGAGAGCAGAGTCCAAAAGTGAAGACATAAGCAGAGAGTGAATTAGCAAAGGCTCAACAACGTGGCAAAACAACAGAGAGGCTCAACAGGCAATGCTGCACTGCCGCTGAGGAGGGAGCCCCTCGCTAGCTGTGCTGCTAAGCCAACAGATGGAGCAGCAAGGGGGACGTGGAGTTTGTAAGGCAGAGCCCTGGAGTCAAATCCAAGGCTGTCTCACACGGGCGGAGGAGCTCAGCGAGAGGTGAACAGTGGGACACTGACAGCGTCAGGGCCAGGCTGCTGGCTGGGACAGCAGGGACAGTAAGTAGGGCAGGGAAGGGGATTCACCCCTTCACAAGGTCGTGCAGTGACACCTCCCTCCTCAGGCTGTGCTGGGAACTTTCCCTTCTTGCGGCAAAGATGGAGGCGGCAGTGCTGCATGCAAAGATATTTCCTGTGGGACCCTCCACCAGGCACCTGAAGCACATTCATTGCACATAATCCATACAGCCAATCTACACATACACAGCAAAGGCAAATCCATGCAGAGTCCACAAGTTCAGTCCCAACAGGCACAGCAGCTCTGGAATACTCCTGCTATGTCAGATTTCCCATGAAGCCAACTTCTTCTCGGCCCATCTGAGGAACATGGTGGGGTGCTTCTCACCACCTTCTTGGGAGCAAGGGTTTTTGTAAGGGAAGACTCTTGCATCCTCTTTTCCAGGTGAAACAGCACCTCGCCCAGTCTTTACTCCAGGCTGTTTCCAAACCACCAACCATCACTGACTCCCTGTCTCTCCTTCCTCCAGGTTGCTCTCATCCCTCTAGAAATGGAGAATCCCCTGGCCTCATGTATCAGAAAGGACAACAGGATTATGCCTGAACCAGCATTTTGGGAGAGCTTCCCAAGCAGCAGAAGGCGGCACCTCTTCGGCAGCACAAATCCTCCTCTTACTACTTGTCCATAGGGAACAGACCCCATCATCTGCCCATGGAGTGGCTTGGGCACAGCCTCCCAGATGGAATATGCCTCCACTTTCCCAGGCGGGCAGGAGAGCAGCCCCAGGGCTCCGGGACACATGACAAGGGGGCTGAGACATGACCTGCAGCCACGACAATCGCAGCAGAACTGTGCACAGGAGGAAGGAGGTGGCAGGGTGCTGGCGTCACTCCGTGCCCCTCAGCACCTGCTGGGAAGCAGAAGGTGAGCTGGGGCACTGCGGGGACCGGCTTTGTCACTCTGTCAAGCTCATCTGCTCAGGAATTCAAATGTCACCAACTGGATCTGCTTCATCTCCTACTGCTGGAAGAATTCGTTTTGTTAGGAGACCACAAACAAGCCTTGAGGATGCTCTCTGGATCCTTGCCATGCCAGGGCACGCTGGTGATCAGGCTCCAGCTGATCCCAGAACACTTCCAGGGTTGCCGAGATGGCGGTGCAGAGGCAGCTACTGTCCTCACCCTGCTTCTGGCTACAAGCCCTCTGTCCCCACAGTTCCCCTTGACTCCTCACCATGACCTCCTGGCACAGCTCACAGTGTGATGGTTAAGCTGGGGGGTCTCACCAGCATCCCCCCAGTCAGTCAGAGCATCATCACACCCTCATTGCCAAAAGCCTCCCTTCACCTGTGCTTCTGGCTCTTGGGCTGCTCTGGTTAGTGCTGGCAAGTCAGCTGGCACCTGGCAGAGCGTGGGGAGACCCCCAGGGGACCCACCAGCCCTGTCCTCACATGCCAGCAGCTCCTGCCTGCTCAGACAACACAACTCCCCCACATCTTCCTTCCAGCTGGAGGCATCCATCCTATCAGTGATAGGGTCAGACGCTTCAGTCCCAGGGATTTTAAAGAAACAACAAAACCACTTGGAGCTGAACAGCCCCAAATCAGTTGCTAAAATTAAAAGCTGAAACTGAGCCACCAGCGAGGACTGGAGGGAGCGCGCTGTGTGCCACATCCTCCTCGCTTCCTCACAGGCTCCATGTTCGGTGTGTCATCCCTGCTTATCTTAGAACACGGGTGCTAGGTATTCTAGGGAGGCTTTGCAATTCATTTTGCACAGCACCCAGTGCCCTTCAGAGCTCTCCCAGTTCAGCCAGGGGACAGACTCCTTGCTGGGCCATCCCTCTGTCACAAACACAGACTAGGGATGTCCCTGTTTCCCCTTCTCCTTGCCCAGACAGCAGCTTGAGGCTAAACACCACTTCAGTCCCACATCTGAGATGATGAAACGAAAAAAAAAGTAGAGGCATCCCTTCCTCCTCGGGTTTCAAACTTGGTTTCAACGTGCATTTGCAGCCCAGAAAGCCAAGCACATCCTGGGCCGCACTCAAAGCAGCGTCGACAGCAGTCTGAGGGAGGGGATGGGGGATGTTCCCCCCTGCTCCACTCTCACGAGACCCAAACTGGAATACTGCCTCCAGCTCTGGGGTCCCCAGCATGAGACAGCTGTGGACATGTCAGAGTGGGTCCAGACAAAGCCACAGAAACAGTCCAAGGGCTGGAGCACCTATGGAGACAGGTTGAGAGAGTTGGGGTTGTTTAGCCTGAAGAAGACTCCGAGCAGACCTCATTGCAGCCTTCCAGTACCTAAAGGGGGCTTGTATGAAATGGAGACTTTTTACCAGAGCCTGTAGTGACAGAAAAAGGGCAGCAGTTTTAAACTGAAAGAGGGCAGGTTTAGCTTGGATGTAAGGAGAAAATGCCTCGTGATGCGGGTGGTGAGGCACTGGAAGTGGTTGCCCAGAGAGGCTGTGGATGCCCCATCCCCAGAAGTGTTCAAGGCCAGGCTGGATGAGGCTTTGAGCAACCTGGTCTAGTGAAAGATGTCCCTACCCACAGCAGGGGGCTGGACTGGATGACCTCTGAAGGCCCCTTCCAAACCCAATCCTGATTCTGATCCTCCCTGCTGAACCACAGACTGACCATGGGAGACAGGAATGAAGTTTGGGTGCCCAGGACTGCCCGCCAAGGGACAGAAGTCAGGCAGGGGCTGTGAAGGACCCAGCAGCCCAAGAGGTGGTTTGGGCAGAAGGGAGGACACGTTGCTGGAGGGAGAGGCAAGCAGACATACTTTACACCAGTAATATCTCAAGGATCAAGGAAACCCCAACATCTCAGCTTGCAGGCCAAGCTGGGTGCTTGTGGAGCTGGGCAGGCCCTGCCTCCTGGTGGGAAGGCACTCAGAGCCAGCTCCAGCACAAGGCACAGCCACCAACACCAGGCTGCCAAAGGCTGCAGAACAGCTGCTGCTTCCCAGCCTGGAGAAACTCACATTTCAGAGGTAGTGAAACTGCTCCCACACACGTGCACTTTACTTTCAAATCATATGGGCTGCAAGGTGTTTCAGAAACAGAAGGTGATATTATTGCAATCAAGAAAAGGCTGTTTCCGTCAGCCAGCAGGAAGAACCAGCACTACAGCGGCAGAAAAGAAAGTCTCGCCAAAGGATAACAAATCCTCCAGGTAGCAGGATACAGTGCCTGACAATTAGCACCTCCCACGCCATCAGCATCCCTCCCTGCCCTCGGCACTAACAGGCTTCCCACAGCAGGCCCTTGTCCTGCCTGCAGCCAGCACACACTGCCCTGTCAACACAGCAGCACTGTGGCTTCCAGACAGGCAGGTGAAAATCAGCCCCCAAGATCCTCTCCCCAGCACTGAGAGGGAGTGCATTTGGACCACGGGAGCCGTGAAGCACCGGGCTTGATAGCTGGGAGAGTTTTTCATTTTCACCTCAGTGAAGGCAGCCCGCCATGCAATTTACACCTCGCCCGCCTGCGCTTCCCAGGGCCGGATCACCCAGCTGCTCCCATGGCTCCTCCGGGGTGGGATCTGCAAAATGGCAGCTGCCAGAAACAGCCTAACTGAGAGGCAAAGGAATGAGCCTGGGTGGTCTGATGGGTTTGTGAGGTCCCAGTACACTGCAAAGGCTGGCAGGGACAAGGCACAGGTGCCCAGGTTGCTGCTGGAAGCTGCCGTCAGTCATGAACACTTTTTTCCTCCTTGGCATGGTGGGAGATTACATCCTGTCCTCCAGCAAAAGGGAGAAAGTTCCAGCCCCATCTAGCTGCAGATGTAGACATGCTCTGGACCTCCTCCCCTCCCAATTGAGCTGCAAGAGAAATTCTGCAGCGTACACTGGAGCATCCCCCATCTTCAGAGATGAGATGAGCAGCAAGTCCCAGTGAGATAAAACCTCTCAGAAAGTAGCCAGGAGTAGTCAGAGTGCCCAGTGTGGAGGAAGGACAAGCCCTGGACAAAGCTGTCAGCCCAGACATGCTCAGGTACATTAGTCCATGTGCTTTCAGGGATGTATCCTACTGCCTCCAACCATGGGAATGTCATCTGTAGAATAAGGAGCAGATGGTGCAAATACACACAATTCATGGGGCTTGGGTCCCCCCTGGTGTTATAGTTATTTGGTAGTAATTAGTCCGAAGCAGAGAGTTTCAGAAGTGAAACAAGCAAACTTTTGCATTAAAAAGAAAAATCTTCCTGAAGACTCAGTGCTTTCCACTTCCTCGAGTTCTGCTTTGCTCCTATACCCACCATGGGTAAGTGAAGCCAGCTGGGCAGACAGTTCTCACCAGCTTCCCAGAGCTCCACTCTTATGTTCTCACACTATTCCTCCTACCTGACCCCACCACATCCCATTTTCTCCTCCCTCCCCATCACAGCCACATACTAGCTCTCTGAAGGGGACTTCGGTTTTAACCACTCTGAAAGCTCAAATACTGGATTTGAGTCATTATATGACAAGAAACCTGTGTAAATCCACATAATCTCTTCTTGCTGGAGGAACCAGTCCTGTGCTCCTGTCACTGTGGGAGCACACAGGTCAACAGCTGCACACAAAAGGAGGTGGATGAGACTGCAGGAGAGGAGGACCACAGCTGGAGAGGGCTGCCTGTGCTTCGGAGAGCAGATCTCCAGGGACCAACACTCTCCCTCCAGCCCTCGGAGGATGCTTCTTCAGCATTAATTGCCAAGCTGAAGGGCTTGATGCCATGATCTCTGCCATCACGGATGACTGGAGTGACGCTAAATCGCTTTGCCTGCTCTGTTGCTTTGGCAAGGCTGCCAGGAGCAGCAGCTGTGGCAATTTCTCTGTGTCCTGTCAAGGCAGGGCCTTTCAGGAAAGGGATCATCATCCAAGATGTTCCCCTGTCTGTCTTGCCTTGGCCAGGCAGCCCACTGCACTGCAGCCTCCCACCCTGTGTGGGGCACCACGCAGGTAAAAAGAGCTTCATTGAAATGTGCCTTCATTAGGCTGCTGAAGGGAGGGTAAGCCCCAACCTGCCCAGAGACACCCAACAGCAGGTGGTTTCTTCTGGTGAGACATCTTCTTCCATGGCTATCTTGGAGGGCTCCTCATTCACGTGGAAATTCTCAACCCACCTGGATGGCTTTCTGCTGGGCCCCCACTCGCTTGAGTACTTGTCCTTGTGCAAGAGGGATGTCCAGTGGGGGCTTTTCATTCCCAGCCTTCTCACATAGCCTTCTCCCCTGCAACAGGTCCTGTGATGAAATCCTTGTGTGGCAAAGTCAAAGCAACAGAGATGGAGCAGGAGCAGCACTACGTGGCGCCCATAGCACCTGGGAGCTCTCAGTCTCCCAAGCCAAGGACTGGGCTGCCCCTTCCAAATCTCAGCCCTTTCCTCTTGCTCTTTGGATTGCAGGCATCTCCAGCTGCTCTTTCACAGTCTGTCTGTCACCAGGACAAACTCAGGACATGTGTCACATTAATACCCCCAGGAAGAAAACGGTACAGTGGAATAAACACCCTGCTGTCCCTTCCTACCTCCTTGAACAACCTTGTCTTTCTGCAACGCCCCCAGTTCCCAGGCTACATGGAATACATTTCACGATGAGCTAAGCTCAGCCTCACACCATCCCTTCACAGCTGAGAAAGCCAAAAAGGGAAGCTGAAGAACCTAACCTCGCTGAACTTGCAGAGATAAAGCCACCAGCATCCCAGGGCAAAGCCACAATGCAATCGCCTGATTCCCATACAAAATAGTCCTTCCCTCCCCACCCACAGGGACTTACTGTCAGGCTTATTGGCCTCATTTGGAAGGCAGAGCAAGTCACCAAAAAGGAAGATCAAGCAGGTTTCAGCCTGGTTTTCTGAGAAGGAATAGGCAAGATGATCCATCCCAAGTACAACACATTGGCAAATCTGACGTCAGAAAGCAAGTTTTCAGGACAGGAGGATCTTCCAAGCTATCAGCTAAGTGCAGCCAACAGTGGAGAAAGATTGCTTGAGCTCCTGCTCAGGGAAATCCAGGTTTGACTTGAGTGACAGGGATCCTGCCCAGGCTCTCTGCTGTAAAACACACAACCACAGGCCACCACACACTCTTGGTTCACTGCTCTCCTTGCTCCTCCTTCCCTTGCCCCAGGGACAGACATTCCTATGTTTTAAAAGCAAGCCAGAGCCCGGGACAACCTCCTTCCTGAATGTTTATAAATGAACAAGAGGCATTTTCCCACAGGCTTGCAGGAAAGCCGCCTTCAACCCCCCCACATCCAAGAACTTGCACTTCTCCCCAAAAAGGCGGTAATCCTGCAAGGCAAAGGGCAGAGCCAGAAACTCTGGCAAGCCCCAGCATGGTGACAATTCCTCTGGTGAGCCTGGCTAATGAAGCCCCCAGAGCCTCCAGCCACCGTGTGCCAGCGGCAGTAACGATTTGCCCGAGGAGATCCCCAGCGCAAACAAACAGCGCTGGCGGGCAGACAGCGAACAGCACAGGGATGGGCGGCTGCCTGCAATGCAGGAGGGGGTGGGAATGCATGAGAGCCAAGGAGGGGGTAAGGGAGGCGAATGAGTGGCACCAGACAACTTCATCAGGAATCTCAGGACAGCTCCAGGTGTCCTCGAGCCAGGACGTGCCATTTCAGCGGCCGCATGTGCTGACCGACCTTTCCATCCGTGCTGCTCAGAGCTGACATGGGGAGGTGAGGTGAGGCTGGGCACCTGCCTGTCCTCTGCAGACCTCACCTCCTCCACCCCAGCCCACCAGGGACCCCAGCACAGGGTCCCAGGGGGCTCATTAGCTCGGTCTGGAGAGGAGAGCACCTGCTGAGCGGGCCGCTGCGGTGTGCCGGGCGCACGGGGAGGCAATGGCTGGCAGTGCCAGCAGGGACACAAACTGAGTGCCTCCAAAGCCAGGCTCTTCTGCCGGCAACAGAGGCAGCATGAGAGGGGAGCAGCTGCTTCCAGCGACCTTTGCAGTCTGGCAACAGCTCCTCCGCCAGCACTGGATCATCAATTTGACTGCGCAGATCAATCAGGAGGTGAAATCGAAGCAGTTAGGCAAGGACAGAGCCCAGCCTGACTCTGCCCTTCCACAAGCCTGTGGGTTTCCGGGTCCCATATGCTCCCAGAGGTGCTCGATGAGCTGGTAACGCTCCAGAGAGGCACCAGATCTTCTCATCTTTCCAGATCTTCCCCTGCTGGGGAGCCAACTCCCCATCTCCATCACTGCTCTGCTCTCCCAGGTACCCCAAGCCACACACAGCCCTGCGCAACGTCATTGACGGCAGCACATCAGCCTCTAGAGCTGCCCCAGATGCTCACTAGTGCCCTCTGAGACCTGGAGGACATCCTTCCTCTTCCCAGTGCTGTGATGTCCTCCCTCAAGCTCTGGGCGCCTGGAGGATGGGGAGGACTTTGGGGCAGCACATCTGTCACCTCTGTCCCCATATGCCCTTCTCCAAGCAGATGTGGCTTGTCATGGGTAGGAAGTGCACACTGCCCCCCACAGCTCTGTCCAAGGGAGGCTGCTGGGTCTCAGATAGTGAGAGGGGAAGGAGTTGGACACTGGTCCTGAGCCCCATGGAACAGCACAAGGCCAGAGCTGAGCCAGTGCTATGGATCCCAGAGTAGCTCCCACCAGGAGACAGAGCTTTGCAGGGGAACTGGTGGGAGACACAGGCAAGGGCTTCTTGGGGTGGCAAGAACTGAGCAAGGGTGATGTTCACAGTACCATGTTCACTGACAGGTGAACATGGTACCCAGAGGTGCATGTGAGAGAGGAGGAGGAAGATGAACAAACAGGGAGGAGCCGATGGCTCCTCCAGCGTGAGCCCAGAGCATCAGGCAGCTCCTGAGCCACAGCAGCCGCTTCCTCTTTGTTCCTCTCCTGAACTGCAAAGAAGTACCAGAGCAAGTCTTTCTCCGACACTGACCTCTTGATAAGCTTTTGCCAACTCACGCTCTGGTTACTGTATCGCTGGGCGGACGTTACCCCAAGCTGTGAATGCGCACAGCATGAAAAGCAGAGCAGCTGGCCACAGCAGATGATAGATATCTACCTTCCTGCATGTCAAGGAGCTGCCATCAGCTCCCGGTAGAAATAAAACCCAGAGGAGTAGATGAGAGTAACCAGTCATCCAGTTCCAGGGTGAAAATGCAGGTGCCCACAGTGGGAACAAAGCCATGGTTTTCCTCCTTCCAGCCTTCCCAGGATGCCTTATAACCACACGGGGTGGGAACAGAGCCCATCAGCAAATGCATGAAGCCAGCAGGCAGTTGCAGACAGGGCAGTTCTGTGATCAATCAATCCTCTTCATTCCCACAGGGCCAGGACACCCCTTTGGGTTTCATCTGAAAGGCAACAGCCCCCAGTGCCGTGCTGGGACTGGGACTCTCAGACCAACCATTCTCCCAGCAGCCTTAGAGTTCTGTCTTTGACCTTCAAGCAGCACTTTGCCTTAGGATCCATCCTGCAGAGCTGCACAGGTAAGGGAAACAGACACTGTAGCAGCTTTAAATACATGATCTAGTTGGTGGTGTGTGGAAGGGGAGAACAGAAGCCGAAGTTTTCAGGGGTCCTGCGATGCAAACGTGTGCCCATCCACAAGTTATCACTGTGATAAGCAGTCAGTCAGGGATGCAGAGCAGTTACTAACTTGCTCTCCCCAATCCCCTGTGTTCTGTCATCCCCCTTCATCCCTGCAGTGTTGTTACAATTCCTCACATTAGCAGAAGATGAAGAGGTAAAACCATCCGTCTGTGGAGCAAGCACCCAGCGGTCATCGTGCAAGCAGTCAAAAAAAAATCACCCCAATTACTCCATAGCGCCAGAAAGTCCCAGGCATCCTTCCGCTCTGAGCCTTTGAAATGTAAAGCTGCACTGTTCGGTGTCATTTAATTTGGAGCTCAGCCTCAGATCAGCAGAGCCTCGCTGAGCTTTAGGAGGAACGCAGCCATGCAAAATGTACATGTGCAAAACTCAGATGTCAGTGGCCTGGAAGACAAGCACACCCCCAGCCCCACCAGTGACTCCATTTTGTGGCCCCAGTGTCTCTCTTTTGCCATCCGAGTGCCAGAGGAGGCAGATCCTGCCCCAAAAGCTGTATCAGGGTCTGCTCCAAGTCAGTGCAGAAACCTCTTTCCAGTTCTTCTCTGGTACCCAGGAAAGGTGACTCCCCCTCATCATCTCCCTTCTTAGGAGGTTTGTTCCTCTTATCTGTGCTGAAGGCACAACCTTTTTTGGACTACAGCCCCAGCCCTCCTACCAGCCCTGGCACAGCAAACACACCCTACTAAGGGAGAGCTGATCTCCAACAATCCCAGCAGAAAACACGAGTCCATGCTAAAGCCAGGCATGAGCCTCCACCTCCTCACACTCACCACAGCATCAAGGAGCCCAGGAAAGGCAAACATCAGGTGGGCTGGGGACAAAGAAACAGGATGGTGCCTTGGCACAGCTGGAGGCACTGGTTCATCAGGTGCTGATCTGCTCTTGGGGGTACCTTCGGTGTCTTCCCATCACTAGGTACCACACCAGATCCTGAGAAAAGTCAGCTCCAGGGTGACAGAGGACAAGAACTGACTCATGGCTGAGGCAGTCTCCAGGGAGCTCAGCCCCCTCTGCCCATTGTGGTCTGACAGCAAGGGAATCAAAGGCTTTCCTCACTCCTACACAGTCAGGTGAAGCCAGATGCTCCCACCATTTGGGGCCAGATGATTACCCACCCAGCACACTGGCCACAAAGCAACCCCTGCCAGCCCCGGGCATGGGTGGTGGAGTTACAGACTGCCAACATTTCTATTAAAGGCTCTGATTTCCCCTGGTTTGGCTGAAGCGCAGGCTGGAATAAGCTACCACATGCTGGAAAAGAAAGGGCACAAAAGGAGTCCTGGAGCTGAGGGTTTACAGGCACTCTCCAAAAACCTGCAAGCCAATAATTAAGCACAGCTCAACCTTCCTCTTTCAAGAAGCTACAGACCAGGCTGCAAGCTGCAGGATTTGGCAGCATGATTTTCTATAGCCTGTTGGGACAACCTGACTTCAGCACTGGGTGTTTGCTCCTCAAAGCAGGATGGGATGTACCGCTTGTACACAGGTGTGCACTGAACCGTTGCACCTCTCCGTACCCCCATCCACTCCTCAAAAGCTGTGAGTCCCTACAGGTCCAAGCAGAGAGACAGCCACAAGGCAAGAGCACAAACAGAGGAAAAGCACATGCTGAGCCCATGAAAGCCTCCCCTGCGAGCACCTCCACACCTGCCACAGTCATAAGGACTGGCAGCTCTGGACACCTCCAGCCTGCTGCCTCCACCCAGGGCCACCAGCACGCAGTGGCATCAACTCAAACAGCATCCACAGGGCAGCAGCTGCTGCAGGCAGGCAGAGATGACAGGGGGTTGTGTGTGTGTATATTTATCTCCCTGTCAAAAGGAGACCCCGAGGGACTTCCAGTGTGACCCTCTGCTTTGGAGCAAACAGCTGGGCTCAGCTGCCCCTCCGGTGCTCCAGCCGCCGGTGCAGCCCCAGAGCCTGTGCCGTGCCTATGGCACATAAGCTCCCAGCATGAGAAGGAGCAAGAACCAATCTTGTTCTTTCATCCCTGTGATCCAATCACTACCCAACCCCGCGACTCATCCATCCATATTTTGACTCTGTGCAGAAGAGAAATGTTTTCATTCTCCTGAGCTCCCCAAAGCGGGGCCTTTCCTATCCTTTTATACCGAACTAGAAAGAAAAAAGTGCAAGTTAGTCATAGCACAATGGTCCCTTTTCTGGAGGTAAAAATGCCACTGCTTTCAAATGTATTATCTGCCTGCTCCACAGGTTTCAAAGTGGGAGCTTCACAGCCAGGAAAACTGGGCCAACAGCGTTTGTTGGAAAAGAGCAGTATTTCTAAGGTGATTCGCATTTTATCTGGTTCACTTTGCTGCTTCTCAAGCCTGGCACAGCTGGCAAGGTCTGGCTCAGAGGGCTATGGGGAAGAACCTGTCCAGACAAAACTCATTAGAACACAGCTAAAATAATTGCAGTGAGGCAGATCAATCTCATCCTTGAATTAATTGACTATCTGTCAAGAAGGGAAGACCCCAAGGTTTGGGACACTGTCGCTGCTGGAAAGAGCAAGATACATCTCTAATGCCTGACAAAGAAAACGTTTTGAGCTGACTGCATCCTCTGGGATTCTCTATAAATACATCTGGGGAAAGCATACGTGCAGATTGAGTCGATAAAGAGATCTGACAGAAAAGCACTGTAGTATTTTACTGTCCCTCCTTGCCCAAGGCAAACCATTGCAGTTCTTTCTCTCCCTCGGATGGCTGGATGAAATATCCCCAGCTTCCTCCATGACCATTAATCTTCACTGCAAAGGAGAGAGGGGAGCAAATCTTTGTTTCTGAGTAGATTCATCTCTGTGATAATTTTGCAAGGTTGCATAAGTCATTTACGAGGGTGCTCTCCCAGCTTTCCAAAGCAGCAGCTGGGAGAGTGAGGTGGCTTTCTGCTATCTCCTGGGATGAAAATGCCCCCCAGCAGGATCACCAGCTGACAGCCAGCACTGAGCCAGGCTTTTGCCTGTCGGGTCATGAGGGATGCCCATACAGTTTGGCATGCATGGGAAGGCAGGTGCTTGAAGACTGTTCTTCTTCCAGGAGCTGCCTTTGGAAATGCTCCTGGAAAAGAAGCCAGGATGGTAATAGAATGGAACTGCCGGACATCACAAGAAAGCATCCACAGTGGCAGAGACCTGGGGCTGAGCTGCCAGCTGGAACAACCTCCTCAGGGTTGTGGTGGAATCCCCATCACCAGAGGCTTTCAAGATGCAACTGGATGCTAGATAAGCTCCTCCACACTCCCTTTCCTGTGAAAGGTTGGACCAGACTCTTTTTCCAGGTTTCTTACAAGCCGGTCTGTTCCTATTTTGTGAGCAATTGGAACTAGGGACACCACGGTGGCCAGGAGACTGCATCACACACCAGCTGCTTCCTTAGGATCAGGATTCCCCTGCCTGCTGCTGAAACAGACTCTTCATGCAATCAAAAAAAGTTTGGGGGGAAAATGGGTGATTTCATACATGACACCAGCTGCAGAGGCAGGAAAGGAGCCTTTGTAACTACCAAAACTCAAAGCTGGTCAGAAGACCTTTCCTGGTCAAAGCAGTGATGCTGTCAGAGCTGCAGTTTTACACCTGCTCCTGTACAACAGAACAGCAGAGCCAAAACAGACACCATGCACTTGTGCTTGCAAGAAGAAAGGTGCTTGCAGGCACAAGGCAGCGGAGAAGCAGGAATGGCACTGGCACAGGTTAGGAAAGTGGCACACACTGGCCAGCACTCACTGGTGTGCCTGGCACAGGTCGGCCCTGCCAGCGCGGAATATGAAGCACGGCCAGCGTTAATTCACCACCCGCCCGCAAGGACCAGGGACAAGTTGACAGCAGATGAGTAGTGGCCTGGGGCTGCCAGATTCCCCTGGGGAAATGGGGAAGTGGGGATGCCTGCTGTGAGTGGCAGGAGACGTGACGCAGAGCCCCGGATCCCCATATGTTCCATTAGCCGCGCAGGAGGAGCACATTTCCCTGCAGACTCAGGTTAAACGGACCTGCTCCGCTGCATAAGCCAACCCTGAGCACGGTCCAAAGGTCCCTGCGGCGTTAAACGACATTGCCCACCAAAACTCCCTTCCCCACCTGGCTCAGCTCCCAGTCCAACCTCGTGGGCATCCTGCTCTCCCCTGCCCGCTCCATGCTGAAGGCGAGGCCACAGGACTGAAACGTCTTTGGGTGGTTTTCTCGCTAAAAATATTTAATAAATAAAAGTCGCTGCGAATGCGCGAACTGATGTGATGTGACATGCAGCTGGGGGTTGCCAACCACGAGTGAGCGGCCTTGCTGGAGAAAGAGCCCACTGAAAACCAGCTGTCAGTGCAGGTCAGCGAGAGATGAACGTGCCCGCAAAGGCACAGACACCTCAGGGTCCCTCTCCTCTTCCTGCTGTTGCACGTCACCTTTCGGACAGGCTCGAGCTGGAGCATCACAGTGCCCACCTCTTACTTGCTCCTCCCACCCAGCCCAAGATCCAGAGCTTCACTGGCTCCTGGTAGAGAGCACATACCAGCCAAAGGTGTTCTCCACCAAGTCACTCCAGCGCTCATCCTCAGCATCACCCAGGCTGGTGGGCAATCAGGAATGGTCCGTGAGCAGTGCATGATCCACATGTGACCCAACCTACAGCCTGGCTTGGGACCCATTCAAGGGCTCCAGAAACACTTCCCCTGGAGTCTGTATCCCTACTCCAAATGCCTGCCAGCCCAGGGCCCAGGAGCCTGTCACATTGTCAGCTCTGGTCTCGTCCCTGCCATCAATATGAGTTAGACATGTCAAATCCTCTATGACTTTCTAGGACTTTTTTCCCCTTCTATTATGCAGTGTGCAAGGATTGCTTACCAACAGCATCAGGTAACCTCCTGTCTTCCTGGGAACTCTACAGACCTATTTCCAAGTGCACATGCACTTAAACTGCAGGTCACCCTGCCATCCCACCCAGCCAGGCAGCTGAGGCACCACCTGTTCCCTCCAGCATCCTCTCTCAGCAAACCAATCCCCACTGTCATTTTGGAGCATGGGAAAAGGGCACGAGGTGGATGGAGAGCTCCATCTCCCAGAAAGCCACAGGAGTATTCTGCAGCATGACCCATTGATACAAGGAGGGAGAAGGCCATCTGGATGAGTCCTTCCAGTCCACATGATGAGGCATTGAGGGCAGCATAGTACCAAGCTGGTCGTTTTGAGTTTTGGATAAAGACATCCTGCTCCTCCTCATGCCTGGACAGATGGGTATGAGACTTTGAGTGGCCTTGGCTCAGTAGGGGCTCCACTTTGGGCAGTGGTCTTCAGTCCATGATCCCCAGAGCTTGCAGGAGAACAAAGGAGTTCATGAGGATAAATGAAGCTGTGACTGAAGAACAGCACCAGCAGAGTGGGATGGGCAGCTGTAGTGCGTCCCAGACCTCTGGAGAAAAATTCAGGCAGGAATTGATCATCTGAAGCTGCCACTGTGATGAGCTCTCACGCACGTGCAGACTGCAGCCCGAACTGCTCGCACACAACAAGCTGGCATTTAAAAATGCTTCATGCACAGAGCCCGAAATAAATAAACTAAATCATCCAGGAGAAAGAATTTAAGTGGAAGAACAACCCAATAACTGAGCCCTTTTTGCAAATGTTTTACCAGCTCCCAACCCCCAACGCCAGCCTCCTGACACAGCCAAGCAAAAAGATCGCTTCACTGTTTTCCCTTTAAAACACAAACCTGGAACGGGAACGCAGCTCCACAGACCTTCATTTGTAACAGCTGGGAGAAAAGGATTTTCCACAGATTTGAGCAAAGCCAGCAGCCTCAGCAATGTGGTCAGGGGAGCAGGAGGGGAAAGATGAGGTGCAGCCATACGCACAAGGGCACTGGGCACTGAGGCCCAGCTGGACCATGGACCATGTGCAGGCTCCCAGTCCCCCGCAGACAGAAAGGCATCCACGTTACAGAGCTGTTTGGGGCACTGGGTAGAGGAGGAGAGTCTCAAGGATGGCACAGATCCCAGACATGTCAGCAGGGGAAACCACAGCAGCACCAGCAAGAAGGGAGGAGTGTTCACGGAGTACTTCTGTACTGAATTTAGGACAAAGCCAGATGACATGGGCAGAGGATGCCAGTGAAATGTTTGCTCTTCCATGGGAAGATATAATGCACGGCTCACAGACCCAGATAACACACATTTCAACATGCTGAACTCCCCACTGACAAGCTGTCCACATGTCAAAGGGTGATCTCTGGCCAGCTGGAGGCGCTTGGAAGTCCCAGGAGAGACAGCAGCCTGTACCTGCCAACATTCAGTGGGTAAATAGCTGACTCTGGCAAGCACAGGCTGGTCAGGAGAAGACTGAGCCAAGATAAAATAAACGGATGGCTGCAACTGGACCAGATCACTAGGAAGCACAGGAGACCAGCATAATTAATGCCAACCAACACACATTTACAGCTGTCAGATCCTGTTGGCAAACATGATTTATTTTTGCGGGGGGGGGCAGGCTTGACTGATAAACAAATCAGCACCCATGCCATTCGATCAGGCTCAGAGAAGATGGAGGACTCGGCATCATTTCCCATTTTTAATCGAGCAACTACAACTCCATCAAAGGACAGAGGCATGCACTTGAAGATGCTATTAGCTGGCTCAGAATAAACCTATGACAGGGGACAAGATCTCCACCAGAGATCCGTGTGCCACAGCAACAAGACCATTGCTGAAATAAAGGATCCCTTTGTGCTGCTGACAAGTCGGAGAATTCTCTAAGCTGAAAACAGGTCCCAAAAAAAAGTCCAAAAAAGAACCCAGGAATTAAGAGCAGAAAATATGGAAAACACTGGAAAATACAGCAGTGGAGGACTTTACAAGCTCTGTATATTTAGCTCAGCAAAGAGAGAGGCGAGAGGTGACTGCATCCTAAACTGCCGTAGCTGACAAGTGGAACAAAGCTTGCTCCAAGCTACTGGTCAAAGGATTAACACGTTTCCCTGCCTGTGAACAGGAGCAAGCCGTGTCTTTCTAGCACCTTGTGGAGCACCCTGCTCCCTCTACAGGGAGCCAAGGTGTGGAGGAACATGACAGCCTGTGTCAGGCAGGAGCCAACCTGAGAGTCTCCCAAATCCTCCCTGGCATCACAGAGCCCATACCAGCCACTGCTGCCCGAGACGTGCCCTGCAAAGGAGTGATTCACAAGCCCACAGAAGTGCAGAATGTGTGAACACAGAGCCCAGGGGAAGGAAAAAAGCTGAAGTTTTGCTGAAGTTGAAGTATACCTTTACAAGACCATCTAAAGAGGTGAAACTAGACTTTTCCAAGTTAGGCAGAGCCTAAGGCCAGTCAGCTGGTGCTCTGGTTCATAGGAGGGTGCAAAGCAGTCAAGATGATACTGGCACCCCTCCACTTCCATATCCTTCTTGGCTGAAGAAGGCACAAAACTGACTCCAAAACCCACAGAAAGAGGCCAGCTTGAGCCAGGCTCTTGTAGGGCTGCAGTGGGAGACAGCTCGGCCCTGCCTTAGCCACCTCTCTGGCTGCCACAGGAGTCCAGGGGCTGGGAGGCCCAAGCCCACCCCCCTGGCAGTGCCTGCTGGGTGCCAGCACAGACACAGAGAGATGCAGGCACACACAGCCCACCACAGAGAACTCATTATACCCAAACCAGAATAAACACCCCTTGAAATGGTAGGAGGTTACAGTGGAATAACCTGCTCCCAGAGCTGTCAGAAAGGGTCCCCACCGGGGAAGAGCTTTGCTGGAGCTCTTCCTTGCTCCTGGGAGTTGAGACTGCCAGGTCTGACAGGCAGCTGTGTCATGGGGCAGCAGTGTACGCCCTAGGAAAGTAGGGCATACCTACTTGGAGACAGGGAGAGGAGTTACTAGGAAGAAATACTTTCAAGGGACACTCAATAAACCCAGTCTATGCCTTAAATAACCTATGCTCAGAGTAACAAGCCAGCAGGCTCTCCTGAGCCTCTCCAAAGGCGATTCTAGCCAGCAAGCTGCTGCCAATCTGCCATCCCAAGGGAAGGATGTCCTCTTACCTGCCAGGGATGGCAACAGCCATTTCCCCACAGATCCTGACAGCTGTGCCTGCACATGGAAATGCCAGCTCCTGAACCCCAGAAGAGCCAGGGGGAGAGGGGGGAGGATGGACAATACATCCTGCTCCATGCCAGCTAATCTCCCTTCCATGCCTCATGAAAGGAGACTCTGTCACCCTATTTCTTGTTTTTAATTATTGTTATAAATTTTATTTTTAATTTTCCCTATCCCTCTGAAGCAGCAGCAGACTGGGAAACACAAAGCCCAGTCTGCTGAAAGCTGCCATCACTGCACCCTCACTGCTCAGGAAACACGAGCATTCCCAGTAACTTCCGCTCAGCACCAGTGAGTCCAGAGGGACCCACATTCCTCCTCCATGTCCATCAGCCTTTGGGATTAGATGTCCCCAAGTTAACCTCAGGGGATACCGTGGGAATGTCGCTGGAGAGTCAGCTGTGGTGGGGCTTCCTCCAGCTCTGGCCCCAGACTTCCTCACCACCTCTCCCTGTCCTGTTCCCTCAGCTGGACCCCAAACCTCAGCTCCTTTGCCCCACATATCCCCCCTCCAGACCCCTTCTCCTCTCGTTCCTCTTCCCTATTTTTCAACATCCCCAAAGCTTTCTCCACCCTCACTCCTCACATTCCACCCCTCTCCCTGCCTCCTCCAGTTCCTTATCCATCCCCTGCTCTCTCACACCTCCTTTCTATGACTAGGCAGCCATGTCATCCTCCCTCCACTTCAGCTAATTCCCTCTCTCTCCATGGGAGCCTGCATTTCGTCTCTGCCACTGAGTCCCCTTTCATGCCTCCTGGCTTTTGCCATTCCACTCCCTTTCTCCCTGTGGCTGCTGGGATGGGAGGACAGCACAGGGACGCGCACTCGGCAGGCCTGACCCCCGGCTCTCATTAGCAGCGCCCTTCTCAAAGCAGGCACAGCACGAAATAAATAAATAAAGCAAATCTCTGTCTCGCTGCTGTCTCGGGTTGCTTAAGGGAGCCGGGCTCTGGGGGTGGGATGAAGGATGCTATTTGGAGAAGCTATCTCCATGGCAACCCCCATTCCCACCACCAAGCGGGCACAGGTCACCTGTTTCCATGAAAGTTTCCCCCTTCCCTCCCCATCTCTCCACCCCGGGAAGTGCCAGCACAGCCCCAGGGGTGCAGGCAGTCCAGCCCGAGGGAGTAGCAGCAGTGATGCAGGAGAGTAGCAGGGACGCTCCTGGCATGGCTTCAAATGGCCTCCAAAGTCCTCCACGCCTTGACTTCACATTGGAGAACAGCAGGGCATCCCCACGGTGCAGCCCACTGCCCTCTGCTCCACCCAGCAAGGCAACCCCATCGTCCCCCTGCCTGTGTCCCCACAGTCAGTGCCAGATGGGCAGCGGGGCCATGCTCTGCTGCAGGACATTTGGACAGACACAAGCACACACCCCGACCCACGTGCTGCTGGGACTGGGGCAGAGATCAAAATGTGTCCCCTCCCTCTGCACATGGCCGTGGGTGCTGCGTTTCCATAGGATTTCAGTTATTTTAACTCAAATTCGGCCGCTCCCATTAAACGCTGCCAGGTGCTCCCAGAACAACCCCGTGGTTCCCCTTTTAGCTCTTAACAATTCCATCCCTCATGCGACAGATGCGCTGCCGGGACCTCTCCCCAAGAAAGGCAGCGTCAGCCCGGCGTCGCCGAGCGCTCCCGCAGCCAACCTGATGCTCCCACCCCCGCCAGCCCCCTCCGTGCCCACCCACA
>VYXB01004385.1:105390-118721 GCA_013397135.1 Pachyramphus minor
TGGTTTCCTTAGGGGCGGGGCCGGGGCACCCCGAAGGCGCGCACCCCGCGGCACCGCCCCGCGAGGAGAGCGCCCCCTGGCGGGCGGGCTCGGCCTTCACAAGGACTCGGGTTCGAGTCCTCCCGGGTCTCCAAGGGGCTCCGCACGGATCCCGCCTACCTCTCGGCCCTTCCCATGCTCTTCCCAGCGCCTCCCCACTCGCCCAGCCCTGCGGCCCACAGCCCCGGAGCCCTCCCTCCACCACGCAGGACCCCCAAGCCCCTGCAGCAAGGCAGGCTCTCCTCTCCCCCCAGAGCCCGTCCTCTGTCCAGGGCACTGCTGGTTGTGAACGGCAGCGCTCTGTCCTACAGCTTCCCCTGTGCGGGTGCTGCGACAGCAATCCCGGCTGGGTGACCCCTGAGCCTCAGGCTCCATAGCAGCCAGAGCCTCTGGTGACTGGGCCCCTTCCCTCGGGCCCTGGACAAGCAGGTGCCACCCTGCACCTGCCCTGACCACAGGGCCTGGCCAGTCGGGGCAGTGGCAGAGCTGCTCTGCAGCACCTGAGCCCTTCCCACCAAACCCAGAGAGGGTTTTGAGCAGCCACTCTGCAGGTTCCATCACTGGTGGTGCTGCAACCTGGCAGAAACATCTTGGCTTCTCCTTTCCTTGCCCCTGTAGAAAAGCAACCTTCGCACCTCTCTGAGCTTTCTCCAGCCTCTTCAACCCTCTTAGCAGGAGAAGTTTTCTCTCTGCTGGTACATGAGCCACGTTCAGATGCAACAACAAGGAGCAGTGGAGTTTGCTGCTGTCTCTCCTTCTGTTGTTTCACATCCATTCCCATACATTCCAACCCCCTCCATCAGGGCTGTTTAAAGGGGGAGTCCAGCACCAATCAGTGTTTTTCAGATCATTTATGAACAGCAGTGTGAAATACTGTCATACTCACCTTTTTTGCAGCAGCTTCCTAGTGAGGACCTCAAGGCTTTCCATAAACTGGAATTTAGTTAAACCTCAGAGGCCCTCCTTGTATGTGGCGTTACAGCTCTTTTGCAGCTGGAAGAAAATATTCCAGCTTGGTTACGTGTCTCGCCTGGAGCCATGCAGTGAATCACTGGCAGGAAGAGGAACAGAACTCAAAAGCCTTGTAACTGCCAGCTCCGACCATCAGACACTTCTCCTTCCTCCAGCATTGAAGATATTTAACTCAGCACACATTTAATACTTCACACATAAGTTTTCCCATTACAACACTAAACACTAAAATTTGGTCTCAGCTTCATGCCTTCACTCTGACCAAGTACATCGGGAAGAGGTGAGGCAGAAGGATGTAAAATGTACTGGGTTATGGCAGACACTTGGTCTCAGCAGACTTGGGGATGGGGGATGCAGAGCAGCCCATTTGCATTTAAATTCTCTCTCAGAGGCAGTCAGAAAGTGAGGTGGGTTTTGAGTTGGAAGAGATGTGGGCAAGCTGGCCTTGCACAGTCCTACCTCTCAAGAAACAGGTAACATTTCTCCATCCACCTTAGGCACTGTAGGGAGGGACTCCAACTTCATCCCAGCAGTAACAGTCAGAAATAATGCTCAACAGTGCAGTCATCGCATCTCCCTCCTCCAGTGCTCCACAACATCTCAGCAGGGTACGTGGTTCCTGTGCCAGGTCATTCAGCTCAGCCTGTGGCCCAGACATTGGCCTCCCAGTTCTGCTCTTACCTGTTCCAGTGACCTAACAAGATACTTGGTTGTCCTTCTCTAAGTTGCCTTTACCTGCTGGACAAGGTGAGCTGAGATTTGTGAAGTTCGCTTTGGTTGCCCAGTACACAAACAGATGTGATAAGGATGCTGATTGCCTTGGGAACATGGCAAAACACAAACAGCTCTGACTAATTCTGCATGGAAATACCCCCCCTGGAGGGGCAGGCAAGAGGCTGGAACAGAGTGCATACCTCTGGGGATTTTCCATCAGCACTGACACAGATGGGCTCCACTCTGAAGCCCTTCCTGGCTGCCCAAAACATGGCAGCTCCACATTACTGCTGATGATCCAAGACTAGCACTTGGTCCCTTACAGCCAAGGGAGACCACCAGTTGAAGGAATAACTTGAAGAAAGGCAACACAGGCACATAGAAATGTCCACCTGCTAGGTCCCCTCCAGAGAAAAAACACTGTGGAGGGCAGAGACTGTGCAGAGAGCAGGACTGGGCTGTGTGCACAGGGTGAGGGCATAGACAGCTCTTCAGATGCTGCTTGGCCCAGTGAGCCAGGACCAGCCCATGGCTCAGATTTTAAGCCAGTAAGGTTTTGGCCACTGGCCTCCTGAAGCACAGGGTTAGTGTCAGTGGCAGGGTTAGGTGCTGGAAGTAGAAGACTCTCTGGGAATCATCCCCAAAGGCTACACAGGACAGCATAAAGGATCTGCATCCCCTCTGCATAAAGGAGTCCATTTCTCCTTGCCTGGTACTGGTACCATAAACTTTCAATATTTGCCACTGTAGAGCTTCTTGTACCAATTAATAAATTTTTAAAGCATTATTCATTTGTCAAAATACGACTGCTGTTGATGGGAAAACTCAAGATGACTAGGAAGGGCTCACACACATCCTGACATCCCACTGGAGCCAGGACTGTGAAAGGCAAGCAGCGTGAGGAGCACTTCAACCCTCCACCTTTTGGTGCCTCCGCTAAGGCAAAAGAGGGGATGCACTGAAGGATTAACTATTGATCTGTTAGTTTGCCTTCTGATTTAAATTCACTTCCCACTGCAGGGCAGAAGAATGTTTCTTCCTCATGACAGGAATAAAAAATTTACTGTTACAGAGTAAGGAAAGGCATTTACATCTTTTCAGACAAACTCAAAAGTGTTAAGAAATATGCAAATCACGGTTAACTGTCTATTTAGGCCACAAATGCTAAAGAGCAAACTATCTTCCTCCTTGATCTGTTAGCAGAAATAGCCTTATAATTAAATGCAAAGTTTTTAAGTTATGGCAGGAACTTTTCAGGCAGACATGTAACCTTTCCTACCTCCTGCCTTTGGAAACCAGAAGGGTTAAGTTTAGAGTCTCACCTTTTGTTCAGATCCCAGAACCACACAAACCTGGATGGTGTAGCATCTAGTGACTAAAACAAAACTCTAGCAACCAAACCAAACAGAACAGACTGCAGTGATGGACAAAACTGGAGTGTCTTGAGCAGCACAGACTTCCAGTAGCAGGACAAGGAATTCTGTCACAGGGAATTTCCATGGATACAAGCAAATTTCCATGAAGTTATGGAAGAAAAACTTTTGTAGGCTGTAACCTATGAGCATCTCTTTTTGTTACTGAAGCCCTGAACAGCAGACTAGAATTCTACACCTTTGATTATCAGCTATTTAGTGAGTTACAGAGGTGGTTTTTATTTAACAAATTGCCATGGAGCTCTCTTCTCTTCCTTTCAGATGTCACATCACCTCTGGTAGCTGCTGTGAATGACAAGCAGTCATTCAGACTCCCCTCCCCAAGGCCAGCAACTGCATTTGTACATTGCTTTGATTTTCCGTGAATAAAAGATCATTTATGAGCCTGAAGAGATGCATTATTCATCTTTGAACTCCCCTGAAAATCAGTTTGAACTGTTTATAGCTCCAGTTGTTTGGAACTCAGGTGCGCAACTTTGACTCATGACCGAACAGGTCTGGCCAAATTCCTTCGGTGATGCCAGGCAGGAGGCAGTGCTCAGAGGGATCTCTGCTCCACAGCCATCATCTGTTCTCACATCATAGTGATGCTTCTCACAGACATCTGTGTTTGATCCAGGAGAATATCTCCCTTCACCTGTGCTGGGAATATTCGTAGCTCCTACTGTAGTGTATCACAGACTCATAAAGCACGGGGCTATCCACATCTTTTCCTGGTGAAAAATGTATTTTATAGGGACATTTGCATTGAAATATTGCCTTAATTTCTCCTCCTGTGGCATGCCTTCAATTTGCATTGTCTTAGCAGTGATTGTGTACTTCCTACTTCACCCCGAGGATGATGTTACATTGTCTTTGAGCTGCACAAGAATACAAACCAGGCCTTGCTGTTTTGGGTTTTTTTTAACCTCCTCTCTTGTACATGGAAGTCTAGATTAAGTTTAGGGTTTTTTTCTTGCTGAAAACATGAGATAGTCTACCCAGAGTGTTTTTCCATTTACCATCCATCCAGAAAGAAGAATGGAAGCAGGAACACATCACGCTGCATCTCTCTGGATTTGCAAACTGTGCTTGCGAAAAGTGCTGAGTTTAATGTGGTCTTGTCAACAAGCTCATTCTCTGCAGCAAGTGACACTTCAGACTGTCTTCCAGCATTTTTAATGAGGGATCCCCTCACAGGCTTCAGGGATTTCAGCAGGATTTTAAGAGCCTTACACAATGTCACTCTAACCAGAGAGGAGCTGACGCTCCACAAAGCAAAGCAGCCCAGCAGTAATGACACCAACAGAGCTTTCATGTCAGTGGTTCTCCTTTAGTTTTACTAGAGTGACTGCAGGAGGAACAACCAGCAGGAACATTTGTCCTAACCTTAATTGCTAGCTTCAAAACCAGAAAATTAATTTCATATAGCCATGGTGTGCTCCTGCTTTTAATGCACATGCATAAATAGCGCTTTTAAAAACCTCTTTGGCAGCTCTGGAAGGAAATACATTATGACAACAACTCCAAATTTAAAGTTGAAAGACATTTTTAGTTTAAGATTTTCATCTCTTCCTGACAGAAAAGCTGTCTTGAAAAAATACTTCATGAACCTCTTCCAGCTAAAGAACATCTGTAGGGAGCTGCTGTAAGTCTGAGGAGAGGGAACACTTTCAAAAGGACTTCCAGAAACCCTGATTATTATACATACTCTCATATTTCCCTTTCTTTCCTTATAGCTCATATTGTAGGGGACATATTATTCATAATAAAAGCTATTGAACACAAGTGATTTCTGACATTAGTCCACTTCAACACAACCTCCCTTCCCTCCTCCAAGTGTCACTGCCATAGGCTCAACTTTGCAGCAACAGAGCACAGAAGTGCAAATCCCATCCCCAGGAATGCCAAGAATGTCACAGTCAGAAGGGAAAGCATTACAAGGGAGATCCAGGAACACTTTTAATTCTATAGTCTATTCTGCTATCAAATGTAAACTGCATCTGAATTTTGAGTGCAGAGCAGCATGGGGAGGAGAGGCAACAGAGTATCACAATAAAGCACTCGAGTGTTCTTGTCTTTTTATTGCACATTTGCA
The DNA here is from genome assembly GCA_013397135.1 of Pachyramphus minor. Classification (NCBI taxonomy): domain Eukaryota; kingdom Metazoa; phylum Chordata; class Aves; order Passeriformes; family Tyrannidae; genus Pachyramphus; species Pachyramphus minor. Next base: position 110,626 of record VYXB01004385.1, read on the forward strand.
ATGAAGTTGATTGCTGCTGTAGAAGAGAGAATAACATGTGAGAAACCCTTGCACTGCACCAGAACAGCAGTGACCACTGGAAATTACATTGCCCTCCTCTACATAGCACAGCTTCACCCTTTGTGGCTTGGCAGGCTTCACCTCGGTGCTTTCACTTCCAGGGGGTAACAGCACACATACACAATTTCTCTGGCTCACTCTTAAAAAGCAGCTGAGCCTGAACCCAGCGTCAGAAATTGAGTTGAGGTCAATCTCCAAATAACAAAATGTTATTTTGGCTCAGCGTTGCATATTTTGTCTTGGCCTTTGCAAGGAAATCAGTTTTCCAAGATTTTAGAGGTTTATGAGGTGGTTCTGAGATGTAACTGGCCCTGCTGCCAGTCAGGGATCAGTCAGCCACATCTGAGCTACACTTACAGAGTCTCTTAGAAGGTGAGAGGGAGCAGGAGGGTCTGCAGCCCCAGGATACAGCCTTACTGAGCACATTGGAAAATAAAGGTACTCAGCAGGAGCAGCTAACCCAGAGCCATCCACCACACACCTCACACCCCATTTGCTCCCCTCTACCCAGAGCATTTCCCGTGTTTTTCTCTGTTTACCTCAGTACCAGCAAAGGTCCTATTTTTGTGAAGAAATGCAACACTGTGCAGAAGCTGAGGAGGGTCAGTCACACACATCCCACCAGGACTTGTGCCAAAACTCAAAGTCTAAAAGCAAACCTTTTTCCCATTTAAGCCTCTGCTCCTCTCATACAAGAGGGGGGATTTATGCCTCTGCAGTGTTTGCTCCTGCACCTTTTGCCTCTTGTCCAAAAAAAAAAAAGGCAGAAAAAAAAAATAAAAGGACTGAATTAAGGCTATCACTGAGAAAATANAACCCAGAGCCATCCACCACACACCTCACACCCCATTTGCTCCCCTCTACCCAGAGCATTTCCCGTGTTTTTCTCTGTTTACCTCAGTACCAGCAAAGGTCCTATTTTTGTGAAGAAATGCAACACTGTGCAGAAGCTGAGGAGGGCCAGTCACACACATCCCACCAGGACTTGTGCCAAAACTCAAAGTCTAAAAGCAAACCTTTTTCCCATTTAAGCCTCTGCTCCTCTCATACAAGAGGGGGGGATTTATGCCTCTGCAGTGTTTGCTCCTGCACCTTTTGCCTCTTGTCCAAAAAAAAAAAAAAGGCAGAAAAAAAAATAAAAGGACTGAATTAAGGCTATCACTGAGAAAATACACTTTTTCCAGACAAATACAGCCCTTTCCTGGCTTACTGAGACTAAAATATTATTTAAAACAAACTCTGCATGAATTTGAGACATTAAGTCCCAAGTTTATGCCTTGATTTTTCTTAGAGAGGTTTTTCTGCAACTCTACATTATTCTGAGCTGAGTTGCCTGGAACAATGTTTCCTGAATGTGATCAATTTTTAACTCTTCTCAAATGGAAGAGTCTATCAAGGCTTTAGTGCAATTCCCACATTTCAATAAGAACAATTTTAGAGGAAAACATACAGAAATTGCCATTCTAAGTTGCAAAAGCTTTGAATTCACAAATATTTCAGTGTGTCATGGACAGTTCTCTGGCAAATTTGAGTGTTATTTTCCTGGAATAAGCAATCAAGTGAGCTGATGTGAGTCAGTCTCTGCTGTACAAGACACATAAGATTTACCATTAATTCAGAGCAGTTCAGAACATTTGCACTAAGCTGATGCTGGTGCACTGACTGAGGTAGAGGAAAGGCTGCTAGTTCCTAGCACCAGTACCTGGGGGAAAGAGGAACAGGATTTGGAAGGACTGACTGAGGCTGGAAAGAGATTCCATTTCTTACAGCGTTTGGTATTACCTCCTCATTTAGCCTTAGCCAAGTAACAATCCATCTTTCTGGGGCACAAAGCAACACACCAAAATCAGAGCCACAACAAAGACAATGGGCACTCCTAAATCATCAGTTCAGGGTCTCACTACAATTTAAAATGAAGTCATCTGCCATGGATTATCTCTGTGGCTTGAGAAATAAAGCACAATACCCTGGGTGGGAAGACAGGCTTTCAATCTTTGTCACCTAACTGCTGTCAGAAGAAAAGCATGATGGAAACCAGTACCCAAACATGTAACACAGGCACTACGTTTTCCTACTCGCCTTTTTTCAACGGCTAAGGAATGAATGCATGTGACTCGCAGGGACTGGGTCTGAGCCACATTTCTGAAGGCAGAAAGCCTACATAAAGACAGCTCCAGTGTGAAGGAGAAAAAGATCTTTGTGGCAAACTGAATTTAGCAACGTCACCAGGAGCTTCTGACTCAGCCCTGCTCTGCCCAGCTGCGCGCTCCAACCACCACCACCCCTCGTACCTGCCAAACCAGCCCCATTCAGCCCACTTGGAGCTCTGCCACGAGCAGCTGGACAGAAGATGACTGATGCAGCTGTAAAGCAACATCTAATGAAGAAATTCTTTTTATTTCAGGGCTGTAATTAAGCCATACCTCGTAACTGTGCCACTGGCTGAGGCAGGAAGGCTACTGATGGGTCACACCAGGAGAAACGGCTGATAGGATCAGGTTGTTATTCCACTTCAGACCAGTTCACGTTGGCTTGAGTCAATCTCAGACCAATTTAACTTTGCTGATTCCTTGCCTGCTTCTGCTGCCTGGCAGGTCTCCCAGATAAAAAGGCTGCTTGCATCGCCCAGGCACAGAGGAGGCTGTTCTGGCTCTGGACATTAACAGAAAGGTCTTGCAGAGGCTCCAGTTTTCCAGGGAAAGTGCAAGACCCCACTGCCAAATGTTCCACTTCCAAACAGCACAAGCCTGCTGCTCCCACTGCCCCTGGAGGCCTGGTGACTGTGGTTTTCATTGCACAAGGACACAAAACACCCCAAAGATGCACTTACAGTAAAAGATTTAAGCACTTTCAGGTTAAGGTTTCACCTCCTCCAAGTCAGGCTTAACATCTCCCTTTGGTGGGCTGCCCAGACAGCTTAGTCACTCCCAGGTGGGCACCTCTGCCTGCTGAGCAACTCAAAGCTGAGCTGACAGCTCCCTCCTCTGTCAGAAGGCACTAAAAGCGGCCTAAAAGTCTGTCGAGCGTCACTTGGAACGGGAGATTTGAATAACCGAGGTTATTATCCATTTTCTCTCACTTTTTGCATGCAGCCAGGGGGGGCCTCCAGCAGTTTCCCGATGGTACAGGACCCTCCTACCAAATGCACCAAGTGCTGCTAAAGCTTCAGTTCTCATCCTGCCCTGCTGCAGCTCAGCTGGGTGAGCCTCTCACAGCAGCAAGGCACAGCCAGGACCTCCTTCCCCTTCCAGCTGTGAAAGCTCATGCCAGGTGTCCTGCTCTTGTCCTTCTGAGGTTTGGCTTCTCCAGCGTGTGGCAGCAGGCAGGGAGCAGAGCACGGGCACTGTCCTGCCCAGGCAGGGCTGAGGGTTCCTGCAGGTCACTGCCAGGTCTGTCTGTCCTTCCTGCCCAGCTACAGCCTGTTTCACACTGAGGAGGTACCCACCAGTCCTTCCCTTCAGCCTGCAAGAAAAAATACTGGATTTACTGAGAATTTAATGGCAGGTTGAAACTACATATGAAAATTTAGTCCCGGGGGATGCTATCCCTGATGTGATCCCACTGCTGACAAGTCAGCCTGGGACATAAATGGAATGTTGCATGTGCTGAATGTTTTTGTGCCTCATACTTAGGGCTCAGGGCTTTTATGCTGGTTCTTAAAACAAAACTGGAAAAGGAGGGCATGGGCACTTCACAGGAAAAACAATTTTGAAATACTGGTAAAATGTTGTGGAAACTTAATTATTTCAGGATCAAGACACATCAATATATTCTCTTCAGTTTATCCTTTAAAATTTAAAGTGGAAAGTGGTTTTATTTCACTTTCTCGTGGTATAGTTTACTAGAGGTCTTTCAAATATTTCTAAATTCAGAAAACAGGAAGAAACCAATCAGATTATCTTTGACTGCACAAAAAGAGTAAATATTAAATGCCTTACTGTACAATTCAAAACTCCAATTCCCCCTCTATTCTATTGTTTTACAAAGCATTAAAGTTTGCCTAACGGAGTTATTGTTGGATCCTACTAAACATCTCTGAATTTTGTCTGTTCTGCTCCCTTTAAAAACTCAAAGTCCTGGGATAATTTAGTTTTGAGCATAAACTGAACTTCACTGGTCTTGCTTGCTGCCTGGTAGGAAAACTGTACATTTTTCTGATAGGGTTTTTAATTCAATTAAGTCTCTGCACATACCACAAAGTAAGCTTACTCCCTGCCATTGCATTTTCTTCCCAGAGCAGCTACCATGCACTTGAAGCAAGGGTGCTGTGTTGGTGTGAAATAACTTAAATAATTGTCCAGCTTTCAACTGAGACACAAACTAAGAGAATTATGAAAAAAACCAAACAACTTGCCACAAAATGATAGTGAAGTATGGGAGAGGCTTTCAGGACTGCAGGAGGAGCTGCTTGTGCTCTATTTGTGGGAGGGAGGAAGGTGGGTCACACTGGGATTAAGGGATGAGCTCATGCAAGTCGCTGCTGTCTGGAGCTGTCACGCCCAAGAGCCAGCCAGGGTCTCTAAGAGGTACAACCTCCTGGATACACAATCCCAGGTAGGGACACGAGACAAACTTTCAGTTCAGGCAATAAATCTTCACAGGAGGAAACCACATTTCTGATGGCTTTGCTGTGGGATTTTAAAGGCCTGTGCTCCTCTGAGCCTCGAGGGTTTCCACACCAGGGATCCTCTCAGTGGGAATACAGAGCTGCTTTCTCCTCCTGCAATCCTGCAACAGGGAAGCCTGATCGATGCAGGTGCCTGTGTCAGACACTTCAACTGCACTGAGCTGGGGCTCATAGGCTTCATTTCTCCAACCACACCCAAGAGCCTGTGTTGGATTAGAGGCCAGCAACTTTTTGGAGCTTCTGCTCCCCCTCTGCATATCAGAGGGTTTGGATTTCCCTATCCCTGTGGAAAGGCACTTCTCTCTCCCGTGAAAATCCCCTGTCCAGAGCACTGGAATTCTCCCCTTCCTTAGGGCTGTGGTGACAGCAGCACATTGACACAGCACCCACGGGCAGACACAGCCAAGTTAATTGCTACAGCAACAGAGAAGAAGGAGGCTAAAGGTATGGCTTTCAAGGTAGCCACTTCCTTCAGGACTTCAGACAGGTGACTGGCCCTTCAGGATTCTTCATCTGTGAGACAGATCAAAACCTAACTTCACCAAGGCCTGCACTTGGCCTACATGTGGTGTAGACTGGGAAGAGAGGAACAATGATGTCCTACATGGAAGAAATAGATCTCCTTTTGGTTTGGGCTCTGCTGCTTTCACATTTTTTTTATACTGGCACCATTGGGAGAGTTCCCATTTGCTTAATTAGGCCACATATGAGGAACTTGGGAAGACACTTTGCATGTTTGGAGTGGCTTGACCTGCTAATTTTCATCCTTTATGAGAGAGAGCAGCTTGGGTTCAGATGAAAGTTCCTGACTTTAGGAGGAGTTGGATAGCCAAATCAGCTGGGAAGGGTAAATTGTTGGGGATTTTTGTGTGTTTGTTTTTTTCTTAAACACCACACACAAATCCACATTTTTACTGGGGTAGACAGTAAAACACACTGCTCAGCTTATAGCTCTAGAACAAAGATAACATTGACATAGCATCATGTTTGGTTGGCAAGCATTTCTAGATGCTATTCCCAGCTTACAGACAATCATGTCAATACTGCAGTGTTAAAAGCAAGCTCTCATAGTTTCCTGACACAGAAACTACACTTACTCTTCAATCAAGTGTACAGCTTGACCAAAAACATAACCCAGGGTACATTCTCTAAGGGGGAAAAAAAAACCCAAAAAAAGTCTTATCAGCTACTGCTTCCTATTCTTTCCTCTCAGTTTTCAGGTTTTTTCTTTTGATAGCTGTACACACAGTTAGAAGACTGCCTGACTTACGTGGAATTGATTGCAAAAGGTATCTCTGCAATAAAAATATCTGCAAAAGATATCCTGGTGTGTTCCTTGCTATTTGTTAAACTTATTTTCTCATGTATGGACCCTTATCTTTGCAAAAGAATTTTTTTTGGGGGGGAAGCGGGTCTTATGTTTATGACCAAACCGTTTCAGAATATAGTGCTTTTAACTCATAAATGAAGTTTCCACATGTCCTGTGAGAAGAACTGCACTTCTTTATCCCATTCCTGTCCCTGAAGCTGAAAACCTACTGGGATCCTGGCCATAACATGAAAGTCAGGATGTTTTGAACAATGGCACATGCTTGAGACAAGAGAAGGTGTCAAGTTCACACTACAGACAACTTCAGAAGTTGTGGTTAACAGAGAGTTAGACTGAGGATCCTTATTCCTGGCAGTAGAGCTTATTGGCTACCTTCATTAAAATCAAAGCTTTCAATCCATTAAAAGCTATGTATTTACCAAATTGGGAGGACTCAGCTCCTGAAATACTTTGATTAACATAATGCCCACCTGGGGCCACAGATCCATCCAAATCCAGAGAGCTCTCTGCCCTGGGGAAGGAACTACTGCCCTAGGAAAAGGAGCACACACATACTGTGATCAAAACACCCGACAGTGTTTTGTCAACAAAGGCCAAATTTCCCAATGGTCCATGAAAAAAAGTAGCTGGCCATAAGGATCTCTATCAAACAGTGAGAAGAAAAAAAATAATTATGGAAAGAGCTATGGCCTAGAAATAACTAGGCATCATCAAGTTATTCACCTCTAACATCATCAAGTCCAACCTATGACTGGTTCAAGCACCACCAAGCTGGTGTCCAAGCCACAGTAATTTCACTACAGGCTTCAGACAAATGAACTTCTGTGCCAGTGTCAGAGGTGGAGGTGTACTGGTCAGCCAAAGGGCAAACTATGACAGGCCTCTGTGCACACTGTCAGCTGTCAGTCAAGAATCAGCACCAAGTATTTACCAGTTTGTATCAAATGTCTGCTTGATTAAAAAAAGTCAGTTCCTTGCAATGCTTCCAAGGGACATGCTTAGAGACTGGGGCTAAGCAGCTCCCTCCCCTACGGACAGAATGTAGGCCATAAAAAGGTCAGACTAAAGTTAGCTGGCAATCCAAATGCTGTCAAAGAAGGAGTAAATGGGGATGGGGACAAGCACCTAAGATCACGTATTATGATTGGCACAGCACCAGCTTCTAGGGAAACCCAGGTTAAATAGGTTAACCCCAAATGCCAGCTAGAGGCTCCTGTGCCTGCTGCACAAGGGAACCCTGAAAGACAGCAGATGGTATGTGTCATTAATCCCCTCTGTACACACATTCCCTTCACAGTGATGCCCCCCTGCAAGTCCCCAAAAGCCAGTTCCACCTGTTGAACCTTCTCAGGTGGGCAATGAGGAAAACAATAATGAAGCAGTACCCTTCCTCCAGGATACACTGCACCAACTAGAATGCTCTCCATGCTGGGACAAGGGCAATCCTTGCCATCAGGCTCATCACAGACATGCTCAAGAGACCCTGACAGTGAGACATGACAGCGAGTCAAACCCTTCCAGCCCCTTCCTACACTGCCTGTGAGCTCCCTGGCTTCCTCCAGCTACAACAGCTCTGCCCAGTGTCTCCTAACAGCACAGCTCACCTGCTCTACTGGAAGCAGGAGGGAACTGAAAGGCCCACAGGCAAATGGGGCACAGTGATACAACTTTACACCTGCCTTCCATAAAATTAAATATTTTGGCAAAAGACCTCTGACATCATCCAGTCCAACCTAGGACCAAACACATCAACAAAGCACTAAGTGCCACATCCAGTCTTTCCTAAGCACCTCCAGGGATGGCAACTCCTTGTGCAGCCATTCAAATGCCTAATCACCCTTTCTGTGAAGAAATTCTTCCTAAACATCCAACACGAACCTCCACTGGCACAGTTTAAGACTGTGTCCTCTTGTCCTATCACTGGCTGCCTTGGAGAAAAAGGTCAATCCCAACCTGGCTACAACTTCCTTTCACGGAGCTGCAGAGTGATAAGGTCACTCCTGAGTCTCCTCCTCTCCAAAATGAACACCCCCAGCTCCCTCAGCTGCTCCTCATAGGACTTGTGCTCCAGACTCTTCA
>VYXB01004385.1:119398-190132 GCA_013397135.1 Pachyramphus minor
GGTGTGGGGCGAGGTGGGGGCGGTGCGGCCCCCGCGCGGTGACACGGGCGGCACCGGGGGTGTCCCGGTGCGGGGCGGCCCGGGATGTGACGTCACCGCCGCGGGGCCGCGCCCCGCCCGCCCCGGGGGTCGCCCTGGGGTCCCGCCCGGGGGTCCCTGCGGAAGGGGCTGCCCGGGGGTTGTGCGGGGTTCAACTTGTAGCTCGGGGAGGAATCGCCCTCCGGAGCGAGACGGCAAAGTTTGGGGGGTGGTTTTCTGCCGGGGCGGCTTTGCCAGGGAGCGCCCGGCGGGGTTTGACACGATCGGGGTCCTGTGGCCCGAGAGCCTTTCTGGGACTGAAACTGTCCGGCCTTAAAACTACACCCTGCCCGAACCGTGCCTGCCAAGGGGCGAGACAACTTCGGTTGTGTTTCAGTCTGAAAAAGAGACCCAAAAACTTCTTATAGAGATTCACAGAGTTAAAGTCGTTACAGAGGCTCAGGACAAAGTATTGTTCCCACTCAAATGATACCACGACTACTTTGATATCCCTTTAAGTCTGTCCCTGCGAGGTGTCTGGAAGGGGGGTTTGTTTGTTTTTAGTTGCTGCCTCATATCCAGCTTTTGTTTCTCTGTGGTGCAGTTCACCTGTTTGTTGTAGGGAACTCTTCGTGAGCAGTGGTTCCCACCCACCCTTTCTCTGTGTGATACAGGATTTGCAGAAAACTAAACCCTAAGACCTACCTAAGGAATGTCATGTTTGTTGTTGCTTTTTTTTTTTTAACCCCAGAGCTTTAACTAGGGAACAACTCTGCCGTCTGTGTGACTTTGAAACAGCCCACTTCTTCTAGAAACAAACTTTTATGCTCTCAAAAATCTCAAAAGTTTGTTTTACATGCCCTAAGTGTTGTTTGTGACTCAAAGTGTTACGTTCTCCAGTGGCTTTATTTGGGGATTTTTTTTTCCCAGTATGAAAATATAAAGTCTTGCCCTCTCTGAAAAGATTGTGACAATATTTGTTTTCTGTTGAAGGCTCTTCTAGTGCATCTGTGTGCCTTGCTCCTGCCTTACCCAAGTCTCCAGTCACACAGCACTGACATTTCTCTTCTCTCAGATATACAGTCTATTTCTGGCTCTGATTTGGACCAAGGCTGCATGTTTAAAAAAAGAAAAACTGCCATTAGCCTTATTTCACTTTAATTAGTTCACTGGAATGTTTGACAGCATATTCAGCATAAATGCTTGACATAAATTAATTTGAATGGGTGATTTGTGTCATTTAACACTAGAATACACAGAGGGGTTTTGTTTGTTTTTTTTTTTTTTAATAATTTCTCGAGACATAAATGCACCTTCACAGGAGAGGCAAAATAAACTCAGTCACAGCAGAGCTCAGCTGAGCAGCTCTCATGTTATCCCTCCTCGTTCTCCAGGCTCACGCTCTGGCCCAGTGCCACAGCAGCCAAGCGCCAGAGGCGGGGAGTTCTCTGAGCCAGGAATTGACAGTAAAAACATCCTAAATGATCCTAACTGCCACCAGGATGTAGGACTGGCGATGGCTCTTCAGATAAGCAAATTCCAGATAAAAAACAGTTTGATATTTTGGAGGGGGCTTGGAACTATCATCGTCTTTCCTTGTGTTTTTTCACAGTAGCTCCGTGACTCTGTCCCTGTAAACATGTAGTAAGGGCTGAAACCCTCTAATACAGAACAAATAAATGCACCACTGGCCTTCACTCCCAGGGTACAGCCATGCACCTGCACGCACCTGGATAGAAATCCTCTACTCTTTGCCTGCTGGTGGGATTCCTCTCCTGTTGTAAATAGCTGAGCAGCTCAATAGAAAGAAGTAGTTGCATATTACTTTTGAGATCATCTTGAAAATAAGCACACTATGCCAAAAGACTGTCTGCTGTACACTGGTTACTTTATTGTTGCTTTTACACCAGTGCCAGGTGTCTGGGTGCTTTCTGGCCTTTATTATCACTGATTCTGGACTCACAGCTTAACTGGAGTAGATAGAACAACACTGCACTGTCCATACTCTCTTCTGTCCTTTTACTATCACCATGTTTTCACTTGGGAAGGACATTTGAGACTGTAAAAGGACTAAGGTATCCATAGACCCCCTTTTAATTAAGATATTTGCCATCCACACAACTAACAGCCATTCCTTCCAAAGTGAATCATCTAAATTAAACTAATGAGAAGAAGTTTTGCTGTCTTTCCCTGACCACCCTTCATGAGGTTTTGCTTTCCAGGTTCTGACACTTTTGGGTTTTCTGCTGGCTTTTTTATTGCTGTTTCTAATCAGAAACAGGGCTCAATTCAGTCTCTTTGCTCAGTTAATTAGCAGTGCTTTGCAACCACAAATAGTTCTGTCTCACCTGGCCTGAACTGTCACATTTGGAGCAGGTCGCCAGGTGGATGTGTACACAGTGATTCCTCCTCCTCATCTTCACAATTTTAATGAAAGTTGTCTTTGCCTGTGCCAGGGGTTTGAAAGAACCAGCAGCTCTCCAAGTACCAGTTATCTCTGCATTCTTTGCTAACATTTCATTTTTCTTATATTTCACACCTGGAGGTGCTTTATTCTTCACCTCCTGTCTGCTCTGTTGCAACTGTGGGAGGTGAGAAGGCCGTCTTGCAGTGGGATCTTGACTTGGTACTGACCGAGTGAATTGGCTCATTTTTTGAACCTCGGTCCAAGAGCTGTTTGGAAAGGCTGGGTTCCATGTAAACCACAGCAGAACTAGGCTTCTGCACTTAAAATTGAAAATGTTGTTGGGAAGATTTTAAATTACACTGTGGAATGTTGACAGATGAGAATGAGCATGCAGCTTGGGATAAAGAAAGTATTAGAAATAAGAACACAGCCTTCAGAAAGTTTTAAGTCATGAAGTTGACCAGAAAAGTAAATAAAAATGTGAACTCTGGCAAGTCAAATGAAAAATACAAGGACCTGCCAGAGAGACACTGAGCAACCTTATACTAATAGCAAACCAAGTACATCAGAAGCAGAAAGGTGCTGGAGTGAAGAAGTGAAAGAAATATTTGATGATGAAGCCATGAGTAGAAAGTTAGATGACTTACGTGCATTCCTGTTTCTCGTAGAGGAGTCCAGGAGTCCAAAGAGGTTCCTGTGCCAGAAATTCTCTTTATGGGGAACAGGACTCATTGGAAGATCTGTCTCTGAATTGTCAGCAAAGTAATTTTTAGAGCAAAGTGATAAATACAGTTGCAAGATGCCAAGACCAGATGGTGCTTGCCCAAGGGTTCCAAAGGAAACTTGGGCCTGAAACGACCAAATTATTAATTACGCTGTGCAACTTCTCACTTAGTACCTTGAAGCCAGAGAAATAGAAGATTTACATGGTAGCAGTTCTTAAAGATAGTTCAGCAGGATATCACAGAGTTCAATGCCTTTTTAAAAAAATAAATGATAAAAAGAAGTAACCAGATGGACTAACAACTTATAGTAGGCGAAAGCTGGTGTGGCTTTTGCAATGGAAACAGTGGAGGTTCTATCTGTTAGAAGTTTTAAATGACTCAACAAGCACAGAGGAGGGAAGTTTGGAGCAAGAGAAGAACAGGGATCTGTGTTACACCTCTGGTGCTCAACATACTCATAGGTGTTCTGGTGAGAAAGGTGTTCAGTAGAAAGGGAAGAAACGACAGGAGCTGACTAGGAAGAACTGCAGCTTGTCCTTCTGACACTGAATTACAGGCAGCAAAATGCCAAATTAAATTTGTTCCAGATAAATACAAGGGGGGGAAATCTTAATTTGTTTATGCACTGATGGGGTGAAAGTTAATTATTGCCACTTAAAAGGAAGAGCTTGTCATAATTCTGTGAAAATGCAAGTTTAATGTTCAACAGTGATCATACGAGCAAGTGTGAGAGGGGAAGGAATAAAAAAGGAAAACAGAGGGGTAGCATCACAGCTCTCAGTTCTCAGCACGCTGATTACAGTGGGTTTGCACAAAGACAGACACACTTTGAGATACATTGCAACTGGAAAAGCAAAGATGAGGCTGAAAAAAGTAATCAGAGATAAGGCATGGATTCCATTCAAGGGATGCTTAAAAAGATTTGAACTCTTCAGCTTGGCAAAGACATGACTGAGCACAGTCTGGTCTAGATCAAAACCGATGGTGCCTCTCCCTCAGTCTGCACTGAGACCGCAGAATGCAGCACCACAGAGTGCTTTGAATGACAACGATTTACGTGGCTTCAGAACCCAACAGATGAAATCACAGGAGAAAATGCTGTCAAAGGGGCTGTTGCACACAGAGAATTAAAAAGAAAATAGCATCCACAAATTAGAAACTGAGAAAATGCACTTTCAGAGGCATCAGTGTGTTTGTTCCTTCTTTTACTCAGTCATCTGAGATTCCTGCATGTGTCAGGCAGGGTGCTGGGCTTGCTGGGTGTTTGATCTGAACCTGTGCAGTTTCAGCAGATGTCTTGTGGTGGGAGAAGAGAAGGAACACAGGTGAGTGTCAGCTGTGGGTACAAGAAGATGGTTGTCTGGAAGAGTCAGTGTCAGTTTTTCTTATCCACATGTGCTTTGCTGCCTGCTCTGGGGCAGCAGGAGACAGAGGCACCTCACCCAAGCAGAGCCTGCCTTGTTCAGTGTGTGATGCCCCACATCCCATCTGACACGCTGGAGGTGTGTGGGAAGAGAGAACTCCAAGAAAAAACTGGCCCAAATGCAAAGCGTTTTGCAGATTACACACACGTGGAAATCCAGAGATCTGCTATAATTACCTCAATATTAAGCCCTAATCTCATTTTCTGCCAAGTAATCTTGGGACTCGGTATTGCATAAGAGAAGTGCTCTCTTAAGGCACCGTGCCTGCAGATAGCAAAGATGTAATCGGGGCAAAGTAGCAAGAATGAAAAGTGAGGGTGGAAGGACAGCAATGGCAGCCACAGATCCTGAGGACAAAATCCTGCTTCCTGCCCCTGTAATCCAAACTTTGCCTTCAGCCTTGGAGAGGGACCTGGCATGGTAGAGTAATGCTCAAATTCGGCTTCTTCCTTGGGTTCTGAAATGGTGTTAATTTACTAAATATGTAGCAGTAGGGAGCTGAACAATGTGAGGTGAACTTTGCAGATAGCTGAGAACAACTTGTAGTAGATGAGTTTGGTGTTAGCAAAACAGGATGCATGCGACAATATTAAGAGAGGGTTTTGCTTGCCTATGTTGCTGTTCTAGTTTCTAACAATTTTGGCTTAAGCATGCTTAAAAAGATTTTTCGGCAACCTTCTTTTGTGCTTTTTTCCTCTATCAAGTGTTGAATGTGAATTAAGTAACCTGCCTTGGAAAGGAAATTAAGGCATCTGTTTTGTTCACGCTTAAAAAACAATGCAAGAAAGCCCTACAGATGAAATAGGAGAAAAGCAGAAAGTGAATGTAGAAAATAGAAAACAGAAACTCAAAATCATGGAAAGTAACTGGGAGGAAAAGGGAGCTCAATGAGAAGCCGATGACTAAGAAATTATGGATCTAAAAAGTTGAAATGTGGTAGAAATAACAAGGCCTTGCCATGTGTCCTGCTGGGCCTGCCTTTGCTTCCAGCCTGGCTCATCCCCTGTGCCCTTGTCCCTGTTTCAGGCCCAGCTTTCCTCACCTGTCCTAAGGATCTCAGCACAGTGTTTGGTGGTTTTCTTCCTTGGTCGCATTTCTTCCAGGTTTTTTTCCCCAGTTCTGATGTAGTTGTTCCTCATATGGTCACTATTGTGTAGTTTAATCATCCGTGTGCTCTGCTCTGAGTCACTTCCAGTTCCTGTACAGCCTTTTGACATGGGCAGGATCACAGCTGCACACAGTCAGAAAATGCAGGCGTGAGTCCTACATCATGTTAATCATTTCTGTTTTGGTCTCTTTTCCCTAGTTCTTAATACTGGAATCTTAAACAAAAATTGTAGCACTTCAGAGTATTGAGCTTGTATTTGAAAGGAATTAACTCTATAACCTTAAAATACTGTCCGTGAGCTACAGTGATCAGCTCCCAGTCCATAATTTCACAGAGGAAGTTGAATTTGGTTTTTATCTTGCGTATCACTTCACATTTATCTATTTCAAATTTTATTGCTCAGGCACAGAGCCTGTTAACGTTCTGAAATTCGTCACACTAAGCCCTTGCCTTTACTACCTGTAAATCTTGACATCATCAGTAAATTTTGTTGTATTGCTGTTTTTCCTCACTTTTTCAGGTCATTTATGAATGTCAAGCTTTGCAGGTTCCATGGGTGATTTTCTTAGTGCACTGCGCATTTCTTTCTGTCTAGCTTCCTATCTTTTGGCAGTTATTTATCTATACACAGGGAACTTCCCTGTATATCAGGTATTTTGATTATCTCATTAGGTTAAAAAAAAAAAAAAAGGTTGAATTATACTGCACACCTAATGGTCATAATTGACACCTCTGTTTTGAGATATATCTCAGCTCTGAAGATGGCCTGAGAATGGAGGGGGTTTATGTAACTTTTTTTTCCAGAAAGTTCTTTACATACTGCAGCAGTTTGAGTTTGAAAGAATGCTAATATGCAGTAATAATAAAGAGAAGTAGGACAAGCTTAATGATTATAATCCCATCAGACTAAGACATCAATCCCAGGCACAATAATGGAATAAGTAACAAAGCGTTCAGGAAAGAATTAAGGCAATGTCACTCAACCTGGAGTGGGGGAAATAGAAACAATTGGTGTTAATTGTTTTAGTTTGGTTCCTAAGTGCAAGTGTTCATCTTAGCCTTCGGTTAGCACTTGACAGTAATTGCACGTCATTTTCAGTGAGAAACTAAGCAAGAACAAAATCAATATGGTTCATATTAAACTTAGTAGAAAGAGAATGGTTGCAAAAGGCAAGGGGAGGCTCAAGTAAGTCTATGTCTAGTGAAAACACGAAAGATTTGAGCTCTTGGGTTGTATTTCTTAGTGGTCACCTGGAGAAAATGCAAAATGCCAATAATGGGAAATTTGCAGAGGTTGAAGAAATGAGGAAGTGACAAGTAAAACCCTCCTCATGATGCAGAAACCAACTTCTGGAGCAGGAGCATGGTCTGGGATTCTTCATTACTTCTATTGTAGAGTCAAGGTAGTCTGCACTTGAGTTAATGCACCAAGTGAAACATGCACCAGGGAATGGCCAAGCTGTGGCTTGTTTGCACTTGACACACAGCTCAGGGTGTGGTTCTCTGATACGGCATAAATGAATTTAACAGCACACCTTGTCAAAATCGGGGTGTCCCTCCAGGCTCCCACTCCTGGAGCTGCTGCAACAGCCCAGGGGCGTTTGGGGGTGGGATAGGGAAGGGATGGGAAAGTATACAGTGCTGTGCTGCTGGGGTTTCAAGGGCCCTCCTGGCTGAAGAATTTCACTATGACACCTTTACCACCTTTTTACTCCTTATGCTGGAGCAGACAGTCACTACTGTCAAAGGTGTAAAGGTAATTCAAAAAAACCCAAACTGCTGTATGTTAGGATGCTGCAGTCTGGAAAGTGTTGCTTGAGCAGCAGGAAGAGGGTGAGTGAGGTAAAGTGTTAATTCTCTTTCCATTTCGGAGTTAGGAGGCAGTAAAAGTAACTAATAGGGACAATCTTGAATTTGAAGGAAGTGGCTTTACACACAATGTGTAATTAAGCTGTGGGAACTCCCTCCAACAGGATGTTGTGTGTGCTGGAAGTTTACATGGGTTCAAAGAGAGTCTGGACAAGCTCGTGGAAGAGAAATCTGAGGTTACCAGATTCATGGGAACCACGTCTGACCCAAGAAGCTCCTGAGCTGAAAATGGCTGGAGAGCATGGAGAGGGAAGCTTCTTGTTCATCTTTCCTCTTGTCCTTTTGCACAGGAATCCAATCCTAAGGTCATGCGGAAGGCTCCAATTCAATATACCCATTCCTGTATGTGTGTAGACCTGTAGCAAAGGATGGTCTGTGAGTCTCTAGATGTAGGAAATGTTAAGTTTAGCTGCAAGGACAAGTTGGTCCAGTGGTCAGTGTCCGTGTTGGAGCTGCCTGTGGGACACATTGCTGGGTGTAGAAGGTTGCACAAGTCGTGGTTTGTGCATTTTAGCAAAAGATAGTTTGTGTGTTCCTACCGGTTTGGTGGTGCTGGGGCATTGTTGCTGTACAGCAGGGGCAGGTGGGCTGGACAGGACAGGAGAGCAAAGCACAATGTTTTCCTCCTTCCTGTGGTAGTTAAAAATCAAGGAAATTTATTAGAATCCAAAGCAATTTTCTTCTCTGAGAGGGAGATGAGTTGAGTGTTGTCATACAGATTTATCCTGAAGAGGAAAGCAAGGGCAAAGGCTGTAACTTGATAGGATGAATCCTGCTTTGAGACTTCACATGATATCTTGGATTAGACGTACTGTGTCCGCATGACACGCAACAGGGATCGAGTGCTGACAGGTGATTCGGGTTTCCTCCAAAACGTTGCACTGGCAGGCTTTGTGCTGGATGAGGAATCACCTGTCCCATCCCAGCCATTGCAGAGGCAGCAAGAACAACACAGCGAGCTGAACGGAGATGCAGTGTATGCCCGTGCCTATAAAACATGTATTTTATATTTTTGGATAACTGGTAATAACTGTATAAAATTAATCAGTCATTAAGGGTTCACTGGGGCTGGCAGCCAATATTGCTAAGACCTAATGCAGTTAAGCTGACGCTGCTCCCAGTTCTGGTGAAGTGGTACAAAGAGGCTTGAGCTGGTTATTTGTGGAGTTAGCTGAGACTCAGGGAGGTTCATTACATGGGGGTGAGCACAGCTGTACTGCTTCCGATGTAAAGCTGGCTCTGGCAATGTACAGCTCTGTTTGCAAGGCACTTTTTCCAAAGTAGTAAAACTTGCCAGACTTGAGCCTGGTTAACACACAGTCTGAATGAACTGCTAGCAGAAAGCTGAACACTCAGCCTGCCCTGTCCAAGGACCTTCCCGTGTTCAGTTTTAATCCTGTTGGATACTACACTGTCATTCTATGTCAGTTTTTCAATTGTACTTCAGTCTTAAAACAGAAAATTTCCATTTCTCAGTGGATTACATTTAATGTGCAACATCAGTAGCCTGCCCTGTTCTTTGCAGCTTTGGGACTTTTTGGAAGTGTTGAATTTCATATATAACCCTCCAAAAAAACCCCAGCAGATAGCTTTTTCTCACCAACTGCTCCCACATAGTGCTGTAGTTAGAAATAGGTCTAGTTTGCAGTACTGTCAAACTGCTTTATGTGCTGGCTGCTGTAAGGAATATAAATATAGTTGTTTCCCAAAGGCCTTGTTAACAACGCTTTAAATAGCGTGGCTTTTTGGTTTAGGAGTGCAAGTGTTCACAGGCAAACTTGCACAGAATTAAGAAAATCTCAATTATTGCAATAAACTGTGTTGACTGTCTCCCCAGTAGTGATGACTGCATTCATGTTTTTAGTGTTTGTATTCCAGTGGGTTGTGATTGAGCTGTATTTCCGCTCCAGTAATGCTTGATTTCAGGTTGTACATGGTGTCAAAAGAGCAGATCACTCTGAGCACAGTGTGTGTCTGGGTTTACTGTCAGTGCAGCTGTACAGATGAGTTCAGGACAATAAGTAAGTGGTCACCTGCAGAATGTTTTGGGGTATGTACTTCTTCCAGGATCCTTTAGGAACCCTGTAGCAGAAACCTGTGTTGTATCTCACTCCTTTGTGTGATTGAGTCACCTTTTTCCTTAATTTTTTTCTTACCCTTATGACAGTCCCAAGGCTGTTGGCTCCCCATTTTGCACCTTCTCTAAGAGGTGAATTGGGGTCCTACTTTCCTTTACTTCACAACTATTGCCATGTAAGAGCACCGCCATCCCGTGCTGGTTATGTGGGAAAGAAAAGGCATGACAGCACATATAGGCTCACGTATGCTCAAAGCAGCTGATATAAGGTAGCAGGATTAGCATTTCAGCAGCAAACTGCAGTGTTTCTGACAGCTGTTTGTACATGTTTTCACTAACGAGAAGTGCAGTGGTGAAAAAGAATTACAAAATGTATAGTTGCTGACATTTTCCATTGGGACTTCAGTGGAGAAGAAGATTGAGACTCTCGCCCCCTGTTGGGAGATGTGGGAACCCTGGATTCTGTTCTAGGGGAGGGTTGATTTGAGCAGTTACATCCTTCTGCCATTTTCCTCCTGGCATGTTTGCCTGTTCCATTCCCTGGTCGTGGTCTTTGGACCATTTCACCCACTCAGATGCTCCGTGTTCCATCTTTTTCTTCACTGGCTGTACACACTGCCCTAAAAGCAGACCTGTTTGCCTCTGGGCTGATCTGCTTCAGGCTCCAAACTGCTTTAGTAATTCTCAGTTTTGATTCTGGATCTTGCTAGATCCAGCTATTGGATCTAGCTAGATGGCCAGAAGAAAACTATGGGAAAAACCTGCTTATCCACTCTTCATCGCTGGAGTCTCTGGGGGAAATCTTTCCTCCTTCCCCTCAGACTTGAACAAAAGTGAGTCTATTTTGAGCGTAAATCCAGGTGCTGGTGCCAAGGCAGTTCAGGTGCTGGTGCAGGGGCAGTTCTCCCCTGTGGTAGGTAGAGGGCAGGGCCTGACTGGTCAGGGTGGGGGACACTCGAGCAGTGTTTTGTCTCTGGTCCCTCCAAGGGCAGGGCTGACGGAGTTAAGGGGAAATGAAGCAAGTGAGAAGAGTGCCAGGCTGTAATTCACTCGGCAGCAAACTGTGTAAGTGCTGTGTGGAGGAGTCAGCAGC
Organism: Pachyramphus minor; assembly: GCA_013397135.1. NCBI lineage: Eukaryota > Metazoa > Chordata > Aves > Passeriformes > Tyrannidae > Pachyramphus > Pachyramphus minor. The sequence goes on from VYXB01004385.1 coordinate 130,120, forward strand.
AAGGCAGTCTTTCTAAGATTTCAAAACCTTTGCCTTCCAACATTCTGATTTTAAGGATTTCAGCAAGATTAGGTGGGAAAGGATTTAAATGATGTTTCCTCTACCCCAGCTCAGAAACATCCTTAATGGTCCTGCTGAACTGCTTCCACTGGGTACTTGCTAACATGCAATAATCCAGATTTATTTTTTTTTTTGACAAAATTTTGCATTTTACAAGGGATCCGCCCATGTGGCATAGCAGGCAGTATAAAGCTGATAGTAGTTAATTGGTAATTGAAATTAAATCTAGTCATAATATCTATGTGATGGTAAAGGGCTGTGTCTTCCATTAATTACTTTCTCCAGGGTGAGATCCAGAGTGAGACAGACACACCTGGCATATTTGTTACCAATTTATCCAACTTCAGAATGCCAGCAGTGTCCAGAATCCTCACTCATGCTGTGCGGCCTTGGGATTTGCAGGACAGAAGGCACTGGAAAAGTTGTTCCTTGGAAAAATAAACAGCATGCTGAAGAGGCAAATTCCCTTGCAGTAAACAGTAATACTTGGGGAGAACTACATTTAAAACACAGGAAAAAATATTTTTCCCATTTCTAATTCTTCTGGAGTACTTGGTAGATTCCCTTAACAAGCAGGGTTTTATGCTGCAGAAGTCTGGGAGCATTACTGCCCTTAGAAACAGCAGCCTCATGTAACAAGGATATTAGTGTGGCAACTCGGCAAACAGGAGCTCCTTGTGTTGTAACCTCCTGTGGTATTAGTGGGATTGAGTAAGTGATGGCTAAAACTCCTGTAATACCTGTGAAAGACAGTGGCCTAGGTTGAGGAAATGCCAGAATTGAATCTCTTCCATTCAGATGAGTCACTTGAGTCATGTTGTGAGAGTTTCCACTTTGAATCTAGCAGACTAGCTGGTTTTGAGAATCCTATAAATGCAAAGGTGGGAGGAGTGGTTCATTTAAGAGAAGGAAAAATTGCAGATCTCTTGTCTTGCTGCAGAAGCCAACACAGATTCTCCTAGATCATTGCAACCATTCTCCTACACTAATTGGGGTAGGACATTTCTTGCTCAATGTTCTGTGTGCATCACCAGTGATGCAGTTCCAGCAGCTTTCTGGATTTATTGGTCTCTCCCTGCTCTACGTGTTGTGTAAAAGGATGAATGTGTAGCACTTACAGTGAGGTAGTAGTAGCTCGGATTTGGTCTATTTGTTACATCCTCTTAGGTTTTTAGCTCTAAATGTAGACACACACTCATTGGTGACAGGCTGGGCTGCAGCAAATACTAAATTGTGTGTAATGGACGTCTTAAATTAAACTCTTTAGACCAGCAAAGTACTTTGATTCCCACACACTGCTCATACAAATTTGATGTGTTTCCATGTTTCAGAATACTTGATTAAAAAAACCAGACCATGTCAAAGTGCAGCAGAAAGACCCTACTGCTGTGAATGCTCTTAGTGTTGTGCCTGTGATATGCACCACTAAGATGTAGCCCCATTCTAACAATCAATTTTTTTCTCTATTGTACTACCAAGATGTTTTTCTGAATCTTTGCCAGACCCAACAATCCCTTACAGCTGCCCACTGGAGAGGAATGTATTTATTTTATCTAAAAATAACCAGCTGAAAGATGCTGATGCGCAACTGAATCCTCTAAATTAGGAAATTATTACTGTAAGTGTGTTAATGCATGAATGACAGGCTGCTGTTGCCATGGCCAGATATTTGCTAAAATTTGAGGACCACATATGGGGATGTGGGACATTGTGGCACCGGTAGAATAGTTTCTATACACAGACACTTTCAGTGGTCCAGGCAGAATTAATCTGTCATGAGAAGAAAGCTGGTTGCAGGCTCACCAGCAGCGTCCAGCCTTGAGCAGGTTCAGTAGAAGTGAAGTGTATTGTTCTGGCAGCAAGTAAGAGTTCACCCTCACCATAGAGAAGAAACTTCACTTACCATAAAGCTGTAAAGTTTGTAACCACTAATGTGGTTAAATTCATGAAGTTCAGGCCAAGGGAAGTTGTGGCTGCCCCATCCCTGGAAATGTTCAAGGCCAAGTTGGGTGGGGCTTGGAGCAACCCATGGCAGGGGTTTGCAAAGAGATGATCTTGAAGGTGCCTTCCATCCCAAACCATTCTATGGCTCTTTGATAATGTCAGGAAGGAAGACATGGTGTTTGGTGACTTCCTTCTGAGGTGGATCAGGGATCTGTCTAGTGATCAGACCTGACATCCTGAGGCATCTGTGTCTACCCAGCATTTATAATCTGGGCTGTTTCTGAAAATTTGAGGTTATTAGAAGTGTGATCTTTGCATCCTGAATTGAATTTTACACAAGGCACTTGTTCCAGAAGGAACTCTTCTGTGGTAGTACTCTCAAAGGTGAAACTAAAGTAAAAAAGATGAGGATGCCATAGGTCCTTAAAAAAAAAAAAAGAGGTGGTTGAGCTTTTTGTGACTGTCCAGAAGGATCCCCTAAAAACTGGCCATGAGGGAATTGTAATTCCCTGGTTTTTCAGTGTGCTAGATGGAGGGGACTGCTCAGCAGGTTTGAGATGTCCTGAGGACTGTCCTGCACATAAGACTGTGAGCAGGGCACAGTCTCGTGGGGCAGGTCCTGAGCAGTGGGAAGGAAGTGGTTGAGCAAACACTGCTGAAGGGCATCTTGGGTCGCAGTGATGTCAATGGATCTCGGGAAGCATTCAGTCAGAGAGAGTTTCATGATAAGCTTTTCTCAGGAAAAAAATATTGAGGAGATAAAGCTGCTGAAATAGTTTTTTATATATATACATAAATTTTTCAAGCTTTTTTAGGGAAGGATTTGTAAAAGCCAATACATTAGATGATGACTTTTTTTTAAACAGAATTGTAGTTTCCTCACAGACCTGAGGCATAAGTATGTAGAAGGCCAAAGCATAAAATGAGATTGAACTGGCAAGGAGCACTTAAAAAATAATCTGAGTGACGGAAGTATTTAGAGGAAGATAAAGGAAGAGTTGATCTGATAATCCATTGAAAAATACAGTTACCTGTAGGTGATGCCAAAAAGGTCACCTACCCCAAGTACTATTGCAGGTGACACAAGTGATCACAGGGCAGAGCCCCAGCCACTGGCACAGAGGGAGAGAGAGGGAAGATACCAAGGAAGGACAGGTTATCCCATTCCGTCATCCGCCTACTTTGTCTCCAGGGTGGTTTCATCAATGGCCTAGATAATTATCTGGGAATCATGATTATTAAACTTGCATCTGACAGACTGTGATTAAGCTGGAGGACAGAGCTAGGACCTGGAGGTAGAATAAAACATCAATCAGTGGAAGGATAAATAAAAACCTGACACTGGAATATTCAGCAGCGTGAATAGAGGACTATTTACTGTATAGCCATCCAGATGAAAAACGATCTGGGAGTTATCAGGAATTAAAACTTGGATGTATCAACAGTGCTGTCTTCTGGGGAGGGGAGGAAGAAAGAAAAAGTCATACACTTCCAGATTGGTTTTTAAGCAGCAGGGTATCTTGGAAGATCAGTGAAATAATCCTTCAGCTCTGGGCACTGTTCATACAGCCCTAGGAGAAATACTGGATTCAGCTTTCAGGGTACTTGGGTACGTTTGTACCAATTGGACTCTGCCCAGAAGGGACCAACGGGAAGGTCTGAGAAATATGATTTACAGAGAAGGCTTGAATAACCTGGAATTGTTTTGCCCAAAGAGAAGACTAAATGAAGACATGTATTCTCAACTGCACTGGGGAAAGGGAATAATCTATTCTCCAACGGCCGTGACAAATAGGATAAACAGTAATGTGCTTACATTACATCAAAGAAGGTGGAGGGTACTATTGGGGGAAGTTTTCTCATATTAAATATTGTGAAGCACAAGAGTAGATGGCTTCAGAGGTTTTGTAGGACTTGAAGAGCAGATTAGCCAAAGCTGGTGTTAGGTAGAACTTGTAAGTAGTTGATCTTGACATGGTACAGAGGAGAGATGATTTCCAGTTCTGTAAAATTCAAATACTGCCACTGCTAGAAAGTGTTCAAACCCATGTAAACCACAGGGAAAAAAATCCTTTTTAAAGCTTGGATCATTTAAAACCTTCCACAAATGTAAAAATAACCCAAATCCCAAGGGTAAATAACTTGAACTTGTGTACATATATATTCACAAGGTGAAAGAATGTCACTTTAGAGGTAGATTTGGATCTCTTGAGCAGTGGTGTCTGGCAAAGCTGTGCTCTACAAGTCCTTGAGCCCTTGCTGCCTGATGGGCTGAAATGGTCCTTCTCTGCCCCTGAAGCAGAAGTACAGAATCTCTGTAAAATCCACTGCTTCTTCACCACATACCAGTACTAAAGGTTGCTTTTAGATGGATGGTTCTACCTTTTTACTTAATTTCCTAAGGCAAGAGAAGAGGTGGAAAGGGGAATATGGTTTTGCTGTGTCCTTTAAATCTCTTCTGGGCTTCTTTGGGCCCCTCCCTCCTCACCAGCAGCCCTAGTCATCCTCATAAACTTTGTTCTGCGTTTGTCATGGCAAAAGTTAACTCATGGGGTGATCTCTCTGTGGTGTTTTGGTCATGCAGTCATAGGTATTGTGGTGGCTTTGCTCCATTTCCAGGAAGCTTCATGGGATGACTAAGCGGCTTCCCCTGGAGTGCCTTTGTGTTATGGAGAAGAAAGTAGTTATGGTTCTGTCCTCATTCCAGTCCCTTGTAGCCAGGCCACTCCCTAAATCTCTGGCTTGTCCCGGCATTGGTCACAAATAAGCACCTGGAGAAAAGAAAGAAGAGAGCAGGCACATATCTAGTGCTGGTTTTGTTTGATTTGCCAGATCCAACACAAACTTCCCCTTCAGTCTCACCCCAACTCTTTGCTTTCCTTTAACCTTTAAAGCTTCCATACTGTCTTCTAAAGGTCAGAGTTGCTCATGAGCAGGTCATGGATGTACAAAGTGACCCATTGCACAGCAGAGATCTGTGTGGAGCATCACAGAGGTCTCCCCTTCTGTGTCCCACCTTTACTTACTGCAAGCTGGTAGCAGGCTGGGTTAACCTGGTAGCAGCAATGCCCAGGAAAGCAGGTTGAGGAGTGAGATGTGTCCTGCCCAGATCCTTTGCAGTGTGGTGGTTGTAATCTGAGGAACTGGCTGGTTACCTCAACATCCTTCTGTTGGTGCTGTGATGTGACAGCAGTTGCTCCTCAGTCCAGCTGACTGGCACTTTGTAGTTAAGGCAACTCAGTGTGACAAGAAAATGTTCCTGCCCTTGAATTGAAGCATCTCATATTTGAGTACCTGGAATACACTTTTGAGAAGTGCTCTCAGACAGTGCTGCTTATTCACTTGCTGTCTCTGGGTGTTCCTCTCTTAACCTTTAGAACAGATCAATAAATGCTAAACCAGACCCATCTCCTCTCCTTTCTATTATTTTTGCACCCACTGGCTTATCAGTGTGTTGACAAATTCTGGGGAATGTTTTTTCTTAAAAGGATGGGAATTTGAACTCACTTGAGTTGAGATATCTGTCTGCCTCTCTGACAGACATGTAGAGTGGATTTAAAAGTTCTTATTAATTGAAAACTTTGTGGTTATTAATTATTAGCAGCATCTCAATGAAAAGCTGTAGCGGTTGAATTAATAAGTTGTCATTTTGTTTTTCAGCTATGGCAGCCATTCGAAAAAAGCTGGTTATAGTGGGAGATGGTGCCTGTGGAAAGACCTGTCTGCTGATTGTATTTAGCAAAGACCAGTTCCCTGAAGTTTATGTCCCCACCGTCTTTGAAAACTACGTAGCAGATATTGAAGTGGATGGGAAGCAGGTATGTGACCCCTTCTGTAAGAGCCAGAATGAACTTGTGTTTGTTCAGAATAGTGTGGAGATCTCCCTGCTTCTTTGATGAGTTGTTTAATAAGTACGTGTGAGTAGTTCTTATGCTGTAAATATATTTTTCAATATTAAGCACATTCCTGTGGAAAAAAATGTTGGCCTTGCTAAACCTGCTCATATCCAATGTCTAACAACCTACTTCTAACCTCACACAAATTGAGGTTCTAAAAGTCATGTAGTTAGTCCAAGTAGAGTGTTGTAGCAGATGGGAGGGGATGGAACAGTTCAAAGACATGCTGAGGACACAGGGCTACTGGCCTTTGGAGTGGAGTCTCTCCTTTGACAGGACCTGGATTAACAAAGACTAATTCCTGGAGAGTCTTCTATTTCATGCCCACTCCTGGCAACATGCAGGATCCTCTTGAGAACAGAAGACTGATAGGCTTCAAAAGGGGTTGGTGCTTGTAGTGTACATCAGCATCATCTGTCCTGCATAGTTCTTAGCAGCCAGGCATACCCACGGCTCACTGAGCTTCATCTTCAGTTTGTACTTCAGTAAATTAATCATTCAAATATTTCACTTTAGTTTTAAATATTTTGAAAATTGGTTTCCAATCCATGGAGCTCTTGAGTCCTTTTGTTTACCAAACAAGCAGACATGCCAGACACCTGCTCCAAGAGGCAGCTGCCCGGCTGCTCTCTGATCCCAGGCTGGGTTGCCTTCTGCACTTACATCAGCGAGGTGCTGGGTGATGTGTAAAGTTGTCATTTTCCAGGATACTCTGGAAGCACACAAAGCACAAAGTTTGCACTTTCAGAGCTCAGCTATTTGCAAACCCTCTCAGGCAGCCACAGCCTGTGTCTGTTTTGTTCCCGTAACCCCACAGAGCTGACTCAGTGCTGTGGATCTGCAGATCAGGTGTGTGGCAGGTTTTGGTGCTGAGCTTCCCTGTGTCCTCTCTTGCTGTGACATGTGCCTTTGCTCTGGGTTCAGGTACAGCCAGAGCACCTTTCAGTCCATTCTAGTTCAGATGCAGTGAGACTGATGGATTGAAACTGTGCTGTTTCAATCCTTATTGGAGCAAAAAAGTGTTTGAGCTAGTTTGGGGCTTTATGTTACATTTCATTTCCTGCTGGTAGAGGGATGGATTTTTTGTGGGTTTAGTCATGATAGTTCATGCTGGTTGAGCTTCTCTCTCCCATAATATGAGTTGGTAAGAGAAAATTTACTTTTAGACTAATGTTAGAACATGTCTTTTTCCCCAAGTTTCTGTATTGTATCTTAGACTCTAAGGAGTATTGTTTAAAACATGTATGAGATCCATTTCTCTCTTATCACTGAATCAAACTTCCTCATTCCCTTCTGCCTGAGTCTGTACATCTCTGAATGAGTGAGCAGGGAGTCATGCCCTATCAGCAGTCATGCCTATATGCAGCCAGTAGCTAAAGAAAAATTGCATGAGCAGCTTGAGCAGTGTCAGCTGATTTTATTTTTGTAACTGGAGGATATATTTTATCCAAAGACTTTGTCTTCAGAAAACTTGATTACAGAAGTTTATAGGAGAGCAGTGCTTAAGCCTGTTCTCTTTGACAGCCACTTTCCTCTGGTTTTCTGGAAGAGCATTACCAGAAATGTCCAGAAGTCACATGAAGACAAAAAGGTGATGAAAGATGTGGTTTTTTTAGGTAGAGCAAAGGAGACAATTCCAATGTCATGAGACAGAACCCTTAACAGACATCTCTCTAAAAAATATAAACATTTGGCACAGAATTCACATCTGCAAGTGCAGAAGTGACTGTGAGAGAAGGAGTGTTTCTGACAGAAGTACAGAAGGTTATTTTTGTATGCAACTGAAGGCTTTGTCTCTTCACAATATAACTAAACAGTTGCTTTGCACATTCAGGCTCACATTTGGGTTCCAGTTCTGCCCATCTGTCGTTATCTGAGCTGCTGTGGACTTTTTTCCTAGAATTTTTGAACATAAGAGTTTAAACAAGAAGGAGCCCACTCCTTCATGAAGGCAGACTCATCAGAGAATCTCAAGCTAGAGAATGCCTTAAGAGCTGGGTTATAGTTTTTAAATTTCCTGGATTAAATGTTGGCTAATTCCTTCTATAGTTTTAAACAATCCTGTGGTGGGGGTGTTCTCCCCAGGCTCCAGCATAAGTAGAAATATTCGGAACATTAGGTACTGTACTTGCTTCTTAGTAACCGGAAGCTTTACGCACAAATCAGGTTTGTTTCAAAGCAAATTACAAGTGTACATTTCTGCTGTGGTGGAGTTGTAATGAACCTGTGCACAAATAAGTACAATCTTGACATTTCTTAGTCACTACAGGTTCCAGCTGTAAACCCATTGAAAATGTGCATAATCCTAAAAATCATATACTTAGTCCACTTTCACTGAAAACTGGTGTTTCTTGGATGCTTGTGAGAGATTCCCAGCCCTTTGGAGCTGATTCACTTTGATTCTTCTGTCTTGCTTTTCTGCTGGTACCTTTACATCCGTTCAAAGAATTGACACTGGTCATGGATATAAAGAAAAATCTTACAAGCTGCAATAAACTGATTTTTGGGGTTACAGAATGTAAAATTCCTCACAGTTCTCCTGTCAAAGTAGTTTGTCTCATAGTCTCCTCCTTCGGAGTGGTGTTGACTGAAATATTTTATCCACTCCTGTTTGGTTACTGGATTCTGAATCAGAACTTCCCTGGTGATCTGACTAACTCCTTGTGTTTATTTTGCAGGTTGAGTTGGCTTTGTGGGATACAGCAGGGCAGGAAGATTATGATCGACTTAGACCGCTTTCTTATCCAGATACTGATGTTATACTTATGTGTTTTTCAATTGATAGTCCTGATAGTTTAGGTAAGTAGATCACTAATTGAGTTGGAACCACTCCTCTGTATCACTGTATTCCCCTTGGAAATCATGCTGTAGAATATATTTTCACTTGAGAGCTTTCCTAGTTCCACCATTTGGGCTGGTTTGAGTGGACGGTTTTCAGACATAAGACCTTAAAGGAACCTGTGTTCTTCAGCAGCGCTGAAGGTCACGAGCCACAGCAGAGCCACAGCACACTCTGTGTTTGCCAGGGCTCTGCTGCCGAATTTGAGCCACACTTGGCAGGGGGGCAGCTGCCCTGGGTCAGCACCGTAGCCCAGCTGTGTGCCTGTCCCTTGGAGGGGCTGCCTTGGGGACACCCAGCACACAAAGGCCGTAGCTACACTCTGCTGTGTCCACTGAGGGGCATGGCCCTCCCAGGTTTTAATTTTACTTCTTTTTTTAATTTCTCTTCAGAAATTGTAGGTTCTTTCACACTCAATCCAGGAAAATGGAGTAGCTTTCTTTCTATGTAAATGGGAGAACTAGCTTTGTGTTTTCTTCCCTTCCACACCAACCCTCCCCCCTTATTCCCCCATTTGTTCAAGCTTGAAATACTCTGAGTTACTGGTTCCAAATAACCCCAGGGTCTTTATTCTTTGTTTAGTGAGTTAAAAACATGGGCTAGAGCTGCACTGGAGGGGGCTCTCTCATGGGTGGAAATGATCAGGGGCTGGAGATTTACACTCTCCTAGTCTGCTTTCAAGGGATGGAGAATTCCATCTGCTTGTGATGGAGAAAAGAAAAGAATTGCCTGATTTATGACTTCTGAGGTCTAAAAAACAACACATTTCAAAAGTGTGTATTTGATGGGCACCTCTTCTGTGTGCAGTCCAAATATTCACTGATTGATTTATAAATCTGATGTGTGGATGTTGATGTACTTGATCTTGCAAAGATGTTTTTGAAGAGGATAAGGAGCAGGAGATAGAGATACTCCCATTTCTAAGACTCAACATCTCTGGAACTTTGATTTCTGTCCCTCTAAAGTGGTAATTACTCCATCCATCCAGTGTAGTCTGCCAAACAAATACATGATGGTAGCATTTTTTCAAAGAAGTAAGTTTCTGCGAAGATTTTCTTTCCTCTCCTCCCTTCCTGCTCACCACTCTCCGGGTGCCAGGGTCCCTGGGAGCAGTGAAGAGCTTTTCAGCTGTGCAGTATCTAAAGGCCAGCACACCTGAGCACTGCAGGTGCAGCTGCAGAATTGATGATTTGGCTCTAGAGCAAAAACTGGCTTCAAAATCCTTGTCTAAGTTGTTCTTTCAAGCAAGAAAATATGCCATGATACATAACAGTGAAGGTCTCTTCAAAAGCTGAATGGAATTTCACGAAGATAAAATGGGGTTACTCAGCCTGCAGGTACATCCACAGGTGAATCTCCAATGTCTGAGAGCTTCTGAAAGCAAAGCCAGATGTTTGGGCTGTTCAGCACTTCCTGCTCTATGCAGTTTATCAAGGTTTTGCTTTCAAAAGCTCTGAAGTCCTCCTTCCATTAGAAAAATAAAGTCATGTAGGGCTGTGAGGAGGAGGAGAAGGTTTCTTGTATATGAGCACAAATTCGTGTGCTGCAGGTGGGGAGAAATGGCAAATTGGAAATGACACAAAGCATTTGGTTGTGTATATTTGTAATTATTGTGTGGAACATTTCTGCTACAGTTAATGGCAGAGTTGGGAGTGGTTGTTTGATGTTGCTTTATAAAAAGAAGTGAAGTTAAAACTTAGGCTTTAGTGTTGTACCCAACTTTAGCTTCTGGAGATGAATAAAATGTTTCTCTTGAAGCAAAATATTCCATAACTTTCTACTCCAGAATTCTTCTGCATGCTGTTCTTTGCAGTCTCTATGCTAACCCTTGCCAGGTATCTACTGAGAGATGTAGAGAAGCCAAGAGGTTACATGTCCTTCAACCTTCAAATTACCACAGACAGGCTTGGTTTTTTTGGTAATACCAGAACTGTTTATTTGCTTCCTGTGTTAAGAGTAGAAAAAAGGGCATCTGTGGATTAGCAAAATACAATCACTCAGGTAAAAGCTTTAAAATAAAACTCTCCAGAAGTGGGTTTTAGTACAGTCATACTTCTATTTATTTCTTTCAGAAAACATCCCAGAGAAATGGACCCCAGAGGTGAAGCATTTCTGCCCCAACGTGCCTATCATCTTGGTAGGAAACAAGAAGGACCTGAGGAATGACGAGCACACAAGACGAGAGCTGGCCAAAATGAAGCAGGCAGGTTCCTTTGGGTGTCTTACAAAAGAGGGAAGATGTGTGTGGTGGTTGTAGCAGAGCATTAAACGGGCACCCACAGCTGGCTGTCAGCTGCTGTGGGCTGTGTGATCAACACCTGCCCATGGCAGACACCACGGGTATCTATTGCCTTTAACTGAAGGGCTCTTTCTTCCTGTTTGGAGATGTAATTTTTAGAGAAAGGCATCCTCAGCAATGAGAATAGCTGTATGGGGTTACTAACAGTCAGCTGCTCTCTGTGCTGCAGAGCTGGATCCCTGAGGTAGAAAGGAATTAATTAGGAGACGATCAGCAGATCAGAGCAGGCACTCTGGAGCTGTTCTTTATTTGGTGCGTTCAGGATGTGAAAGGAAGTGGTTTTATTGGTGGGTGTTCTGAGCTGATAACACAGGTGCTGTAGCTCATTCTTGAGCCTATTGCTAGGTTTCATTTTCCAATTGAGCCTAAAACCCCAGCTTGGGAATGGGACTGCAGATATTCTGCTCTGTCCTGGAAGTTTTGCTCCTGTAGTGTAATATTTGGGGTTTTTATACAAAGACTGAGGCATTAATTTGGGGATTTGTTCATAGGCTTTTTTGCAGTTGTAGCAAAGAATTGCATAAATGTTTCTTCAGAAATAAGCAATCATTTGCTCGAGTTGCCAAGGGTCTTGCAGCCTTCAGGCCTAGAGGTGTCAGCAAACTGATCATGTCCTTGGGCATTGGATTCTTAACTAACCAGTTAATTATGTGCCTTGAATCCAGAAATTCCTTTGCATTTGTTGGGAAGCTGGGTGGGATAAGGAAGACCGGTGTGGGTTTGGATTGACCTCACCTGCTGGTTTTGTGCTGTTCCAGGAGCCTGTCAAGCCCGAGGAAGGCCGGGATATGGCAAATCGCATTGGTGCATTCGGGTACATGGAGTGTTCGGCAAAGACCAAAGACGGTGTGAGGGAGGTGTTTGAAATGGCCACTAGAGCTGCTTTGCAAGCCCGGCGTGGCAAGAAAAAGTCCGGGTGCCTTCTCTTATAAAGCGTGGCCAGAGGAAGATGGCCAAAGCAGCACCCTGCACTTGAGTAATTTTGAAGTGCTGTTTATTAATCTTAGTGTATGATTACTGGCCTTTTTCATTATCTATAATTTACTTAAGAGATTTAAAAATCGAGTCATCTTGCTACCAGTATTTAGAAGCCAACCATGATTTTTATAACAATCTGCATCAAATTCATCTGTGCACCCAAGGTTAACCTCAACATTCCTCTAACAAACCTTTTCTGCACTCACAGGATATGCCAGGCGCTAATTGAAGACAATTCTCTATCTTCTTTCTTCTCTCTAGAAAGAGAAAAAGCTATCAACACAGAGGATTGGTCTGTAACTACTTTATAACTAACGTCCTATTCTAATTGAGTACAACAGTTACATGGCTGTATGGAATCGAGCGTAGCTTCAGTGCTATCACATTTAGGAAGATCTGATTTTCATGGCTCGGTGGTGTAAAAACATGAGTTTGAAAATGTGATCACTCTGAAATGACCAAGTCCCATTCAGCTAAGGAAAAGTGAGGGTTCTGTGGTTTCATGTTAGTTACCTTTTAGTTACTGTGTAATTAGTGCCAGTTTAAATGTATGTTACCAAAAATAAATCTATTTACCCCAGCTTAGATGTAGTATTTTTTGTATAATTGGATTTCCTAATACTGTTACTTGTAACCTCTGCGTTAAGGTGTTCTGGGTTTTTTAAGAAACTGTATTTGAAAATAAAGTCCGATGGAAAGCAGCTGATCCTCTTCCCCTTGTTCATTTGTAAGAGTCTGACCCATTTGAATGATTTGAGTGGTCTGCACACCCAGGAGGAGTTTTTTCCATGACGTGATGTAGGGATGAGAAAAGAGCCTGCTCACACTCAAAGCTTCTGAACTGTTCAGTTGCCTTAAATTCATTGCTGGACCCAGTTTCAAAACTTTAAAAAAAAAAAAGAAACTTTTTGTGTAAGTTTGGTTACCATGTAGTGATCAGACTCCTAACCTGTGAACTTCTTGCTGTTCTGCAGCCAACTAAACTCTTTCTGTATTTTCATTTTTCCAAGAACTAATAGAATAAAGGCAGTTTTCTAAGCTCCCTGTATCCTGGTGTCTGTATTCCTCACTCTGGGTTTTTGGCCCAGCATCTGACAGCCTGAGTCAGAAATACCATTTTTGATACAGCTGTGAGAGGATTCTCTGAGCAGTTGCAAGTGCTTTAATACACATTTTTGTTTCCCAGACAGTGATACCATCCATTGCTCACAGTGGTTTCCAAGTGCTGCAACAAAGCAGAGATGGAATATCTCATCTGGCCCCTGCAGTAAGCAGCAAAGCTTCCCAGGAGCTTTTGATACTCAGACCAGAGGAGAGGCCATCAGTTGAGCTGAACTTGTTGGTCCTGAGCACAGGACTGGAGGAGCAGGAGGAGGCTGTGCAGGAGGAAGGGAGGAGCAGTGTTGCTGTGGGACCATGTGATGGTTTGCAGCAGCCTGGCTGTGCTGGAGCAGCGGCAGAGGCTGCACGTGGCAGGGTGTTTGCTGGGCCGTTCCGTGAGGGATGCCTTGGAGCACTGCAGCAAGGGCTGGGCTTGAGGTGTAGGCCCTGAGCTGCACCCAGGCTGGAAAGCAGCTTGTGCTGCTCCTGGGAGAGAAAAGACAGGGAACAGCAGTGGGCATCTCCACGCATCTCCACACTTCCACACTTCCATGCTGCTGGGATTTACAGCAGCTGCTGCTGAGCCAAGAGCCTCCACGCTGGGCTGGGCAGGAGGGATTCCAATTGCTGATGACAACCCATGTCAGTGAGCACCTGGCTGCATCCCATAATGGCCTACAAAATGCCCATGTCATTTTTTTTCTTTGTTTGGACAGTGTTCCTGATTCCTTTCCTGCAGCAAAGCAGACACAGACCCAGCCATAGGAGTGCCCAATACCTCTCTGGTCCTTGTCCTCCCTGCTCAGCCACAGACACCCAGAGTGACGCCTCTGGTGGTGTCACCTGCCCCACCCTTCCCTCCTTCCTCTCGTGGGTGTTTGTCCTCCCCCGTGGGTGATTGGGTTGAGCAGAGCAGGAAGTTCACTGATGCAGTAGGGGCTTCCTGCAAGGATTTAATTTGCTGCCCTGCTGACAAGTTTAGTTACTCACTTGCAGTTCCCTTTCTTTGGGGGGTGTTGCAGTTGAACAAAACTGGGGCTTTTCAGTCTTGCAGGCCTTCAGGGTTGCGGTTTGCTGTGGTCACAGTTACAGAGCAGCTCTTCAGGGGCCTGGAGTCGGACCTGGAGTTAGGCCTGTTCCTCAGAGCCAGCTCATGGGCTTTGTGTCTGGGTGCTCTTCCACCCAGCAGTGACTGTTACCCCAGTTTTACTCTTAAGCTCTTCCTAACCTCCAGTACTGAGTCCTCAGCCTTCCTGCCTTCAAGGGCTGGCAGCCTGGCTCCCTTTTGGCTGCTGCCACATCTGTTCTGGATGAAACTGAGCTGAGGAGACAAACGGCCAGACCTGACCTGGGAAATGAGAGCTTGGCACTCATGCAGAGTGATCCAGGCTGGCAAGGGGCAGGGGAAAAGCTGGGATTGCCAGCCCCCTGGGCAGGGGAGGGAGTTTAGTGCCTGAACTGAGGGGATGATGTAAACAGGAGGCCAGAAGGTGTGGGTTTGTGGCCTTTGTGATTCCCTACTGCTGTTAAACAGCAATTTTCTGATCTTACAGGACAACCATCACTTGTCACACACTTCAAAAGGTGTCCCTTGAGCCCATCTAGTCCCTCAGGAGCTTCTGGCACTCCTCTGGGTCCAAGTTCAGCTGGCTCCACAGAATGTGTCCAGGCACAGGCCATAACTCTGAGCCAACAAGGAAGTTCAACTCGTTCATTGTCGTTAAACCTCGCTCTTCGAGGATGGGAAAGCCCTAATCTCCACTTCTCTGAAAAGGGCAGGGCCCCAGCAGTAAACTCCCTGCTTCAGGTGCCAGTCTGAGCAAGTGTCAAAAGTGGCAGCAGAGATGCCTCTCTGGCCCTGCCCTAGGGGTCACCCCGAAGGGAAATTCCTCTTCTTCAGGAACCCTGGCTTGCTGTGCCTGGGGGGGCAGGTGAGGAGGAGTCTGTGCACACTGTAACCGTCAATTTACTCAAGAGGTTATGTGCCTCTGCTCATCCATCAGCCATTTTCCCAGCTCTGATCTCTCTCAGGACATTTGTCATGGCTCCTGCCATCGCTGCTGCAACACACTGCAGGTCCCCAAAGATGCAAGACAGTCGGGCAAGTCCCCAGAACCTGCCACAACTAGGAAGTGGAACTATTCCAGTTCCCAGTCATGGGGGCAGGTGCCAGAAGTGGCTCAAAGCAAAACCCCCAGACCTTGCGGTCACTTGGGCACCCAGACCAGAGACAGAGTGTTGTGTGGTGCCCGTTAGTGACAGCTGGCAGTTTGTGACAAGTCCCTGCTCCCAAGCATGAAAAAGGCAGACAGCACGGGAGGGCCCTGAGTGCATCCCCCCGTGCAGGGCCCAGGCTGCCTTGGCTGGGGGCCAGGGCTGAAAAGCAGCTGTCTGACCTTGGGCTGTTGCGAACGGAGCTCACTTGGCGCAGATGCTGGCAGGAGCCTCAGCAGGGGCTCGCTGCTTCCCCCTGGGAGCTGTTCTGGAGCTGAGGCCCTGGCTCTTTGCCCCTGCCAAGCTGTGCTTCCCCATGGTCCCTGTTGGTCCAACCCTGGACATGATCTCGAGGCCTGACCCCAGACCTGCCTCTTCATGGGGTGCTCTGGAGGAGGGTGGTGTTTCACAAAGACCTGTGGAGGAGGGTCTGGGCCACATTTCCCAGTGTGGGCACAGCCTAGTTCACTTAGGGCTGCCTCAAATCCATGGGAAAAAAGAGCAGTCACTCCCTGTGTGACTTACAGAAGCAGTAAGGCAAGAAATGGAAAAGTCAAGGATAGGGAAAAGCAACCCCTCGAGTTAGAGATGGAACCTCCTTCTCTTTTTCTGGTGAGGATATAGCAAGCTGTGGCCCTGTATGTAGGCTTTACCAGTCTCAAAGAGGTGGAAAACCACAGAAGGATACTAGAAGGGAATTTATGGCTCCTCTTGGACACAAACTAAAGGTGTTCCTCTCCCCGAAACGACTCTCGGTGGCAGCGGTGCCCTCCGAGGATGCTGCAGCCCTGGTGCTGAGCTGTGTCACCACAAAGTTTGGAGCTCCTGGGATCACAGAATCACAGAAACAACTAGGTTGGAAAAGACCTCTGAAATCACCAAGTCCAACCTTTCTCTTAACACCACCTTGCCTCCTAGACAACAGCACTAAGTACCACATCCAGTCTCTTCTTAAATACCTCCAGGAACGGTGAATCAATCCACTACCTCCCTGGGCAGCCCATTCCAGCGTCTGATCACTCTCCCTGACCACTTTGCGTTTTGCCGCTTTTCCACAACGTTCCCGAGGATCTGCGACACTTCCCTGCGTGCTACCCGTGGATGTAACAAACCCCCCCGCTCCGTGCCTTTCACCGCTCAGAGGCCCGCCGAGACTTTCAGAGCCGACACGCCCGGCCCGACTCCCCTCGGGACTCCTCCATGGGCCGGCGATGCCGCGGGCGGGGCAGGGCTCGGCAGGGTCGTGCCCGCGCTTCGGGGCGGTGTCCGAGGCGGGTCCCGGCGGCTCGGGGCGGTGCTGGAGGCGGGTCCCGGCGGCTCGGGGCGGTGCTGGAGGCGGGTCCCGGCGGCTCGGGGCGGGCGGAGCGCGGCGGCGGCGGTTTCTCAGNTGGGCTCGCTGAGGGGGAAGGTGCTGCTGGTGGTGAACGTGGCGTCGCTCTGAGGCACGACCACCCGCGACTTCCTGCAGCTCAACGAGCTGCAGCAGCGCTACGGGCCCCGCGGGCTCCAGGTGCTCGGCTTCCCCTGCAACCAGTTCGGCCACCAGGTAGGGCGGGAGCGGGGCCCGGGAGCGGGGCCCGGGAGCGGGGCCGGGGAGCCGCCCACCCCATGCGGCCTCTCACGGGCTGTGCACGGGGCGGGCTTGTTTTTGTTTCCTCAGGAAAATGGCACCAACGATGAGATCCTGCCCATGCTGGAGCACGTTCGTCCTGGCAACGGGTTCAAGCCCAATTTCATCATGTTCGAGAAGTGCGAGGTGAACGGGAAGGACGCGCACCCGCTCTTCACGTTCCTGAAAGAGGCGCTGCCCTTCCCGCACGACGACCCCTCCTCGCTGATGACCAACCCGCAGTACATCATCTGGTCCCCGGTCTGCCGCAACGACATCGCCTGGAACTTCGAGAAGTTCCTCATCGGCGCCGACGGGGTGCCCTTCAAACGCTACAGCCGGCGTTTCGAAACCATCAAGATCCAGGACGACATCGAGTTGCTTCTGCAGAAGGCTTCGTAAAAAGCCCTGTGCCCGTTCCCCTTGTTCCCTGCTCCCCTCACTGTGCATCTGCTTGTTTTTCTTGCAGGGAGCTGCTGCTCTGGCAGAAATCCCAGAGTCTCGTGCAGGTTTTGCTTATGATGGTGCATCTTCCAAATCCTTGAAGTGTACTTGATGTTTTCAGAA
This sequence comes from Pachyramphus minor, assembly GCA_013397135.1. Classification (NCBI taxonomy): domain Eukaryota; kingdom Metazoa; phylum Chordata; class Aves; order Passeriformes; family Tyrannidae; genus Pachyramphus; species Pachyramphus minor. The sequence goes on from VYXB01004385.1 coordinate 147,627, forward strand.
GTTGCACGGGAATGTTTGGGACGCTAAGCTGGGGCAAGCAGCTGTGAATCTCAGTAGCTTACTGTGATTCTCTGAATAAAAAAATGTGTACTTTCTTTAAGGCTGTGGCTTGATAAATCTGGGTGAATTGGGTGAAATGTGGTGGGTGCTTTAGCTGTTCATCAGTCCATGTGGGTGCTCACAGACTCAGAGCATTGGAGTGTGGTAGTGCAGTCAGGCTGAGGGCAGCGTGATGGGCAAACAACCTTCATGAACTCTGCAAGATGTGAATCAGAGTCTGCCCTGCATGTAATAAGCCTGGCAGAGCAGGAGGGTGGCAGAACAGTTACCACACTGGTAACTGGACCTCCCTCAGGGCTTCCCTGCAGAGGGAACATGCTGGCACATGGCCAAGGTGTAATTTTACACTGACTGACAAGTTCCCAGTGTGGCTACCAGCAACAGGCTGCAACAGGATAATACTTGTTGGGGCAGGGAGATGAGTGATCCTGCAGCCTGGGCCGCACAGGGCTGGAGTAAGGAGGGCCTGTTGGCCAAGGCCCACCTTGTTATCTGCCCTCCGATAGCAGATGCCCAGGAGGCACCTAGAACAGCAGCAACACCTATGGTTGTTGTTGCACCTCCTCTTGTCCCAGAGCCACTGCCCCCTTGCTGCCTTAGCTGTCTCCTGGCTCTATCCCATTTTGCACTGGTGGTAACCCAGCATGGATCCCTACGTACTCGCTCAGTCCTACATGAAGCCTGAATCACCTTTGTGCATCCCTGACACTTGCAGTGCAGGGATTCACACAAAGCAACAGTTATTTCCCATTCCACATGCAATACCAGCCCATTCAGCCACTTCTCCCATGGAACTCTGCCTGCCTCAGAAGGTCCTTGTTGCCCTTTGGACACAGGAATTGCATGTGACACTCCAAGTGTAGGTCTGTCAGGGTTCAGGAAATGTCTTTTTTTTATTCCTTCCCTAACACTTTCTTGACTCCTGCCAACCATAGAGCTGCCAAGTATTTCATGGAGTTGCTACAATTGGATTTGATGATCTTAGAGGTATTTTCCAACCTTAATGATTCTATGATTCAGTAATAATTCTGACATGTTGTCCCTGCACAGCAAGCCTGGTTTTATAGGCTGCTGCTGAATGGCTGACATTAGGATTTTCCCCTGAAAAACTGTGAGCCTGTGCCAAATTTCACCTGCTATCCTTCTGCCCAGTGGCTCAGGGCCTTCTGCAGGGACATTTTTACTCCTTAAATGGCTCTGTGAGCACATTTTCATTACAAGCCACTCCTCACAAGCAAGGATGCTCCTTGTAGCACTGATTATCAGGATGGTGTGGGACCGAGGTGTTCTAACCCAGACTAGAAACTTGGGCTCTCAAAGGGAAGGTGTAACACTTTCAAGCATTAGTTTTCATAACAAAAACACTTGAGATTTGAGGGTTTAGGATTTTTTTCCTGTTTGTAGCTTCTCACTTCGCAAACTCACGAGCTGCTTTGTTACTGTACCTACGTCCAAGGCTCTCTCAAGGCTGAGGAGAGACTGGGGCAGATTCTCCAGTTGGCACCACCCTGTACCCCTGAGTCATTGAGCTTTGGACTCAGATTGCACAACCCTCACTGGGCTATTTCTTAATCCCAGTGCAGCTTCGTAGAAAAAAAACAGGATGTTTTCAGCAGCTATTTCAGCTTTGGAGCAGATGATATATGGTTTAGGGGATTATTTTTTCAGTTAAGTCTACTTCCCCCATTAATGCAGGATGTTGAAATATGTGGAGAGCCCAGGGGATCATAGGCAGCAGGAGCTCACGGCACTAAAAAATCTTTCTCAATGTGAGCTGTGGCACTTCCTCAATCCTGACTCACCAAACTCGAGCAGTTTGAGTGGGGCCTCCTTTGCTCTGCCTGTTCCTCACCAGGCTCTGGCTCTGGCTCAGCCCCACTGCCACAGGGAGCACATCCCAACACCTGCTGCTGTTCCACTCTGCCAAAAAGGGCCTCTTGCTAACTCTGCTAGTCAGAAAGCCACCTTACATTTGCTTTTTCAGTGTTAATGGCCAAGGGATTTATTTACCTTCAGGCTGCCGGGGCTGTGCGAGCAGAAAAACAAAGCAACAGCTCCAGAACAGCCATGCCAGCAGCAGCACAGTGACATGATTCCAGGACAAAAATCAGCCATGCTAGCAGGAAAATGAACCTTCCCAGTGTAAGCACACCAGCAGTGTGGTTGAAAGCCACCCAGCCTTGTTATTCTCTGTCACGTTTCACATTCCCTGGAGTAGCTGGCTCCAGGGTCCAGTGGGCTGTGGTGCAAAGGGCAGGGGCTGGAGCCCTCTGGCAGTGACAGGGGCAGAGGAACATGGCCCCACACAGGATCTTGCACCCAAACCTTGGTTGGTGTCGTGACCAGAGGGGATGAAGATGTTTCACTACAGGGAGCAGCTCTGTGCTGAGGAGAGATGTGAATAATCCGAGGCAATTCCACAGGGATTATAAACCAGGCCAGCTCTATTTTTGTAATTTCTGTAATTTCAGAGAGAAACAGACTCAGAGAGAAACCTTAAAATAAACACTACTTTAGCACACTTGGGTGCTTCCATGGCTTGAGGATGTTGTCCTTCCAACATCTCCCATCTGTCACCTCTATACTCCTACACTATTTTTCACTCTTTCTGCACTTTTATTGCAAGCAGCTAATCTCTCTGTTAGTGGTCACCCTGCTTTTCCATTCTTCTGCACATCAGAGTTCCATATATTCTCTCCTTTCTAGAAAGTGTTTGCCCTCCATTCCTCTCCCCTCCAAATGATTCCCTCCCCCCTTTAGCTGCTGGTAGTTGCCACCAACTTTATAAATCTTTAAACAAGTTCAGATATTTGAAGCTGTCAGAAGTGTCAACTAGTTCCAAGGAAAATTATCCTTCCTGCCCTAATCTCTCTCTCCCAGATTCCCTAGTTTTCTGCTCACCAAACCCTATCCCATCTCCTGAAATCCTGGCTGATGAGATGTGGTGTTCGGAAGTGTCTACTGAACAGGAATGCTGGAGTCTGAGACCATTCTTACTCAGCCTGTTCAAGGTTCCTTCAGCTATTTAGAATCCCTTTCTTCTTCTGCTGAGCTTTGTTGCACCCAGTAACTTTTAAGGCAGCTTTCAGTCACCGTGTTTGGCCATTGCCATTGTAAGGCAGGTAGGAAACACCTGCTTCCAGCTGTGTGGCACTTGAGGGGGCTTTGCTCCTGTCAGTGCCACTCTTGCAGCCACTGGGTTCAGGCTGGAGGCAAGAGCAGGAAGTCAAACGGCTGAAAGGAAAGTGCTTGAAGAGAACAGAGACATCCCTGTCTACAGTGAAACTGTAACAATATAATTTCCTTGTTCTGAATCATAAAGGTCTGAATGAAACCATTTAATTGTTTGCCACACTTTCTGTGAGGAGCAGGTAATTCACAGCAGAGTGAGGTCAGCCATGTAAACACTATCTCAGAACAGCTGACTCATTTTAAAAACACACCCGGCCTTGCCATAACAGGGTGTGTTAGAGCCCAAAGGGGCCCTGCCCTCTGAGGAAAACTGGAATAAGTAACACTCAACATTTCCTGGAAGGAGAAAATGGTCTTTTCAGTGTTAAGTAAACTGACTTGCCCTACTCTCAGAAAGATAAGAGCCCTTTATCTTGTTACCCCATGGCTGCAGCACTGTCCAGCTTGCTGGCAGGAGGCAGAGCCCACCTGCCCATGGTGCTGCCAGAACTCTCCCGGCACAGGCAGTCACAGCCCCAGCACATCACCCCTGCCTATTTTTTTTCCCATAAGGTGAATGGATTTCTTTGGGGTGTCAGTTTACACCACGTTTAAAAGTCTGAATCGTCATTCCCAATTCTCCCACTTCTCAAGGACAGGCTCCCTGAACAGCACAGGATGATCTACTTGAGGGACAAATGCCTGAAGTTCTCTCCTGAGACACTTTCAAAATCTCTGAGCTCTCCCTAGCTGGTTACTCAGACCAGTTCTCCTGTTTACTATCATAACAGTTTGAAGTCCCCTTCCGTAACCCACGCCCTGACCAGTGTGTTCCCTGACGGACAAGGGAAAATGGAGCAGCTCAAATTGAAACCACAGTCCAACCAAAGCGTTTCTGCCACCTGCTTTGGCAGAGGCCACCCCGGGAGAGAGAAAAATAAAATATTTATGAAGAACAGGGTTTAATCTTCAAAGCCTGTGGAAAACACTGAGCCATAGCTCAGGGAGAAGATTATTCTTAGTGAGAAGGTGAAGTACAAGGTGTCTGGAGCCCAGAGCAGTGGGGGCTGGCAGCAGGTCTGCTGCCAGCAGACCTGGTGAAACAAAGAATTCACTCAACACCGAGACTGGCAAGTTTCTCAGGCAAGCTAAGCAAAAGTATTTAACAGTGATAACAGCCCCTTTCACTGGGTTGATGCTGCTGCAGAGGCAGAAGGGAAGAGAGTGTCGGCAAGTGTGTCTTTATTTGAAGCACTTAAAGAGGCCGCCCCGGGATCGACCCTGCTCGGGGACGAGACCCATCCCAGCAGGGTTGAGCCCCGCAACACCGCCGGCTCCCGGCGCGCTGAGGACGCTCACGGCGGCAGCTCTCACACCCCCCGGCGGGGCCCTCACGGTACCGCCCCAACATGGCGGCCGCCGCCACGGCGCGCGCGACCCCGCCCACTCCTGTCGTCACGGGGCGCGCGCGCGCGCGCGCGCGCGGGGTGGGTCCCGTCCCTCCCCACTGCCCGCGCTCGTGCCCGCCCGCNGGCCGGACCCGGCGGCGCAGCGGGCGGAGCTGGGGCCGCTCCTGGCTACGGCCCTCCGCCCCGGAGAGTCCTGGTGAGCGCGGACGGGCCTCCCCTCCTCTCCCTCGCTCCCTGTCCCCATCCCCCGTTCCCGTCCCCCTCCCCTGCGGGCGGCGGGGCCTGCGGGCCCGGACCGCGCCACCGCTGAGGGGCCGCGCCGGGCGGGGCCGTCCGTTGCAGGTACCTGGTGGAGAGCCGGTGGTTCAAGCAGTGGAAGAAGTACGTGGGCTTCGACAACTGGGAGATGTTCGGCGCGGGCGATCCCAGCCTGTTCCCGGGGCCCGTGGACAACGCGGGCCTGTTCCCGGGGCCCATCGACAACTCGGGCCTGTTCGACGGTGAGTGCTGGGGGAGCGCGGCTCGGGCTCGCCCGCGGAGCTTCTCCGCGCTGCTTTCGCTTTCGGAGCCGGGTGTTCGCAGAGGGCACACGGCCGCACCGCCCGGTCCGTGCGGGACCGGCGGGGCTCTGCCCGTTCCGACAGCGCTGGCAGTGCGTGTGTGGGTCTGGGCATGAAAAGGTGCTGTCTGATGCCGAGCGCTGTGCCCTCTGTCTCCCTTTTAGATCCGGAAACTCAGAGTTTGAAAGAACACCTCATTGATGAGCTGGATTACGTGTTGGTGCCCACCGAAGCCTGGAACAAACTAGTAGCGTGGTATGGCTGCATAGACGGGCAGCAGCCTATTGTGAGGAAAGTAAGTACGGGTGAATCGAGTTCTCCTCGTCCTGGTTTCATTTTCTGTTCTCCCTCAAACTTAGACGTTTTATTTTGTAGATGTCAGCTAAGACAGGATCCTTAGCAGCTCTTTGGAGATAATAAGAAGAGGTCTTTTTGCCCTGTTATCTGAACGAATGACCTGCTTGTATTGCAGTTAAATGCCTGAATGTTCAAGGGTTCTCAGCTGATGCGTTATTTTGGGATGAGAACCACGAACCACGTTCTGGATAACTTTTTATATTGTGATTGTTTGGACTGGTGCAGTGCTTTTAAGTTGCATGGAATAGTTTGTCTACACGAAGTGATACAATGTACAGTGATACAATGTACACTGATACAATGTACAGAATTACTATCTCTTACATTTAAGTAGTGCTGTGTTACTGTTACTAAGGGTTGCTCCAAGGTGTGCAAGACCCAGGAAAGTGTGGCATCAGAAAGGAAGGAAGATCCCTCTCTTGCAGGCTGCTCATGCTTGTTGGTGGTACTGGAATGTTGTCAATCAGTGTGGGCTAGAAATGGTATGTAAGGAGAAATTCTGACATCTTCAGAACCCCTGAATGAACACAGGAGCACCAGGTGACCCTGGGTTCACTCAGCTGAGTAGACAGAACTCCCATGTAAGCAAGAAGCAGGGAAGTGGGAAAGAATTACAGCACATAAGGGAGATTTGGTTTTAGAGACACAGAGAACTTCTTGAGGAATAGCAAATCTGCACTGAGAGGGAGAATGGAACTGTTACTGATCAGTGCCTCTCTCAGTGGGGATGCTTTCCTTCCTGAACTGGCTGATTGCTTTCGCAAAGCCTGTCCTGCTATTGCACACTCCCTTTTCTGAAAGATTTGGAAGTTGGCAAGATATTTGGGAGCTACTGGGGAAACACTTGTGTGACAGGCTTAACTGTATGAGCCTCCTTTTCTTGGGGTATCAGATGCCACTTTCAACACAGTAATAACCGAGCTCAGACAGAACATGCCAAGTTATCCCGGTCCAGTTAAGAGTCAGTTTTTAAAGTTTTGCTGTGAGACTACTCTGTTAAATGTCAACCTGGTAACTGAAGTGGATTTTTGTATCTAAAAAGATGCTAAAATGTAGCAGAATAGTGGGTTTGTGGGATGTAAGAGCCTCTTACCAAAATACAGACACATAAGCTGCAGTGCTGCACCTGGGCAGAACATGGGCAGGATCTGGTTACAGTATTCTCCAGGTAGCACTGGAAGTAAAGCACTTAAACTTGTGGTCCTTGAATGCTTTAAGCTTTCTCCTAAAGTTGGATCAACTGTAATTCATACATTGAAATATCCATAAAAGTAGGATCTGGGAAGTAATTCTTGGACATCTTTGATTTTACAAGATATATCTTCCATCTCTGTGTTTGATGATCAAAAAGAAGTACAGGAGGATTAGGTTAGCTTTATTTGTGATTCAGATTTCTTTGGATAGTCTCAAACCATATTTTGGTCAGTCTTCTATAGAGTCCCAGTGGGAAGTGTTTTAATGTGCTTCCTCAGTTGTTGAATTGTTGTGCTCAGATTGCTCTCCAGGGATGACCCTGAGTTTTACTTTGGCAGAGAACAACCAAACTGCTCAGACAGTGTTTAAAAATCATCTGCAGGTGATTAGAGACTCTTCTTACCATTCATTCATCCTAATGGACATGGTGATCTGATCAGGAACTTCTTGGAAAGAGCTCTTCCATTTCTGAATATGGCTGTTTATTTGTTCCTAACTGTAGAATACTGAAGAATAGGAAGTCATGTTTAGTGAAATTCCTTCTGAAAAAGAAATGGAGAACTTGCGATTGGGTTCCTTTGCTTTCTTAAAAAAAAGTCTACTCTGCCTATCAAGAAGCTGCTGAACCAGGGAGTTTCTCTTTCTGTTGTAACAGCAAGATCTTTCCAAATGTGTTTGTTAATTTTTTACCTTTAAAGCACCTTACAAGTCTAACACAACCCTCTAAAAGCGCAGAAGAGGGAAGTGTAGTTTAGTGTAATTCTCACTTAATTGTTTATTTCCCTCTAAAGCTGGGTGAAGTTTTTTTCTGTAAAATGTTACAGATGTAGATCATACCAAGTCTGGTGTCACACGAATAGAATGGAATATTTCTGTTGGAAGGGACAGTCATCCCTTAAAACAATCATCTAGTCCAGCTGTCTGACCAATTCAGGGCTGTCTGAAACTTAATGCAAATGAAGGGCATTGTCCAAAGGCCTGTCAAACACTGTTACTCTTAAAAACTATACCAGCTTGTTCAATGAAATATGGTCTCAATTTGAGAGGCTTTATAGCTGCCAAGAACTTGGGAGATAATTGAGGTGTGGGGTTTTTCTTTGTTATTGTTGGGTGGGGTGTGAGGTTTTTTTCTTTTCCCTCCTGTTAAGTTGCAATTGTCTCTTAGCTGGGCCTGTGGAATGTGCTTTTGTTTCTGGCCGAGTGTGCCTTATGATCTCTAGGTAAAAAATGTCCAGTCTTAGAGAAAACCTTTCTAAAAATATGCTGGAGTATAGTGGGATGGGTAAATGTACCTACTGGAGTATTCTTTCAAATGCAAAATTGATTTGAAAATTACTCTGAAATAAAACAGTGTCATCAAAACAACTTCAAAAGCTTTTTTCTGTTCTAGCAAGGAGAGAGTAATGAGGCAGATTCTGTGTACCATGCAGAAAAACAATTGATGCTTTGTCTTGCTCTCTTCTAATAGAAAAGATTTTGCCCAAGTGTTCCGGGCTTGTTTCCTTCACTATGTAAACCTTAGCCAAAGGCTGGAGGCAAAAGATAATTTTTTTCCAGAATGCTCTGCATGATCAAATATTTTTCAAGGGTAATTAGCTGACACTATCAGTTCAGCTGTGATGGGAGACCTTGGGAACTTTGCACTGTGGAAGGAAAGCACCAGGATTTCCTATGTTTTAAAAACAAAAGAAAACCCTCCCAAACAAGCTGACAGAGGGGACTGAATCTGGACTGAGGAGCAGGTCAGTGTTCAGTTTATGGCTTGACTCTCAAGACTCCTGAAAGCTTGTGTTGTTTAGAGCAGTGTACCCTAAAGGACTGCCCAGGATTTCAGCTTTGTGCTGCTCTGTTCTGTGCTGCAGGTGGTGGAGTACGGGCTGTTTGTGAAGCACTACAAGGTTGAAGTTTATCTCCTGGAGCTGAAGCTGTGCGAGAGCAGCGACCCCGACAACGTCGTCAGCTGCCACTTCAGCAAAGCAGATACTGTGGGTGAGTAGTTCTCTGGTAGATGAGGCAGCCTCACAGCACAGCTTCAAGAGGGGATTTGTGCCCTCCAGAGCAAGAAGGATGTTGTTAAACTGGAGCAAGTCTAGTGGGTACCAACAAGACAGTGTTGGAGAATGCGGTGTGTGAGAAGAGGCTGAGGGAGCTGCCTTTGGCCTGGAGAAGAGAAGGCTTTGGGGGAACCTCATAGCACCTATGAGGAGGTTACTGAGAACTTGGAGTCAGGCTGTTTACTGAGTCACAACAGGCAATAGTTGTAAATTGAAACAGGACACATTCAAACTGAATATAATAAAAACATTTTCCCTATTAGGACAGCAAGACATGTGAGCCGGGAGGGGAGGGGATCTCCTTGCAGGTGTTGAACACCTGCTTGGATAAGCTCCAAGCAGCCTGGTCTAAATTCAGTGTTGGTCCCTGACTTTGGGTTGTTGGACTAGGAACCTCCTTGGTTTCTTCCAGCCACAATGATCCTGTGTGCAACACAAGGAGTTGTGGTTGAGAGCTTATGGAGCACATGGCTTACTAACTTGTGTCTTAGAACATCCATGTCACTCCTGTAAAGCAGTTGATTCTCTGATTCTTCTACAATTCCTTCTTCCTAGTGTGTGAATATTTTAGTTATCTTCTTATTGGCTTTTTCTACACTTCTCTTATCCTGAAATTTGGTTTCTCTCTCTCATTACTGTATTTTTTACATGTGAAAATGCTGAATGTCAGCTGTCCTCTGTGTCCATAAAGATGCTTTTTTTTTCAGTTTGGCTTGACAGGAGTAAATGAAAACACTGCTGTCTGGAGCCTGTGTTGTCAAATGGTGACTCACAGAAGTTGTCCTTGGGACAGAAAATTCTCAAAGTGTTCTGCACTTGATTGATTTGAGGGTTTGACAGGCAAATACATGATGTAAAACAGAAGTTTTCATTCTCTTAGACTAAATATTAGACAAGCTGCATGAGCAGTTATAACTTCCATGATACATTTTCTACTCAAACAAACTTGAAGGATCAATGATGTAGAATGTCTGATGTGCCTTTGTTATTTTTCAAAAGCACTCATGTTTTAGGAATTTTAGTGGGTGTGTTTTTTTTTCCTCCTGAACAGCTACCATCGAGAAAGAAATGAGAAAACTATTTAATATCCCAGCTGAGAAGGAAACCAGGTTATGGAACAGGTATATGAGTAACACCTATGAGCAGCTCAGCAAGCTGGACAGCACCGTGCAAGATGCAGGGCTCTATCAGGGTCAGGTAAGGGGCATAACTTCTATCTCTTTTTTTTTTTTCTTTTTTTTCAGTCTCATGTAGTGCTTTTGCTGATATGTATTTTTTTTTGAACCTGCTTCTGTGTGCTTTGAGCAAACATTGACAATGTGATTTGTTAATGCTTTTGCAAAATGTGTAACAGACTTGCAGTTACCTTTATTACCTGCACTCTCTTTCAGGTGGTTCTAATAGAAGTGAAAAATGAAGATGGCACGTGGCCTGGACAGCATTTCCTGGCAAAGTGAGCAAGCATGTTCTGAAGGCTTCTGCTGTGTTGTCCAGCTTGTTTGCTAAGCTTTAGTGACCATGTGTTCTCTGTGAAAGCCTGGTTGTCACTGGCTCTGGTGGCTTGCTTTGCTTTGGTTATTTTGAAGCAGAGAAAATCTCAAATATAAATATTCTTCGGTGGTTTTCTGCTGCTGGTCCCTTGTCTTAGCAAATGGCTCTGTTTGAAAGCCTGTTTCCAATAGGTTGTGTGAGGATTAAATAGCTTAGGGTTTCTGTAGTGCTTAGGACACAAAAGTGCTATTTGCGTTGAACTGGTCTACTTAAAAAACTACCTCTGCAGACTGCACAGGGAAACAAATAATCTTTTACTGTTGTAGGACAGAAAGGATCTTTGAGTGCATTTCCAAAGCTGTCAGTAGTGAATGCTCAGAGTTCTGGTAGTTCCCCCTCTAAAAGGGTATAGAAATAGCTGACCAACCCCCCTGCCCCCAGAGGCAATGGTAGAAGCCTGTAGTTATGACACAGATCCTCTTGCTGCTGTCTGATTTGGAGAAGAGATGGGTAGGAGGGGGGACTTGGTGAAATATTGGTAAAGAAAATGCTTTTCTGTACAGTACAGTTACCTTACAGAACTTGCTGCCAAGTGATTTCATTTGAGGGAAAGATGCACTAGTACTGAAGAAAGAAGCACTTGAAGAAAGGTTTCACTGAACTACCTGATCCAATTTTGAAACGATACTTTTGAGAGATCATACAGGGTAAATGAATCACTAGAATTCCCATGGGATTGCAGTGAACTTTCTGTAGGAGTATCACGTGAAAAGCAACTAAACATTCAAACCATGTACCTACTGAAGTACTGGCTGACAGCATTAGAGAAACAGCTGTGCAAGACCAGATCATGACGTTTTGTTTCCACGGGAAGCAAAGCTAAAAAGGAGCCCCATAACATTCCCAGGCTTCAGAATTGTCCTTTTTCAACAGCAGGTCTGCTGTGTAAAGACTTTGATTTAATCTTTAGTGATAAGTAAATGAAAATGGTTATTGATATGCAGATTAATATTTTCCAACGGCATAAAAATAAATATTTGCTTATCCTAACATGAAACCTGTGAAATTGTTTGACTTGATGCTGATAATGGTGGCTGAAAGAATTGTACTAGGTCATACATACAGGATTATCTGTTCTTTTGTACTTGTGCTTAATCCTATCTCAGGCAAATGTTTTGCTTCAATGTTCTGTTTCTCATCTGGAGAAAATGCTGTTTAGTCAACACCATGGAGAACTTCAATATTTGGTGTTCTTTGAGCTGCATCACTTTAATGCTAGAAGGTTAGGAGAGAGTTTGCCCCAAATTTAGAATTTTGATGACATAAACCAAACAGGGTGTTGGTAGAGAAATGATGCACCTGCATCCTGCCTGTGTGCCTAAAGAGGGTCTGGAAAGCTGGGAATTCATGTCGGTCGCTGCTCACAGAACTTGTGTTCAAGGTGACTGTGAGGTGGGTGAGTTCTGTGTACTGAGGATTTTCCAAAACCATTTGCTGCTTGTCAGAGGCACTGGCCCCTACTGAGGGAAGTAGCTTTTCCACATGTTTGGCAGCCTTCTGTGTGTTTCCTGAGCCATCAATCTGGCTGACATTTTACAGGAAAAAGGCTCTTAAACTCCACAGCAGTCCTTGGGTGGTATATTCAGCCTATGCTTGGCCACTCCTGTTCATTAGTTTGCTGCTCCCTAAAGAACAAAAATAGTTTCTCCTTGTAGTTGAAAACCATTTTCACTACTAAAGTAGGTTTCAGAAGAAGGAATGGATTATACTTACTCTAGGAATTTCAGAAGTAGAGGCATATTTTGTTTCTGAAGGGAGATTGTATAAATGACTCTGTGGAACTTAGTACTCTTTGTTACTTACAAGACTCCCCCAAAAAGATTCTAAGCTAGCAGAGTTCCAGCTCATCCTTAGCACACATTTTTTTATGCTGGGTATAATTTTCTTACCAAAAGCAAACAAGAAATTATGTTAGCTCTATAAAAATAGCACCTTTTTCATCAGGTATTGTATTTGAAAACAGGAGTGAGGTTGTATTTAGTATCTGCCTGGTAGCTGTTGGCCTCCCTTTGCAATATTCAGCAGTAAAATACCTTTTGGTTCTTTGGTTGGAGCTAGAATTTTCCTGCTGTTTCCTCTTCCCGCTCTTCTGTTTACTGATGACACTGTGTCCTGACACTGTGTGATTTTAGAGGATCCCTTCAGCAACTGGGCTAAATATGTGTGCAGATCCTTCCTCCCCAATTTTGAAGTGCTTGAGTTTGCAGCAGATGCCAAGCTTGCAGAGGAGCATTAAGTGTGTAACATAGGTTAAGGAGGCATTTGCATGTAGGAACTTCCTAAATGAAAATCTCTAATGGCCTCTGCTTTGTCAATTAAATATAACTCCTAGTTTTTCTCGTTCTGACAAAAACCTTTTGTCCCAGTAGTAGTATTTTATTAGTGGTAGCTTGAAGGAGGAGGACTAATTCTACTGTAAGCTCTGAAGGTACCCTCAATTGAAACACTTTCCCTATCCCTCTCTTTCCTTTTACAGTATTTTTTTCACGCTGTTCAGCTTAGCAGTTTTTGTGCTTATCAACCATATGGCTTCGGTTTCTGTACTAGATTAATCTGACCTTGTCCTCTTTATGCTGCAAGTGTCCAGATTTCTCCTAGCTTGCCATTTGTGTGGGGTTTTGACATGTTTTGTAGTGAGACATAAACCAGCTGTCTTTACCTGCAGCCAGGGGCAGAGTGCATCAGTATTGTGAGATAAGGTTGTGTACATGGGGTGAAGAACATGAGCCCCAAATACATGTTGGACTCTGTAGGAAATGGGATCCCAGTCCTGGTTCAGTTTCCTGAGTGGGAGCTGCTGTAGCAGCCATGAGAGAAAACCAAACAAATAACCTGAGTGTACATCTGAAGACTGTTTTGGTAACTGGCACATCAGTAAAACTGTGTGTGGAAATGATCATGTCCTGTGAGGGTGTCAGCAAATTTGGAAATTAGACTGTGAGAGGTTTCAGAAGGAGACAAGGGAATTGTTGAAGAATTAGCTAAGAATTTTTGTGCTTGGTAGTTAAAGCATTATACTGGTGAGAAATTTAAAAGGTGATTGTAACACTTAAAAGCTTCTCTTGGGATATGAGAAATGAAAATTGAAGAAGGAACTCTCCAGGCAGCAGACAGAGATGAGCCAAAACCAATGTCCAGATGGTGAAGCCAGTTAGTTGTGCTGCACATGAAATGCACATTTCTTCTGACCATGAGGGGTATTGATCGTTGGGAGAGTTTGTCTGTGGTCTGCTGGATTGGCTGGTGCTGGTCACTGTGAAACTGAGGTGGGAGTTTGTTACAGTATGAATGTCGGGGTGGCCAACAGGAACAACAACAGGTGGTGACATGAGAGAATAAGAAGCTTTATTTTCAAGCAGGCATCAACATTAATACAAAATATCCAGTAACTGTGTCATTTGCTGATTGGATATTTATTACGTAAAGCACACTAACACCTTTTTCATTGGTGAGTTCAAGTCTAAGAAAGTTTTGCTTTTTTTTAATGAGGGTCCAACAGATAGTAACATAGTAACTAATATAATCTACATCCTAAGGTTAACATAAACACAATTAACGCATACCTAAATATCTACGTGTCTCTTTGCTCTCTCGAGCATGGTCTCACTCCTCTGCTAATACAATCTCTGTTGTCATGGAAACGGTCTCAGGGCTCTCTACATGCCCCTGTATTCTATGGACACGGTCTCAGGCCTTCAAACTCAATGTCCTCTGCTAAAGCCTTCGCAGGCTGGCTGCTTAAGCCCACAGGAGTTTTTTCCAGAAAGTGTATTTTAGCTCAGACAGGATTTAATTTGAGAGACCTAAATTGTGCTTAAGCAGGAGGACTGACTGAGCGGTTGTGCCATGGAGTCTTGTCCTCGAATCTTTAAAGTCACTTTCTCAACCCCTGAACTGTTGCATGGTTATATGAAGTCTTTCTTCACTATAGTTTACTCCTGTATAGGTTTTGTTGCTGAAGTGTAAATGAATGTGTTGATCCCTGTCAGGAGCATTGTGGTAGTCAAAGGGAAGCTACAGGAGCTTGTTACCTTCCGGTCCAGTCCAGTGTCTGTTGTGCATTCAAAGAGCAAACTGAGCAAACTGAGGGTAGGTTCAGTGGTAACCCACTGAGTAGCTCAATGTTTTGGAAGGTTCTAAGTCACAAACTACAAAGAAGAAATTACAGTTGTCTCTTCCTTCAGAGCAAGGTCTTGGGACCTCCATTTCCAAGGGATCAGAACTCACATCCTGTGAGAGATGTCAGTGGAGAGGGCAGATGCCTTTGACCAGTCAAAGTCTTTCCTGTTTCACAGAAACCCTTTTGGGGGCATTGGGGATAAATACTTGGCATCCAGGACTTCTGTTGTCACCTCTGTGGGAATGAGGCAGTCTTTTCGAGAGCCTCCAGTACTGTGGGGTCATTGACAGTAGCTTCCCAGGCTTAAAATGGGAAGCTTTCAGAAAAAACATTTTTCTCAGCTGCTTTCTGTGACCTTCACATGGAATCATAGCTCCCTTTGTGACCATCTTGTGAAATAAGGGGGAGCAGTTGTGCTTAGTAGATCCTTCAGATATTACAGATACATGAGCAACTTGTAAAATGTAAGAGTACTTAAAATTTTTTATCTTCCCAAGTGTATTTGATTTGGTTTTTTGTCTCCTGGCTTGGAAAGCTGTTGGCCTCTCTTCTGCTGTTTTACTGCTTATGTGAACATCCACAATTGTCTATCAGGAATTTGCTTGAGATCCTTGATGTCTTTGTAGGTAGACCTTCCCCCACTCTGTGACTTGTCTCTTAGCTTTGCTTTCTGATCCCTTTTTTATCCTCCCCCATATTTCTTGGCTTTTTTGTGTGCATGTGGGATACTATTGAAGTGCTTGTGACTGTTCAGTTGCCATGTGACTCTTGATTATGCACTGTCTCTGTGCTTCTAGTTTAAACGTTGAAATCCCTTAAGAGCTTGTCCTCTTTTTCTTTTCTCCCTAATAGATTTTCTTCATATTGTTTTCTGAGCATCTTTTTCTGTTCTCTCACTGGGATCAAACGTGTCAAGCAGAGTTGCCAGGTTTTCAAGTCTAGCATTTTCTAGATTGCCCTTCTTTGCTTCTAGATAATTCACTCCTTCAAACTTTTAAAATGTGTTCTGAGGGGATTTACATTCTGTTGTTAGCCAAATTAGTTTATTCTTGACCCTTGAAACTCATGCATGTGCAGCATGAGTCTGATAATTGATGTTTAGTCCTGGTCCCTTTTGTTCTCTCATTGAACTGATTTTTGTGTCCAGGTAATCTTGAGAAGTCCCACCTCCAACATGCAGTGACAGAAAGGCATTTATTGTCCCAGAAATTATTATCTTAGTTATTTTGGTGGATCTCGTTCTTTCTAGGATACTTTCCAGTGTACTTTTTGGTTGTGCTGGCTGGTGGTTTTTATTTTTGCTTGGTTTTGGTTTTTTTAACATGTTTCTGGTTTTGATGATGTTTGGGATTGGTGTTTTCATCTGGAAGATCCGATTGTAACTTGTTTACTTCTGTGTTTATTTTGCTGGTATTTACTGCTGTTATATTTCCAAACTGTTAAGGCTGTCCAGCCTTGTCATGGCCATTATGGCTTGTTCCTTGTTGTAGTTTTTGCCCCACAGAGGGTAGTGAAATCAGGCAGGCTCAGGAACAAACTGCTTTGTGCCCATCCTGGTTATCTTCTTTCTGATGAATGTTCTGTTTGAATGGGTTATCTGAGGTGTCAGGTAGGGAAGGATTGACCTTGTCACTTTTTAATGCATGTTGAATGTGTTTTGGTGTTAAGATTTAGGGGGGTTTGCTTGCTTGTTTCAGGGTGATTTACTCATAAACTTAAAGCTTGCTTCCCTCTCACTGACACCATCTGAATTGCTATTTATTTCTGTCTGGGACTGAGATTTTGCTTTAAGCAAGAATTGTTGCTCCTGCTTCTGGTACTTTTTTCCCAATGTTTCTGTTCCAGACAAGTGTTTGGAAGTGTGATTGTACAATCAAAGCAGTAAATTCTGCCTGGGGTAACTAATTGTAGCATGGCAAGTCCTTGGACTTCTGTGGGATGTGGGGTTGGGGATTAAAAAAGTAGTAGCACTGTTTCTACTTCTTTTTCCTTTCTCCCAGATCAACCACTGCAACTAGCAGAAACTTTACTACCTCTTCAAAATCATCATCAAGTTCTTATTCCTCAGTGTCTGCCACTTCTGTCATTACTAACGGTGATAGCAGTAACTCCTATGGACTGAACAGCTCCCACCTGGGCAGGGGGTAAGAGCAGGAATGTTCTTTTTGTTTCTCCCTCCTTCGTGTGAATAATCCCTTGCATCCTTGCCAGCACAGAAAAGGAGTGTGATGGTGCCCTATGAGGAGTCCTACCACTCTTGTGTACCTGTTTATCAGACTTTGCTCTTGGAAACCACTGCCTTCTGCTCTTCTTTGCTCACTTGCAAAAGTTCCAGAGCTTACTAACTGCCAAAGCATTGCCTGATTTTGAGGGGACTGGGGATATGAGGGAAGGGATTATATTCTTTTCTCCATCTGTCATTGTGGTAGAAGCCTTTTCAGGTACAGATCAGAATTTTCTTGTTCTTTCTGTACTATATAGGCTCTTGCTGCATTAGAATAGTGTGCTCTGTACTTAGAGGAAATTAATGTGTTATGAGACATAAATTAATAATAGAATGTGTAAGGATTAATGTTTCCAATGTTAGCACATACACTTCATGTTCCTGGTATTCAGTATTAGCCACTATGAAGCAGCAGAAACACATAGTCTGGTTAAACAATTTCATTAAACAGTTTTTTGACTTGTGTTTGCTGTGACTTTTAAGTAATGTTGAGACTTGATGAACTCATTGTGGAGTTTACTGTGTTGTCTTCTTTTCCAGAGGTTCTGGATTTGTCTGTAACTCTTACAACTGCAGGGACAGTGCTTCCCTGTCACAGCCCGGACTTTGTGGACTCAGTAACCTTGGAAACACCTGCTTCATGAATTCTGCATTACAGGTGAGAATTAGAAGGAGCCCTCTTTAGAATCAAGTAAAAGATCATAGAAATTGTGGATTAAAATTGGTGAATCAGTGAGGAGACTACACCTCCCAAAACTCATAAAATCCAAAAAAAAAACAGACAAAAAGAATCAGTTCATATTGAGTTTGGCTTATGTGTAGCACACCAGTAGTATAAAGCATATTACAGTATTAGGGACTGGATCTGAAATATGTGGCTTCTGAACAGGCTGTGGGGGAAGCACTGAAAGGTGCCCAGCTGTAACATAAGGTCCCAGTGCTGTGCTCTGCCAAAAATGGGTGACGTGGATGATGTTCTGACATGTCTGGGCTGCAAAAGCGACATGAGCAGGTCACTGCTTGCAGTTCTGGGTCTGTGTTTGAAGATTCTTGAAAAATTAAGAAAATGCTTTTTTTTTACTAAACATGCACTCAAGTTAGGTCTCACCAGTTTTGTTAATTTGGTACATGTTTGGACGTGAAATTTGGATTTGTTTTTTTGTTGTCACACAGATTTATTGTCCTGTGCAGTAAGTTCATTTCCTTAATGCTTTTTCAGTGTCTGAGCAATACTCCTCCTCTGACTGATTATTTCCTGGAAGATAAATATGAAGCTGAAATAAATCAGAACAACCCACTGGGGATGAGGGGAGAGATTGCAGAAGCCTACGCGGAGCTCATTAAACAGATGTGGTCTGGGAGACAGTCCCATGTGGCCCCACGGATGTTTAAAGTAAGTGTGTCATGTTCTTGGAGCACAGCTCTAAAACAGAAGGAACAGTGAAAGCTGATGTGCCTGCCACACATTTTGTTGTTTTGAAAGCAGTAAGGACAGAATAGCTACAGTGTTGTTTCATGTTCTGTATAAATGCTTTCCAGGGTACAGGCAGGAACTTGCCAGCTACTAGTGTCATTCCTCAGAGTTGGTTACTGCTTTTGGTGTTACTTAGTAAATGACCTCCAAGCCTGAGAACTGTTCACAGATGAATCAGAATGACCTTTGCAACAAAACTAGGCCAGTTCATGTGAATTGCCAGCTGTGAGCTTTGATCAGTGAGAAAAGATGTGCAAGGTACAAATCTAAAAAATGAAATTATAAAGTAGAGAGCAAAATGCATCCCCAGAGTCTATAACATTATTACTTGGTGTGATGTTCTCATTGCTTTAGTGTGAAGAGCTACTTTCACCTGAAACACTGAAATTAGAAGGGAAAATTGTTCTGGCACCCTTTAGTGTGTTAGCATCCAGTTCCCTGTGGCCTCCTGCCAACACAAGGTAGTGGGGAGTTGGTCTCTGCAAAAGCCAGGACCTGAGTGGTTTTATTCCTGTCTTTTGCACACGGGTAATGCTCTTGCCTTGGTCTTTCAGACACAGGTTGGCCGATTTGCTCCTCAGTTTTCGGGATACCAGCAGCAAGATTCCCAGGAGCTCTTGGCTTTTCTTCTAGATGGCTTGCATGAGGATTTGAACAGGGTGAAGAAGAAGCCCTACTTGGAGCTGAAGGATGCCAATGGCAGACCTGATTCGGTACGGGGCCTTTCACTTGAGCACAGGGCAGGTGGTGCTTCCCAGGGTGTTTAGTTGGGTTCTGGGACACTTCCTTATCATGGGCCTTGCTTATCACAGGCCACATGAACATCTTCCCTACAAAGCAGTGTACCTGGAATGGGAGAACCCTGTCATGCTTTGTGACAGTCTACCTACGTGGAGAAAAGTAATTCTTTTATGAGATTTTCCTTGTAGAGACCCAAAAACTTTCTTCTATTAGTTTTTTTTTTTCCTTCCTGTCTTTTCCTATCCTGGTTCTCACTCGGCACTGATACATGAGCCCCTTGCAGACACTTTTTTCCCCTGAAGTTAGCAAACATGCTCACATGAAATCAGACATATTGTAGTGAAATGTGTTTCCCTCAGTGAACTCACGCTCCCCTGATCAGGCTTTTAGGGCTTGTCACAGTCACACAGCTGCAACATACTGACAACTGCAGAGTCCAGAGTAAGTGTATTGGGTGAAAAAGTGCTTTAGAACCTTGAAAAACCCAATGCAAAAGCTGTTTTTAGGAAGTGTATGTGACTGGTTGTTTTTCCTCTCAATGGGCAGTGTGTCTTTTCTTGTATAATACAGTGCATGTGGCAACACCACAAGAAGCAATGTATTTAATCTTTTTTTTTCTCTCCAAGAAATCCCAGTGTGTTATGCTGGACATACTGGTAGACCCCCTTTCCGTCAGTATCCATTTCCTGAGTTTTCTTTGATCCCAGCGCTCACCATGTTATAAAAGTCTTTGAAAGAAACAACTTCTAATAATTTGTTATTTATATTTTTATAGGAGGTGGCAAAAGAGGCCTGGGAGAATCATAGGCTGAGGAACGATTCTATCATTGTGGATATTTTTCATGGTCTTTTCAAGTCTACCCTTGTTTGTCCCAAATGCTCCAAAGTTTCTGTGACCTTTGATCCCTTCTGTTACTTAACGCTCCCACTGCCCTTGAGGAGAGATCGGCTCATGGAAGTTACCCTGGTATATGCAGACCCACAGCGCAGACCTGTCCAGGTGAGGCTTGTTGAAGACACAGATTTCTCGAAGCCATCCCAGCCCATCTCTTAGGTTTCAAAGTTGGCTGGGCCAGGAGTTGGACTCGATAATCCTCATGGGTCCCTTTCAACTCAGCACATTCTATGATTCTAAATGGGTAAGGCCTCTGAATTTCAAACAGAAATGAAAACCGATCCCTCTTGGGGAAAAAAAAAAGAAAAATTACCTTTTTGCTTTTAAAGACTGATTTTAAATTTCCCCTCCCATTTTATTTTCAAATGGGCCCATGCATCCCTAAAGTAGCCTTGTGCTTGCCACACATCAGAGAACAAGATCTGGGGGACCCAAGCAGAATGACTGGATGCCCTGATGCAGTTTTAGACGAACTGATTGGCAGAATTTCCCTGTCTTTCAAGACTTTGAAGACCTCCAGCAGCAGTGGAGAGAATGGTTCTAAGATGTTTTTTATCACGTTAAAGAAAAAGCAGTTTTATGTTCTGAGCAAGCTGCTGTGTCTGGTGACTATTTTTTTTCCTGGGTTTTTCTGCTGCTGAGCCTGATCACAGCAGAAGGCCAACTGTTCAAGGCTTTCATTCCCTCCAAATCCCTGCTTTATAAGGTAGAGCTGAGATCCAAAAGATCTTGAAGTGTGTGGCTGTGACCTTAACTTGAGCTGAACTCCTATAAATTAAGAGTTTTTAAGATTTCATTTCTGGTTTCTTGCTCCCTGCCTTGCCTGGGTTTATTTTGCCTGGTGTAAAGTATGATGTTGTCTTTGTTTCTAGTTCCGGGTTGTGGTGCCGATGATGGGGGCCATCTCAGATCTATGTGAATCACTTTCCAAACTCTCTGGTGTTCCTGCAGAAAATGTAAGGATAAATGCAGACAGCAATTTTGATAAATGTTTGTTCTTCCTGAAGCGTTTTGGTGGCTTAGCTTTTAAAGATGGGTGATAAGCTAAACTTAATGGACTAGTGACAAGACCCTAACAAGTTAAAGTGCTGTTCTTTGATTGTAAAATGAAAGAGATTCATGAAAGAATCTGTGTTTATCCTGATAGTTCCAGTGCAGTAGAGAGGTTTAAGAGAAGGGACAGAAAGGTAGCCCTCACCCCCAACACTTCTGATAATATAGTTTCTTAGTACTGAGAGGTTTTGGGTCCAGCTCTTCTTGGTGAACATTTCCAGAGGGAATTTAATTGGTGGGGTATTTTTAGGATGCCAATGCAGCACTTCAAGTCGTTTCAGTTAATTACAGATGTGAGTGATCCATGCCTGAATTCCTAGCCTGGTGCCACTTTGATGCTGGGATCTGTACTGCTGTTTCCACCTGGCTGACTTGGAGTTGCATCTCCTCAGTACCTGTGTAAAATCAGTCTTGTTAATTGCTTTGTTTTTCTGATAAATCCTAACAAACACAACCAATGTTGGTGCACTGAAAATTCAAACAGAGAACTGGAATAAGCTGTTGCTTGAATTTAAAGGTAGCTTGCCTAAATTTATGTAAGCTTTTACTATAATCTCTGTGCAAATATCACTTGCTGTTCTAGATGGTGGTGACAGACGTGTATAATCACCGGTTCCACAAAATCTTCCAAATGGATGAAGGTTTAAATCATATCATGCCAAAAGACGACATCTTTGTGTGAGTAAAGTGGGAAGATACCACATGTGGAGAATACTGCAAAACATTTGCATTGGTTTCAGTTTATAAAACCCAGTTCCTGTCCCCGCCCCATACCCTAAGCCTTCCTGTAGACCTTTTAAATGACTTAGAGTAATGCAGCACTGCTCTTAGCAGCAGATCAGCATGTGCAGTATTTAGTAGGTATTTTTCTAATGCAAAGGAGGTCATGGCCCTTG
The DNA here is from genome assembly GCA_013397135.1 of Pachyramphus minor. Lineage (NCBI taxonomy): Eukaryota > Metazoa > Chordata > Aves > Passeriformes > Tyrannidae > Pachyramphus > Pachyramphus minor. The sequence continues at coordinate 169,386 of VYXB01004385.1, forward strand.
GGCAGTAATGAACTTTTAGTTTGGTGTGTGTTCTGCAGTTTGGAACATCCTACAAGCCTCTTTCAGAGATGATAATCTATGAATTGCAGTTATGCTCTCGCTGGCATTTTTAGTCTAGCTCAAGCTTACTGTTCTTATGTTTCAAATCAGCCAAAAGCCTTGGAGCTGTTGCTAGGATAGCATGGAGTCTAAGCTGTTATACTCTGTCTTTCCAAAATCCATCATGTCTGCAACAGCACTGTTTGTTTCTTAAATGTGGTTGTGAAGGACCTTAGGGAAGCTGAGGACTTGGTTCTGCTTGATGTTCTACATGAGTGTGGTGAATGCGATATCTGCAGCCATCTCTGCAATCCAGTGAGGAGAGTAAAAGTTGTGTTCCTCTACTGCAGCTGAAAATTGAAAACTTCTGCACGTTAAGTGCAAAGTGGCTCACAACTGAGGCTCACAACTGAACAAACCTGGGGCTGAAGGGTCAAATCCAGCCCTTCATCACAGGTCCAGTCTTCCTTACATCAGAGCATTCCAGTGCGAGTCTGTAGCTTCCATGAAACTGTTGGGTCAGTGTGAAGATGTGCCCTAACATCCTCTGGTGCACTGGGAGCCTTTCACTGGGTGGGATGCTGTGACATTCTGCTTGGTGCTCTGTTGTCATGCCTTCTGTCTGACCTCTTTGCTGAGATGCAATGTAGGAGGTTTTATTGAAAGTTCTTCTTATGTTGTTGTTGTCCTCAATTGCATCTAAAGGTGTGGCCGGTTAGGATGCCTGGGGAGGATGTTTGCCTTCTGTGAAATCTGTCTGGGAGGGTATTGTGAAGTGTTAGTTTTGTAAGTCTGTGTCCCAAGCCAGTAAAACGCTGAAAAAACAAGAAGCATGATATTACAGTGGTAATTGCAAAAAAGCCCTGCTTTCTTACAGGCATAACATCATATCCCTGCACAGAAAAAAAGTGTCTGAATCAGATCTGCTCTGGGGTGTGGGGGAAGCATTGGCTGAACTGCAGCTCCAAGTGTATTTTCCTTTGCAATTGGCACTTCCTTTTATGTGCAGGGCAACTGTAAATGAGGTGATGCTGTGAGTCATAGTGAATGACCTGACCTGAGTTAAAAATAGCCCTCCAAGGAAGAGGAGAGGTAGCAGGAGGAAGTTTTGTGAATCCTGTTTTCCATGTACACCCTCCAAGATCTTTTCAGCACTGAGTGGCAAGAGAAAGCAGCCAGGCAGAGGGGCAAGAATTTGGAAAAAGCTGCTCATAGGAAGTCCCTTTAATGGGACTGCCAGGAAAAAGATCTATAAAGTAATAATTTAACTACAGCTAAAACCCAGCATTCTTTATTGAAAGGAAGTCTTGTCCTAAAAACACAACAAGAACAAGAGAAACACTTGTTCAGTAAAGAGCAAAGCTTCTTTAAAGGCAAATGCAGAGTTATGTTCAGTGTGGACAATCTGCCTGCCTTGTCTGGTTATAAAAAGTCTGCTGTTAGGTGTTCTAAGATTTAATGAAATCATTCAAGAAATGGTAATAGCAGTGTGAAGGTTCTTGAATTCCCTTCAGTTTCCATCTGTTAAGGTCTTGTGTCTGCTGAAGTGGGTGTGAAAGGAGAGACTGACAGTGCATCAGTTTTGTATTAAGATCAGACCAAGGTGGGGTCCTTTGGGGTGGGTCTTCAATTTTTTTTCCCGAGGTTTGTTCGAATCACATAGTGGCCTTGTGTGGCAAGACTAAAACATATCAGCTTCTAGTGTAGGGAAATAGAAGTTACAGAAGTGAGTTTTTGAATAGCATTAATTATGTTACAAATCACATAGGAAAGCTGCATCATTTCAGGATATTGTGCTCAGTACAGCAAAACAAAGTGAGAGCTTTGTCAGGGAAAAACTGTATTTATGTGAGATGTTTTCTAGAGTCCAGATGTCTCTTGTATATAAATTAGCATGATATGCAGTGTCTCATGTACTTGAACTCTTTCCTAATTCATATTTTATTGATCCTGTACCTTTTATATACTCATCATATGCTCTTATTTTCCAGCAGTGTCCAGTGGCAAGATTTCCCTGTTGGCAAACTGTAATGTGTACATCTCACTCCTTGTTTTAAGTAATTGAAGTTAGGTGCTAAGTTTCTTTCACTGGTTAGAAAACAAAGTTTGAAGAAATAAGCGATCCAAAATAGTTAAATCAGTACAACATATTCAGAAGCAGATTTCTCGTGTGTATTTTCCCACAACTTCTGTATGCATTCCCCAGACTTGTACTTTAAAATTTTACAGATAGCTCAGTGGGTCTTAACCAGTTTTTGAGGTCTTTTCCTGGAGGGTTTTGCTGCCTGGTCTTTGGATTTGGGTGTGCTCTCAGGTCTTTTCATTTGTTCCTTCCTGTTGGCCACACTGAGTGAATTCTGAGAGAAGCTGTAATAAACTGAAGACTGCACCCTTCTGTGCTGGTGTTTAAATCATCCTTTTAAAGGTACAACAGTTTCCTCACCTGAGAAGCACTCCTCTTTTCCACTGGCATAAGCAAACCAAGGTTGTGTTAGTTATTGTCTGTGGTTGTTTGCTGGACTCTAAGAATGCAAAGAATGTAGTGATAGGGAGAGTACAAGGCCCTGAGGCTCGATTTTATGAGTGGCTGCTATCCGATTCTTCCTTTGTTCCTTGATTTCCTTGTCCCCCCTCTAAACAGAGACCAGCAGATCACCTGTGTGGCTGTCTTCTGTAACAGAAATTAGTTGTTTCAATGGTTTTGAAGCTTTTTAGGGTCTGATTGTAACTTAAACTGGCAGTTCTTGTCTTCTTTACGTGTCTTACAATCACCTGAAGTTGTCTCAGGATTGAAAAATTTAAATACAAATGTCAGTCTCTTACAGTATTTCTCCAGGCTTTTTTTGCTGAAAGCAGTAGTCAAACCTGGGTCTGCATGTGACAACAAGATCTCTGTGGTTTGACAGACTTCTGATCTTAGAGTACTGTGCTCTGGCCAGCTGGGAGCACATCTCTCAATTCAAAATTTGAAGACTTAACACTGCAGCAGTTCTGTGCCCCAGCAGGGATGTGATTTAAAAAAACCCTGAAGTCACTACCTTTGTACTGGTGTCTTGCTTTTGACACCAGTGTCTGTTAAATCCCAACTTTCAGTTTAGGCCTCTGTAATGGACAGAACATGGATTTCCATGAAATGCTGTGGTTGGAAATGTCCCTGAGCAGGAACTCATACAACACGTTACAGCAGAAGCAGAGCAGCTGGAATGGGCCTTAGCTCTCCTCAGGATTTCCTTGACAGAGGTTTGGTGAGACAGATATTGTCATCCAGATTGTGCTGTTGATGACGTTTGTGAAATGTGCAGTATGTGGAATGTGTGGAATATTGAGCTTGCACCTTTTTTAGGTGATTTGAGTGAAAGCTCTGTTCTTTTCTTGTTTTCACTGTAGAGTTATGAGGGAGGGCACAGATCCAGCCCTCTGATTTTTTGCAGGGCATCTTGAGACACATATTGTGAATTTTCATGTCCCACTAAAGTGGTGGGAGATGCTGAATCTGGGGAATTGAGGGGGGTGGCAAGAATTGGACTGACTCCATTTGGAATTTAGGCTGAATGGATTGCATTATGGAAAACAAAAATGTGCCCTGAATGGCTAAGATACGTTTTCCCTTTCAGGTGCGCAGTTTCTGGCTCATGGATTCTTGTGGTTTCCTGTTGTGCTCTCTGATACTAAAACTTAAAAAAGAAGAAATACAAATATTACTGGGCTTCTTGATATTTAAGTGACTTTAAGTAACACTGAGATGCATCACAAAATGAACCTGTGTCATATTACACAAGAGTACAAAACTATACATTTTCTTCTCTGAGTCACCTGAAAGGGGAGGAGAATTTGGATCTGGAATTCTCCAAACCTCTTCTTTCATGAGGCTTTGCACTTGTTTCTTTCTCATCATGACAGGCTTGGAAATGTTGGGTAGTCCTGGTGCAAGATGTGTTAATATTTAGCATCAGAGAAGAGGTGAGATGCAGAAATGTAAGGAGTTGGTAGAAGCCTTGAGGCAAAGCCTTGACACTGTGACTTCTCACAGTGTTGGAAATGTCTCTCTCCAGGCATCTCTTTCTGTGACGGGACAGGGAGGTCTGTGGCAAATGCTCAGAGCTCACTCACATAAAGGTGGTCTGCAAATCAATTTGGTGCCCTGAGTTCAGTGTTTGTGCTGAGTGCTCTCATTCCCCAGGCGAAGCAGAGAACAGCATTCAGCACACAACCCAAACACTTGCTATTTCTTTTCCTTAGGTTCTGGGAAGTCCAGCCCCAGTAGGACCTCCGGCTCCCGCTCCAATGTAACCCCCACACATGCACCATGCTGGTGATATCCCATCACCAGGGATCCTGCTGGAGCTTGGAGCCGGTACAAGGGGTCAGGTAAGTGCCACTTGAAAACAAACTCCACGTCCCGTTTCAAGGGTATCCCCTGGCGTAAGAAAACTGTTTTGATGGATCAGCTAGATCCTGCTGTTCTCTTAGCCTGGCTAATGGGGCATTATTATATAACATGTATTGCTTCCATTGATGAAAGTTTCACAAATTGATTTGCAGGTCACCTTTAACCTATCAAAGTGTGCATATTTGAGTAGGATATACTTACTTTGCCATACATGCCGTGCTTTCTGCCTTCTCTTACAACATGCTGTGTGGTACATTTAGGTGAGTTCATGGTCTTGAAAATCAGGGACTGTCCGCAGAAATGTAGGTTTGTTAATGTGACTGAGACTACAGCAATTATTGAATGAGTTAATGAGGTCAGCAGACCAGCTAGTCCAGTAGTTTTATGTGAAACATATGTGAGATCTTGTAGCAAACTGGTCTAAAAAGTTTGTTTACGCTTGCTGAATTTGGGTTTTCTTGTTTGAAATGTGTTTGTGTCCTTTCCACAATGAACTTGTATTTCTTTAAGCTTTGTAAAAATCTTCCTGGTTGAATTCCCACATCACTTTTAATCTTACTCCACTGCAAGACTAGAAAAATCCTATTATCAGCTTCTACAGGGCAAGCTACCCTGTAAAAAAAATTTTAAAATTGCATTTACAGTCTCTTATCTCCTTGTGGACTGACTTGGAATCCACACAGTGTTTTTGCAGTTGGAGTTAATACCACAGACCCCAGCACTTGGGAGGGAATGTTTCAGGAACATACAACATCTGTATTAGCCTGATGTTTAGCTCAGAGAGATATTTGCTTTCAGTGCCCTTTCACGTAGCTCTGCCTGGTCTCTCCTGTAGCTTTCCGTGCTCATGTGCACTTGCTTAACTTCAGTGTGCAGGGGAACAAAAGTTCCCTCATTGCTCACTGCCTCCTTTCTGAACTGTAACCACAGACCTGAAGCCTTCATAAAGCTGATGAAGGCTGGTTGAGTCCTACCCTATTGCTTAGCAGTGTTCAGAAACTTTTTAGAATTGTAGGTAATTAATAAGGCAGCCAAGCCAGTATTTTGCAGTGTGGTAGCAGCTGAGCTAATGTTCCTGACTTTCAAAACCGTGTTGTGTAGTCTGGAGTAGCATCATCTTTATGTTCTATTATTTCAGTGCAGTTGTAAGATACAGAATTATGGTGTATTGTTCAGTACCTCCCAGTATCAGCTCTATAACCTTCCTTAAACTTACATAAAGTACTTAATCTTAGATGCTTTTTTTTTTACAGGGAATGTTTGAGCTATTGCTCAAGAGATCAGAAAAATGACAGATCCTGATTCTGCTGTGTCTGCTTCTAGTACTAGTATGTAAAAGATGTTCTGAGGTGGAGTGGGTAGAGGGGCACTTGGGTAACCAAATCTGTTCTGTTTTGGTGAGAAGTGTGCAAGATGCGAGCACAGTGTGCGCTGGGGGGTGCAGCATGCTGGCTGTTGGTGATAGATGAGTCCTACCTGGTGTAATAGCTGTTTCTCTCTGTCCCATCTGTTCCATTGCATGGGCAGAGCTTCATTCAGGTGCTTGAGGGTGGAGTGTAAGTCAGGCTTGCAGAGCACAGTGTAGGTGGTGTGACAGGTAGTCACAGGAGTGTCGTGTACTGAGCTGTGTTACATTACAGAGATCCAGCTTAAGGGTGTTGTAGGACCTGGAATTAATCACAGATCATATTCTGGGACTGAGTATGGCCTCTTGTTATTTAAACAGTACTAAGTAAAATAATTCACCTCTTTGTGGTGCCATTTCTTAGGAAACTTTAGAAAGTGTGAACTGTATGCAGTGCTGGTGTCCAGCTGAATAGCACTGACAACCTAGAAAACTTTCACAGAGCCACTGTTGTTGGACTGTCTTATGCACTCTTGTGCTCTTGGTGGGCTGGGCTGGGACTCTCTGGAAGGATGTTTTCCTTCATATACTCTATTGATTCAGTGCAAGCCCCAAACTGGGATCTTTTTTTGTTTTAATTAGGATGGACCAGAACTACAACTCTGAAATTCGTTCTTTTCCCTGCTCTACAAGGCCATTCTGAACACAGGAATAAAAATGTTTCTCAATTCTTGAGAGAAGGGAAGTGGCTTGTCTAATGTAAGAGGACTCTTAAGCACTGACTGCATTCAGATGTGGGATTGTGGTCTTGATCATTATATGTAGTGACATCTTTCATGAAATCTTTCTTTCTCTTACAGTTTTAAGATATTTCTGAGGCAGGTGACTCACCAAATTAAAGAGCAGTGTGACTTGGCATTCCTGAAACCTCCTGAACCTTATATAATGAATAGCCCTGAAGCAAACAGTGTAATAGTGTTGGACCACGTGGTTTCTTTCGACTCTGACATCTGCAAATATCTCCTTTGCTGCTTCACCCAGGACATGAGCTGCATCTCAGTCTCCTTGCTGCTCTTCCAAGCTTTTTGTTGTCTTCCAGAATTTTTCTTGTTTGCTTCCTGTCCTTGGATTTTTCTGTGAAGCAGATATTTCCAAACTCTTGGTTTTCTGAAATGTTATCTGTTCAGTGATGTGAGCTCAGGTCATTAAACTGTGTGAGAGGCTGGGAGAATGCAAGACCCAAAGGTGTCAAGCAGGTTTCTTTCTTCAGGGGAAACAAACAGAGATTTGGAAGTAAATTTACTATTTATGGTGATGCTGTGATCTGGTTGAAGCACTGTGTAGTTGTCAGGGTGGTGTCTTGGGAGGTGAGTGGGATTTGAATTGGGAATATAGAGGGCAGGTGGCAGTCAAGCTGGTGGCAGGTCTGTATCCTGTGCCACTGTGAGCAAGGGAGTGTTCAGGAAACTGCTCTGCAGCATGAGGACAGAGTACAACCCCTTGTACCTGGTAGAGAGACTTGGTGCACTGAGTTCATATTGGTTCTACCTGCTGTGCTTCTTGGCAGTGGAAGTAACCCATGGAAATGCCTGTCTTCCAAACAGGTATGAAGTTTGCAAGCCAAGTGAGGATGGCTCAGAGTATGTTACTCTCTCTATTTACTTTCGGGAGAAGACAACAAGACAATCCAGCAACACTGCAGGGACTGTGCTCTTTGGGCAACCATTGCTCATATCTGTGCCCAAACACAAGCTCACTGTGGATCACCTGTACAGTGTGGTTTTGGAACAGATCAGGTAAGTCACGTCTCTGCCTTTGAATCCGGTGCCAAGTTCTAGAGGTTACTTATTCAATTACATTGTAATAGGATTACTGCATCTTGTTAGCAGGAAGAATTTTCCTGGATTTGTGTGGGATGTATAAACCAGGATTTGTGTTGCATTGGTGTCTGGAGGCCCCAGGGACATTTCAAGGTGCTGGTTTTTTGGGCTCTGTAAAAGATACTTCTGGTGGTTACAGAAGGGGAGCTGTTTACTCATTGTTGCAAAATAGGTCAGGAGCAGAACTCAGGCCATGTTTTCAAGGCTGACAGATGGAGCCACCATAACTTACTTTTGCCTTTCAATCTACTGCCAGTAAAACTCAGAACAAGCAGTGAGAGCAGAGACTTACTGAACTGTTGTTTGACTCATTCTGAGGGCTCTTGGCCAGTAAGTGCTGCTGTACAGGGTGGGTTCTGATTTGCTGAGGGGGATAGGGCAGCAGAACTGATGATGAGGGTGCTGCTGTTGTGATGCTCAGCTTCAGTCTGGTTGTGTGACAAACATATCTCCTTTCTTTAGCCGCTACGTGAAACTGCCTTTGGCAGAAGAATACCCCACACCCTGCCCAGACAGAGGAACCTGCAATGGCTCCAATGGGGTGGTTGAAGGTAAAGGTCTTTCAAAAATGCTTGGAAACTTTTCAGCACTTTTAAGTTTTTTATTAGCGTTTGGTTTGTGCTATGTGTATTTGGTTAAGCTCCAGCAGATACTTTCTTCACCTCCACACTATTGTGTAGGACTTCTGAATGGGATGTGGGGGAGTTCTTGTAGAACATCTTCCTTCCTATGAAGACCAGATGTGTATAAGAGGCAGCTGGGGAACAAGGTGTGGTGTGCATTCATCCTCAGTGTTAGGGAAGTCCTTGCTTACCTGTGAGGTGTTCAGGTGCTTCCCTCCAGAGGCAACTCCTTTCCTGATGTCTTTTTGTGATGGAAATTGGCCTCTTAGGTCACAAAAAAAAGTTGTGGAGAAATAAAGTTGAAATGGTATTTTCTGTCAGAAGACCTAGAATCATGAGATCCCATCCCAAATCTTGATGCTTACTAGGACACTTTTAATGGTGATGGCAAATGCATGTTTCCCTTTCTTCTTTGAAATTATTCACTTGTGTAGCCCTGAGGGTAACATCTGGAAGAAGTTAAATGGGGAAAAAAATGTGCCCATTTTTTTCCCTGAGAATGGAAATAACTTTCTTGGGGACTTGGAGTCTTGTTGATTCTCCCTTGGGGATATTTCTTAGGGTGTACTGTCAGAAGGTGTCATTGTTAACCTACTGCCAACTGAACACTCTCCATCATATCTGATTCTAGGATATGAAGTCCAGCACATTACCTGGCACATGCTAAAGTGACAAATACAACTTCAGATGGAGGGGGCAGCAAGCAGAGGTTTCTTTTTCTGTGAAGCCCTTTAATAATGTTCTTGTTGTAAATTTTGCTAGGTGACATTGAAGAGATGGAGCATCAAGATGGTGGAGAGGAAGGCAAGGAGAAGCTGACCGAAGCTGATCCCTGCCACTCTGAGGGTTGTATGCAGGTGGAGGCAGCAAGAGACCCGCAGCCTTGCAAGAAACAGCATTTCACTTTTAGCCTTGTGAATTCCTCTGGGACCTCTGAGATAAACTCCATTGTTGAAGGAAAAATCTTAAAACTGAGTGGTAATTATTTTCTTGCAATCTTTTTTTTCTTCCTTCTCCTTACACCTTTGCAGTAAACGTTTTTTCTTTCTTGTAGCTTTTTCTGCAGTTGCTATTGACTGGGATTCTGATACACGGAGGCTACTTTATGATGAACAGGAGGCACAGGTTGTAGTATGCTCTTTTCATAAATAATCTAAATGTAAACTTGCATGGTACTTAGAAGATGACAGTAAATGGTGAAATTTAGGTGTAGCTCCCTTCATAAAAACTGAAGTCACTGGCATGAGATAGGTTTACTTAAAATCTATTAGTAGTAAAGTCTATAGACCTATAGTTGCTGATCTGTTTCTAGTCTGTTCTGAAAAAAGCAGACCTTTTAATTTCAAAACTAAGTAGTCTAGTTCATGGTCCACTCACAAAACAAAACTCAAATCCGAAGCCAAATTCATAGAGCCTAACAGAAAGCTCAGTATTCCTTCTGTGAGAGCTCTGCTGGATCATCTTTTGTAACAGAATAAGCTGTTTTTATTGTTTTGATAAAAGCCCCAAACCCACCAACTTTTAGTGAGGACATACTATATTTTTTTCTTATGGTCGGTTAGTAAAACAAGAAAGGAGTGGCTGGAAGTTTGAGAGGAGTGTGTGGCTGGGGAAGGGGAGGGGGGCAGAAATAGGCAGCATGGGGGAGGTGAGCTTGTAATTTTGTGATGGAAAGGATTACAGAGTACATGGAATTGAATAAATCTCTTTCACTAGGCATTTGAAAAACATGGCAGCATGCTACAACCACAGAAGAAGAAGGCTGTAGTGGCCCTCAGAGACTGCATAGAGCTCTTCACTACTATGGAAACACTTGGTGAACATGACCCATGGTAAGACCCTGTGCCTGCATGTTTATCATAAAATGCCTTAGCTATTTGAGTTCATGTTACTTGTCATGGGATTCTGATAATTTCCCAGGTCTGTCCTTTTGTGTTCACCTCTAAGAAGTCTGTAAGATCTCTATTCAGTGATTGACTCTGTAGGTTGCAGACAAAGTGTCAGAGGGCATGAAGTTTCCAAAGATCAGGTTATCTTCAACTCCCAGGCATACATCTGTCTTCTGGACAGTGTTAGACAGTGTGGTAATAAAGACCACACTGTGAAAGTGTGGCTGCCTTAGCATTTAATCCTGTATTATTCCTAACTGGAACCACTCCTGACCTGCTCCCAACTCTATCAAAATTCCCTAGTCCAGAGGGATGAGATACAGCAGATCCCAAGTGACCAAAATGTGATTACCTTGTGTGCAGGGGATCTTTGGAAGTTGTTTGATAACTGTGTAAGAAAATAACTTAAAGTGTACTAGGAGATTGTTTATTACTAATTTGCAATTACATGCTGTAGATGTGTTTGCAACTGTGACCTGTTTGAGCTGCATTGGGGGATAATAGAAAAGTAATGGGATCTTTAAACTTTTTTTTTAATTTATGAAAGAAAAATTATTTTTTGTACAATGTTCAGTTAATACATTTGCCATAGGGCATTTTGCCTATAAAGTGAAAGTAAACTGCAGTTTGGAATTCTCTGAGGCAGTGTGTTCACCTGCATATTCCACAGCCAACGTGCCTTCTGTAAGGCAGGGACTGTGCTGTGCTAGTGAGGCATCTTTAATGGAAGGCCAGAAACTTTTCTTTTAATGCAGTTATTAATTTCCTTGTTTGTTATTCCTTCCTCAGGTACTGCCCTAACTGTAAGAAACATCAACAGGCCACAAAGAAGTTTGACCTGTGGTCTTTGCCCAAGATTTTGGTGGTGCATTTAAAACGCTTCTCATACAGCAGATACTGGAGGGATAAACTTGACACTGTTGTGGAATTCCCTATCAGGTAGGATTCTTTCCTCAAGCCAGGAAGAATTTGAAGAATCTGGTCAAGAAAATTCTACTTCTGATGTTTCTGTTGATGGGTGGGCTTGTTGTGAAAGCTGTAACTGGAACAGCTGTCTTCTGGGTTTGAGCAGCTCGACAGCAGGCATGAGTTGAGTTGGCTAGTTTTCTGGGGGGTTGTTTTTGTTAAAATTAATCAGCTCTATATACATCTCAAAGGGCATTAGTTAATGTGATTCTGCTGAACCAAGAGACCTTCTGTAGTGATTTTAGCAAATTTGTTGGGCAGAGCTGCACTTGTACTGAGTATTGCACAAGTACAAGATGAAAGCCTGCCTGGTCCCTTTGTTTCTGCTTGTCAGCTCCTTGCTGTGGGATGAAGCATATTCCTTCCTACTCCTACCTCATTTTTCATGCCTACACAGGGACACACTGAACTGTGTTTTATTCAGCACCTCCCTCTAAACCTTTCGGCAGTGCTCGGTGTGTTTACCAGGACCTGCCCTATGTGGGAGGCATGACAAGTCTGGTCTTCACACTAATAACGCCTGGCCCTTGAGCAGCAGGGCAGCCCTGCTGCACCAGTGCTGCCTGCAGAGCTTCACTGGTGCCATGCAGCTCTTCCTAAAAAGTGCTGGTTACTGCTGTGCTGATGCTTTTGGGTTTCCTTGCAGGGGTTTGAACATGTCCGAGTTTGTCTGCGACCCGAAAGCAGGCTCGTATGTGTATGACCTCATTGCAGTTTCCAATCACTATGGAGCCATGGGAGTGGGCCACTGTGAGTAACCACTGCTGTGTCATTTGGGCACAAGGAAACATAAGGGGCCTGGGAGGGCTCTGTGCGTTGGACACCTGCAGTTGCCCTCACCAAGGGTGTCTAGTCCCCAAAACATACCTGCCTTCTGTGTGCAGGTGAATATCATATTGGGAGGTAATATCCTTCCTGTTAGGATCTGTAGGGCAGATAACCAGTTTGTGTACTTTGCAGCTGCCTGAGGTCTGACTGTGATGCCTGTGGGATCCTGGTTAGTGGTCATTAGTGTTTGTGATGGTGTTCCCCAGTTTATGAGCGGAGTCAAGATTTTTCAGTGCTGAACCTGAAATTATGAAAATGACCTTCTTACTGGAGAGTGCTGGGGAGGGTTGTAGCTGAAGGGGAATATGCTCTGAGATTGGGGATCACAGTCACAGAAGTCTTGGCTGGAAGACTTTTAACTTCCAGGACTTGTAACTTCCTTCTTGAGTGAGGACTCTTGCAAGGACTAGATCAGATCTATCATCAACAGAAAACTTCTCCTTCATGTGAAAATGCAGAGTCTTAAACTATGTGTTTGGGAAGGGTCTGGCTCAGGGCAGGTGAACAAAACACTGATTCTTCTCCTAAGTTTCTTTGCCCTGTGTCTCAGCTGTCAGGGGTAAGTCTGGTATGTGGGACACGGTCCTAGACTGGAACCAGCCATGTTGCAGAAGATGTGTATGTTGGTGAACTAGGCTTGGGGTGGGTAATGTCAAAGCTGAGCTCAGTTTCTCGCCCTGGCAGACACTGCCTATGCCAAGAACAAAGTGAATGACAAGTGGTACTACTTTGATGACAGCAGCGTATCGGTGGCTTCAGAAGACCAAATAGTGGTGAGTATTTGGCCTGAGGGCATTCTGTGCTGAAGGTGTGGTTCCGTGCTTTGGGTGTGACATTTCCAGCCAAGCTGTGCATATGGTTTCAGATGGGTTTTCTTTTTGTTTGGTAGACAAAAGCTGCATATGTACTGTTTTATCAGCGCCGAAACAATGAGGAACATAGTGCCCCTTGTCCTCCCCAAGAAGAGTGTGACGGCATGGACACCAACTAAGCATCACCTCCAGCCACCATGGTAGCAGTTCCTCTTCTAAAGCAATGCCTGAGGCATCTGAAAATTTTCCTTCCTTCTGTAGGGGTCAAGCAGAAGATCAAGCACTGTAAGATTCAGTGCTGGGGGTTGCAGAGTAGCACTGGAGAGCCAGGAATAGGTGCTGCCACTTGGGTATTTAGAGGCCAAAAATAATATATATTGGAGCTTCAATAAAGTTCTTTTTAAAATGTGGCTGAGCTGTGTGGCTAGAGGCAGGGGTTGGGGCTGTGGTTCTTGGTTGTAGGTGGGGTTGGGAGAGGGCAGTCTGAGGTGGAGGCCAGTCACAGCTGAGCCTGTGGAGGAGTGTGGTGTGTATGATTCTGTGAATCGGCACTGGGGCTTCCTGCCAACTCTGGTGTTGCTTTTGGGTCCTGCCTGTGTCAGGGAGGCTCCAGAAAGGAGCTCAGTTCAGATCTTTGTACACCTGGCCTGTCTGCTGCAGTCTCTGCCATTGTACCTTGGTTCCCTGGCTAAGCAGCAAACATTTCTCTTGCTTCCATCCTTTCACTGATGCATTTTGGGCTCTTTAGGGTAGTTTTGACTCAGCCTTTTTCATGTGAACACTGAATCCTGTAATGTAGGAACCTTGGCCAGAAGTGACTCATACCTGCCTGCGGTGTGGCACATACGCAGACTGATCCCCACAGAGAGGCAGGATACAGTTGCTCTGGCTCCTGTTCTTCTGCAGAGAAAATACCATCCATAACGTTGATGATTTCTTGTCCTCTCCATCCATATCCTATACCCCTCACTTCCAGGCTGCTCTGCAAAGCACTTTTCTGCCTCCGGCTTCTCTCCTATGGTTTGTGCAGTGACAGCATTTTTATCCTTTTCTGCTCGTTTATGTGGCTCCTTGGAGCTTTTTTCTCCAGCCAAGCTCAGCACTGTGTCACCTGTAAGTGTGACAGCCCAATGCAATGGATTGTGTGAGTTTTCAGCCTTTTCTCTTGCAACTTTGGTTTTTTTGGACTGCTTTTTTCAGCCTTCTTCCTCCTCCCTAGAGCACTGCCCTTTAGATCCTCACCTTTTCACCTTCTGTGGGGCTGCAGGTGTGACAGTCCTGTCCCAGCTCCTCTTTGCCTTTGCTGTTCAATGGTTCTGCTCCATCCTTTCGGCACAAGTGGCAAATGCTCTTCCCTCTGTCCTCCTTTACTGTTTGTGGTACTTGTAGGACTCAAGTCCAGCTTTCTTCTTGAATGTGGACTCCTGTGAGTCTCTCCTTGGTGGAGACCTGGTCTTCCATGTGAAAAATGGGAAAAAACCTAGAGCTTTAGCCCATGTTTTTTAGGGACAGATCTAATTCAATGACAAACCAAACAGGAGGGTTTTTCTTTCTTGGAGAAGGGAGGGCTGCCTCTAGCCAGCATGCTACTGGTGTGATCCTCTGTGGAATTTTGCTTTTAAAACATTGAAATTTGAATTTTGAGATCACAGTTGCTTAGTTGCTTCTGCTGTTCTGGTGGAGTTTTTTTGTTTTGTTTTGGTTTTTTGCAACTCTTAATATTGTATTTCTTTTTTTTTTACCCCTCATTACTGATGGGAGCATCCAAAAAGCAATTTTTAAGCTGTAGCAGTGCATTGAAATTACTCTAATCAGCATTTTTTTGTTTCTTTTATCCTAAAAGTAAGTCATGTGAGCATTCCAAAATAGGGAATAGAGGAAAGGGAGGGGAGTACAAGTCCTTTTTAAAAGAGAAATCAATCTGAAATAGCCTTTGTTCTCCTTCTTGCCTCCCTGCCTGTGCTGACACAGAAAAGCATCGTGGGGCTAAATCTGTGCTGCTCAGATGCTGAACAGACTCTGTTGTACCGCAGAACAAGTGGCCCAGCTCTTGCTTTCTCTGCCTCTGAGCTGCTGGGCTTCAGCTGGTGTGTGTGTGCTGTAATACCAGACTGTTTTTTAGACTAGCACTTTGTAAGTGGCTGGCTCTGTTGTACAAAGAGGAAAATTAAAGAGTGGTTTGCACTGAAACTGGATTTTGTTTTATTTTCAGCTTTTGTTATGTGGCCCAAGACTGCTGGTTGTGTGGGTGCCTGGTGCTCCAGGAGTGATTTGGGCTGGGGAAGGGCAAGTCCTTGGGAACCAGTGAGGGTTTTGGAGAAAATCAGCTGTTGAGGGGACTGCTCTGTCCATCTGAGAGTTGTGTTTGCTCCAGGGTTGCCTTTTCTGGTCTGAGGAGCTCCTGCAGATGGACAAGCCAGGAACAGTTGCTCCCTGTTCTCCACAGTGCAAGAGGATGGTCAGACTGGCAGATAAGGCATTTCCTATCCCACCTGCCCAGTAAGTAACAGAACAGGGATGGCAGGGAACAGCCAGGCACCCTTGCTTGGTGTCACCCTGCTGGGCATAGCAGGCTGGAGGGGCTGTGTGGGCACTTTTCCCAGGAACCACAGCAGCAAGGAGGGGACAGAAGGTGCCAGGGTGCCCCATAGGGCAGGAGCAGGCACAGGGGACTCTGCAGTTCCAGGGAGCCTTCCAGGCTTGGATACCAGAAGAAAGTAGGGAAGAGCTGTCCCATGCTTTGCTATGGGCACATGGTGAGTATCCCCCTCATGCTTTTTTTCTTGCGAAAGCTTCAAATCCTGATCTTTGTAACAGGAAAAAAAGAGTATAAAGAGTGAGGGCAACCACTGCTTTCAGAAGCTGAATCTTCATGCTGCTTCTGAAGATGCAGTAGGTACTATGTCACTAAGCCAAGTCTGAATTGCTTATGTGATGTCCTAATTGTTCAAAAGCAAAGGATAACTCCCTGTGCATTTATTTAAAATGATAAAACAAGAAAAACAGACATGACTTGTACTTTTTTACTCTCAGAAACCTTAACTCAAGCAAGCTTGCTCTTTGTGAACTTGAAATTTTAGGTCTATTCTCCAGCATACATTTTGTAGGAAGAGAAACAGAACTCCAGCTCCAAACCCACACAGAACCTCTGGCTCAGATACAACCCTGGGGCACAAATCAAAGTGAGGCCACGCTGCAGTTCTGAACATGATGTTTTTGTTTTATTCTCAGCCTTGCTAAAATACATTATGTAGTTTTAAGTAACATTTCAAATAACTTTCATGAGAAGAGACAAAAGCACATTCTCAAATTCAGAAGATGGAGGTCTGAAGTTCTTCCTTAAACATGCCTTCAAAGTGGAGGTCTTTTGCCATGAGCTCTTCTTCTACATCTTCTAAGGCCCACTGATGATCTGTCAGTTCTAAGGCTTCCCATTCCGTCTGCATTGGCAGGGAACAGAGGTAGAGAAGGGAAAGCAACACAGTATTAGACAAGAACTACACAAATTAAACTGCCACAAACCCCAAGTTCTATTAAAAACCTGGCAATTCTGTCAACTTGTTGAAATCAGTGTTGTTATGCTTAATTAGGTACTAGTTGGTCAATACAAAGTGACAGAAATCAGAAAAATTACATTATCTAATTCTTGCAAACCCTCTAATCTGGAACTGTCCTGTGCAGCTGTTTCTAGAAACACAGCCAGTTCTATTCTGGGGGGTCAAGTCCTTTGTACTTAGTTAATTCTTTAGTCCAGAGACATCCAATAACAACAGTTACAGGACAGAAATTTTGTAACTAATCACAGACTTGTGCACACTGCTTGCAAAACCATGTCATGTGATGCCCCCAAGACATTTGTATTTCTTGGCCAGAACACTTCTGCAATACAGGCTTTTTTAACCCTTGTTCTGCTGGAGCATAGTGTGGGTTCAGGTCCCTTGAGGGCTGAACAGCAGAAGAGCTCTGGATAGGCAGTACAGGATGGAAGCAGAGGGATGTGAGCCAAGGGAATTCATGGCACTGGCTGGAATTGCACCTCAAGTGTTGGCAGTCTGACAGAACAGCCACTGGTCCAGCACCACTGCAGACTGCAGCCACTCCCTTCCCGGGCTGAGCCTATGGATGGGTGGTGTGGATTTTTTAACCAGGAAAGGCTGAAGACAAGAAAACTGGGAGCAGATCCTCCCCACTTTCCAGGCAGCAGGTTCTGCGTGGCTAAACCTCCACTACAGTAAGGACTGTCCCTTCATGTACAACCTCAGGCTGTGAAAGGCAGAGGGAGCACTGCCTATGGAGAGTGCTTAGGAGACTTCCAACACACAGTCAAATCCTGACAGATTTTCTGCTGAGCTGACTTGCTTACTTGATTTTCTTACCCAAGTTCCATCCGATACCTGCTGGACTTCTGCTCAGCTGCATTAATAACTTCTGGGGAACCAGCTTCTGTTTGGGAGCTACACCTCAAGGTAAGGAAAAAACCTTCCTTTGCAAAAGCAGAAGATGGCCCATGAATTCAGCTTTTGTACCAGGAATGTCTGACCTATCAAGTTTACTTCAGGGTATTCAGGCTCTGCCAAACCCAGAGCAACTCCCACAGCCCTCATCAGCTGTCAGGTCTATTTTTAGGAAAAGGTATTCAGAGCAATTCCCTTACTTGACATGGGCAGAGGCTGAGTTACACACAGCCTATGAGCCTGCAAGCTCACAGCAAACAGGAATGCAGGTGGGAATACTGTACCTTAAATGCTTTGTTGGTATCTGCTGGCATGGCCATTGCTGCCCCTGTCATTTGTTCCTGCATCACCCTGGACTGATCTGCAGCTGCAGATGAGAAATGAGATTTCTGTGTCATTGAATAGCAGCATTTCCTGGAGCACAGTGCCAGCAGGCTGGTTTCTGACTGTAGATGAGAACGTTGCAGCAACATCCAGAACGCAATACTACTGTGCCAGAAAGAGTTCTCACAAGACATCTTGTTTCCACCCCCTGCATCTTAGCCAGATTTACATAAAATATGCAGAACAATTGAGGAAAATAGTCTTCTATATTCTCAGTACATATTTGTAATTTGAAATCTTTGCAGGTTTCCTTTAATACTAGAAATAAAAGCAAGCCTGAGAGCAGAACTTTTGACAATGTTTTGGTGGGAAGGAAAGCATGGACTAGACCAAGTTTATCAGCTAAGGTTGGTGCAGGTGATATAAAATCTGGCTTGGGAGAGTAACCTCACAGAAGTGAGAGGCTTTCAAAGGCTTTTGGGCTGAAAACTCAGAAGACATCCCATGGAAGGAGAAGCCAGTTCTTTCCCAGAAAGGACAGTGTCTTACCATTATCTTGGCCCAGGATAAGAGTATAAATGCTTCTGAGTCCAAACACATTCAAGAAGTACCAGGAAGCAGAGCTCACCCTGACAAATCAGAACAAAAGCAGGGTTGATGTCAGTTCAAAGCTGGCCCCTGACCTCATTCCAGCAGCTCACACAGACCATTCAAGGGTTATTTACACATTCAGCACTTTCCAAGTAGGAAATCCACCTTGCTGGCTGAGGACAAGCTTACCAGGATGCGTCCAAAGTGAGAAGTTCAATTCCCTGCTGCAACATTGGCTTAAAACGCAGCGTCAGAGGAAATGGGACCTTTGCTGCAGGATGAAAAAAAAGAAGCTGAGTATCACAAAGTGACACTGCAAAGCACATGGAAAAGCCACAGTAGTTCTTTTATTACATCTTATCTGGTCTGAATGCAATGTGTACAACAGCAAGTTAACTTGTATATTTGAAAAAGCTGCAGTTCTGTATTCATTTCAATATGAAGTATTTTTCCAAATTTAGAAACTTTTGAAACTTAGATGACCCAACCCTCACAGGTATTGCTTCACAACTGTGAAGGCAAATGTCTTTTGTTAAAGAAAGAGTTATCACATAAACAGTATCAAAAAAAACTCCAGAACTGTGAATTTAAGGAAGTATTTTTGATGTGTACACCCTGCCTTACACAGTAACCAACTCCCTGGACAGGTTCAGAGAAAAACCCACTGTATCAACCTGAATTTTAGGCACTTTTAACAAAATTAAATACTGGTTTTGCAGCTACAGTTGTTCTGAGGACATGAGCTATTTTCTTCATGACCATGGCCATAACTCTGAGAGCAATTTGCCCTCTATGGAGTGAAGAGCAGCAGTGCCACAAGCCAAATTCATGCTGCTTCCAACTGACTGCTTTCAGGTAGAGGAGCAAATCTCTGATGCAGCCCAGACCCTGAAGGTCAGAAACACAGCCAAACCCATGTTATTCCAGACACTTACTTGTGACAAATCCTGAAAATGTCATGTTGATCCAACCCCCGATGAGGATCATAGGCAGAACATTGGTTACATTCCCTTTCATCATATCTGTCAGCATGGTAGGATCTGCAAATCACAGACTCGATGTGAAGTAGCAGTGTATCACAATAAAGGGAAACATGACATTAATTGTCAGCTACTTTAATTAAGAAACTGCATGAGAGAGAAAACAATCCTATCCCAGTAACTTTATTTTCCACTATTGAAAATGCTTTGCAAAATGAGATGAGCAGCCAGTGTGGCAGTGGCTGCTGCCAAAGGGGTGTTGTGTTCTGTGCTGTGTCTGACCATATCCCTTGCCCCAGACTGTGGAACTTGCTTGACCCCTCTTTGAGATGATTTGGGTAGAAAAAGGACAATTAACTACACAGCTATTTTGCTGCTGTGGACGCATTAGTTAAGTTAAATCAGTTTAGAGAAGATCCTGCAAGAGCTGGTGCAAAACACTGACCAATGGACACAAGGGAGAGCAGGAATTCCCATTTCTGGCAACACAGGTGTTTGTGCTCTTGTGAGACACTGCAAGCAGCTGGAGGTTGGACTTCAGCAAAATGAAGTGACCTAATGTGTTGCTACCCAAGAGAGGGATCTTGCTCCCCCTCCCCAGTACAGAGCTGAACAGTCCCACCCCCTCCCTCACATTCCCTGAGCTCCTTGCAAAGCTGGTTCACCTTCCTCCCTTGGCACAAAGTGACAGGCTTCTCTGCCTGGCTGCAGTTATGGTACCTTAACATACCTGTCATTGGTGAAGGAGGCACTACCTTTCTTTTCGTTTTCTTAAAAAATCCATCCTCTGGGTTATTAAAAAAATATTTCCGGGACAGGAAAGACTGAAATCAGAAAGAACCAATGCCAACACCGTGAGAAATAAAAGGACAGGAGCATTATTTCTTGCTCAGACATCTTTTGAGCTCTTTCATAGCATATCCTTCTTTCCTGGAGAGGGGCTTCACTGCCCATGTGCTCTAAAGCTCCTCACCTTTCTCTGCATCCAGAGTATCAGCTTTTTTAAATTCTTAAAGTTATTCTAAGAAGTCTCTGAAGAAGAGTCCATGTTAATTAAAAAAGCTTTTAGCACTTTGTGCAAATTCTTTGTGCTGGTTCAGCCCCAATACCAGTACATGGGATACGTCCACCCTGCCAGATGACCTCTGGATTTCACAAAATTACGTATTTGCCAGCAACAGAACCAACAGGAGTGATGGATTTTTAGTTCAGCAAACATTTCAGCTGACACTGTATGACCACCTCGTATTACATTCGTCTGGCAGGCATAAAACACGACGGTTCGGGGGCAGAGATCTCATTTCAGCATGCAGCTAAAACACCGAGCAGCGGCAGCAGACATTAATGCCAAGGAGGATTCCCGGGACACTGCCCTGGGACGGGACACCCGGCAGTGTCCGACCCCGGGCCCCTGTGGGAGCTCCCGGTGCCCGAGGCTGCTCCACCCGCGGCACTGCCCCAACACACCCCGCGCTCTGTATTCCCTCCACAGCCCTCCTCTTTGTAAATCCTCACCCGCGCAGCTCCGTACCTGCTTTGGAATGTATTTTCCGTTTTCCCGAAGGACTCTGCTCCGGATCAGGACTTGGCTGGAAGAGAGACACCCGGGGTTAGAGGGGGCAGGGC
>VYXB01004391.1:0-154290 GCA_013397135.1 Pachyramphus minor
CTCATTAAACTGAGACAGATGTGCACAACAAGATAAAAACATACAAAATAAGAGGGAGAAGAGTAGTATTTTAGAGCCTGTTTCAACACCTTTTGGTCACACAAAGTAAGGCTCATTTGCAAGAATAGTTTACATGTTTAGGCAGTTAGGTTGTAAAGCCTTTTAAAATATTTGAGTCTTTGCAAAAGTCTTTTTAGTTTTGCCACAAATTTTGAATGAAATCATGCATTGTTCCCACACCAGAGACTTGCCATGGATTTACAACTCCATGAGAACTCCTTAGACTCTTATTATTTTTACTTGTCTTAAAGTACAATCAAAGCTCACTTTGAGATGATGATAAAATGTTATCTGAAGCTTAGTTTGGGATTTGAGCCATAAGAGCATTTGTTTTCTGACATGGAGGTACAAAGAAGGCTCTGAAGAAAATAGTTTGCTCAAGTCATAAGGGGAGATAATGTAACAGACTTACCAATGTTGTGCTACAATTTAAAGCTTAGAAAAGTGTAGCTGTGAGGCATTCACTGAAATAAAAACAGGAATAATAACAACAACAACAATGACAACAAAGACCTGCATTTCTCCACACGTGATTGCCAATGTGCATGTAGGAAAACACAACCAAAACAGAGAGGAGCAAACAAAAAATCTGAAACAGAAGAAGAAAAAAGCTCTAGATCTGTAGCAATATTTGGCAAGTAGAACTTGGCACTAGGGACTCAACATGCTTTTGTAGTTAAGAGTGCAAGCTATCCTATTTGTACCAGAGGAGGATGACTCCTCAGGCTGCAGCTGGAGGAGACTAAGACTCTCCTCAGCAGCCATATGGGGTTTTAAGTCTGCCTTGAAAAAAAGCCATTTTTCTGTAGCTTAAATCTTCTCATCTGTCCTGTCCCTGCCTTTAGTCACTGAATCTTCCCTACTCTTATTTTCCCCTTGGCTAAAGGGGAAGCACTGGTGTGTGTTAGAGATCCCAGCTCAACCCAGCTTTTGTCACTTTGCCATTCCCAGACTGGCAGTGCCTTCCAACACTCCTGTTCCAAAACCAGGTTGCTGTTACCTCACAGAGAAGTGTTATTGCAGCACAGCACCTTCCTCACCCCGGGTTCATCCATTCCCATCCACCTCTCAGAGGGCAGTACCAGAGAAACGCCTGGAAACATCCCATATTCCAATTTTTAAGCACTCCAGAAGTGTGGGTTTGTTTTTTGAACTTAAGTGTGTTAACAGGTTATAAAGAGTTTTTTCAGCTGTGGGTGGAAGATGCAATAGAAGGTGAAATAATTCTATTTTCCAAGTGAGAGGTGCAGGTGAATCCAATTCCAAAGCAGAAAATTCAGCTGTGATTTAGTCATTCCAAAACCCTTTTGCAAATGCAGATGAGGGGATTCATCAACGCTGTGGTGAAAGCGTGAAACACCCCAGGAAACAAACTGGGGGGCTGCTCCAATCATAAAAAGGAAAAACCTAATGGGAATTTAATAAAATAACACGATTTCAGCAGCAAAAGGAGTGAGGTGTTTCACAGGCGAGTGTAACGCTCAAACCACCCTTCCCCAGCCTCGAGGAGAGCCGAGTGCTCCAGCAACGCTGAGAACTCCATGCAGTGTATTTTCCAAAGCCCAGAGAGCCAAGAATAATATAACATCACCAGGCAGACTTCAAAGGCCAGGCCCTGCACTCACTCCTGCTCCTGTGCATCCCCCCGGTGCCAAAGCACACAGGGATCTCGGGCTCTGCTCAGCAGCTGCTCGGGATGTTTGACAGATTTCCCAAACTCTTACAGCACTTGTAAAAGAAGTTTCCAAGAGAGGCAGCGCTCTGACTGCAGCCTTTACAAGAACCAAAGATAAAAACAAGAGAGAGGTTTGTTTATTGATTGACTGACACAATTTGCACACATTTCCTGGAAAAATGCTTCTCTGTAATTGTGCAGAATATTTTCCTGTGGGACTGCAGATGTTCACAGAAGTACAAGGGAAGACTTATTGCTCTAGCAGGGAGTAGAGTCATTTTGGGAAGCATCTACAGATAGTGACAACAAAGACTTGCTAACTCAGTGCATTAATTACCTTCCTCTATGAGCTTTCACAGGTTGGCAAAGCTGAAAACATCCTAATTTGAGAGCAACTCTATTTTCAAAGAAAAATTCATACTCTGGATACAAAGACTTTTTAAGAAGTGAAAACACTTGATACCACACTGTGTAAGCAGCACATTGGCAGAATAAAGACTCACAATCACAACTAAAAGCTCAAACTCACAGGAGCATAGCTGAAATCCTCACAACTCCTGTGATAGTCCCATAAATAACAAATTTTCCCAAGGTTTAATGGTGTGGTTCTTGCTCTCACACAATGTGGGGTATGCAAGGCTGGGGAAGGGGTGGAAGTCACCCTGCAGGACACACCACAGGGCTCTGGCAGCCAGGATTTCAGAGTGAGGTCACTGCAAACCCACAAATATGCAGGTTTTAATTTGCAGGTTTGTAACAAAGCCCAAAACCTAAACCAGATATGAATCAAGATCATAAATTTTCATGTGGGTTTTTATTATTATTTATAGTTTATTGGGTTTTAGAAGTGTGTCTGACACTATCTGGGAAAGCAAAGGGGTAGAACCCTTAACCTAAGCAGAGTACTATGAGCACTACCAGGGCCAACTGATGCTTTGTTACCTCCTGTGGCTGCTACTGAATCAGGGCTGAATTCACAAACATTCCCCCTCAACACCCCCCCAAAGATCCCATTTCACTGCCCACTCAGATAATTGGGTGGGGTGCAGCTTGCCTTGGACTCCAGCTAATTGTTTTTTCCAGTTTAATAAAAGGTAACATCAGAGTCATTCTCACCCACCAGTGCCACCCATAGCCAGCAGTGTGATCTGGCAGGGATACTGGAGATCAGCTGTGCTCCCTACAAGGCAGCACTTCCAAATATTTCATTAAGGTCAGATCAGTCCTTGTGCTCCCTGACAACAATACTGGGGTGAGGAGGACTGACCCTGGACATACTTTTGCTTGATTTTGGTTGTTTTGTCCATTTTCATAGGGCTTTTTAGCTTGGCAGTAACCTTGGGAGCTCTGGGTTGCATTTACCAGGTTGAAGGCACAAAGCACATTTGCTAAACAGAAGTTCACCAAGGATAATGTCTTTTAATATTAAAGCCACTGATAAAAAAAGTGAAATGCTGTAAATAATAGAAGCCATATGAGCCAAAAGAAAGCACAGGGTCCTTGAAGGTGCCCTGATGTTCAACATTGCAGAGTTTTCCCACCAGCTCTGCCACTGCTGTAAATTATTCATCGGTTTCCCTCAGCTGTAAAGCAGAGAAAGTGGTTCTCATGCTACAAAACTGTTCTGTATTTAATAGGTTACTGGTTTGGAAATGCTTTAAACTTGTAACTCATATATATCCAGCACTGAGGCATTTTCAGTTTTAAATAGACAGTAACTGATGTTAGTTTAATGTGTGACATTGGCATTTTAGACAAACCAAACCACCAAAGCCATGAAGCCTTGGTGGATAACTAAGAGCTTGTAGCACGAACACTATTAGGAATAAGCATCTAGCCTCAGCTACACTGGTAAAATAGAAGCCTTCTTTGAGAACAGATAGTTTTAGCAAGCACAGGAGAATGTAGTTGTGTGGCTGAAATTCCCAAGGATCCTTCACCTCGCTCAGACAAATGACCACCCATGTCTTGTTTGCAGCTCCTGCTTCTGAAAGACCTTCCAAGGACCTGCTCAAGTGCTAAAACATTTTCCATTCACACCAAGAGGGCAGCAGAAGAGGAGCAGCTCCAGACAAGATGCTTTTGAACTTTAGAACATGCCTTCAAAAAACACTGGAGCTGTGATCATCCTTTCCTATGACTGGGAGTGCAGAGTGCAGCCCCAGCATGTCCTCACCCGCTGACCCTGTTCTTTCCATGCTGCCTGTGATCTCCTCCTTGGAACCTTCAAATCCCACAACAGCCATAACCCTGCTCCCAGTCTAACAAATAACTCCAGCTGATCCCAGGGCTCTTCTGTCCCTCACAGTTTTCCTGTTGCTTTAGGTACTTTGGAGTTGATAATTTGTACTGTACTTAAACACCCCATGGGTGTCCAGATTCTCTGGTTTTTAAAACTAACCTGGTCAGCAGTGTGGTTTTGATCATATTCCTTCAAAAATTACACATTAATGCCTTGTGTTTAGATAAATGATGAATCTACTTCAAACAGAAAATTCAAACCCTGTATACTTGAGATACAACTTGCCCCAAAATTAATTATCTACACATGTCCAGCTGGAATTTCACTTTCTTCACACAGTGTGTTTAAGGATAATAGACACTAAAACAATTATTTATACCACAGGCTGGAATGGCTTGGGTAGAACAATAAGAATCTTTTAAAAAACATGTTTTTAAAGATAAAGCCAAACAGCTTTTCGGCTTCGAATTTAGGTTTTGCAGTAAAAGGCATTCTACAAAACATTATACCATTGGAAATGCTTTAAAGAAATAAATTGAATTTAGAAAGTTCATGGTTATTTTTGTGAAGGGAAATGTGGTGGGGAGTTTGGATTCAAGATTGCACGACATCATAAGTCTTGGAATATTTGGAATTCTTGAAAGACAGTGGAATTTCCAGAGGACTAAAAGAAACCTGGTGGTGTGCCAGTTTTCTAAAAAGGGTAGGTTGGACAGTCTGGCCAAAGACAGCCTGGGCAGCCTCCCTTCCCAGGCAGGGAAATACAGGGATAACAGCAATTCAACAGAGATTCAACCCATGGAACTCAAAGAGCATTTACACATAACCCAAGTCAATGGGGGTTTACAGAAAGCTATGGTGGCTGAACTTCAGCAAAAGCTGTTCATTGAGAAGCCAGAAAGACAAAGTCGACATGGGAGATGTTAAGAAGATTTAAAATTAACTAAGATTAATCAATTGTCTGCATTTAAAAGGAGGGTAAGAATTACACTTTCCTACTGATAATCACAAGTGCTTTTGGGACTGCATTAACACATTCTAGTGTTGCAGAAACATAAAATAAACATCAGCCAAGGATGGTTGTAGAAAACATGGTGGGAGGACAAAGTAGGAAGAGCTTGGTCACTGAGAGGGATCTGCATCCCGTGGGAAGAGGGGCCAGCAGCAGCAGCCTCAGCACAGCCAAAGCCTGGGTCATACATTCAGCCTGCAGCCTTCCTGCAGGGGCTGCCATCTGCTCCACAGCCACTCCAGACCCTTTCCAGGGATCACACTGGGTAGGCAGGTAGTCAAGAACTCTCAAACATGGAACATCCTCCATGGGAGGTGTGGTCACACCATCCCTGGCTTTGGTACTGGTGCAGTTGCCACCCCAAGATTTGGCATCGACAAATTCTGACTTGACCTTATTCAGTCTGGTTCAGGATCAATAACTGAACAGGTTCTGGCTACAGGTGTTTGAGAGTGACATTGGTTTAACTTATTAGGAGAGGATTCCATGCTGACATTGTAAGTACCCAAGAGAAGAGAAGAATTCTGTGAAATAAAATGCTTTCAAGTCCAGTGGGTAAAAGGTGCACAAAAACTCAGAGTAAGAATTGAGGAGCACATTTAACACTCTGGTTACCAACTGTTGGAACAAGTGAAGACAGACTGTGGTAAATCACTGGAAACTGTAAGATCAGGATTCTTCTGTTTCAACGGGGATTAATCCCTGTGATCCATAACTGCTCTACATGACCACAATAACCCACTTGTGACCATAATCTTTATGATCTATAGATCTCCAGATCATATCACCTTTCCAAATCTAACGAATGGAAGAAATGCACAATCTGGCCATATCAGAGGAGCAGGGTAAACAGAGCATGGGCATCAAGGTTGGCATGGCTACACTGCATTTATTAATATGTAATCTGGTTTGTGCCTCACTATGTCCACATGGAACTGCTCTGTGCCATTCATAGGAGCATCAAAGCGAACCCACACACATCAGTTTTTGCTGTCAACATTTGAGTAAGATATAATTTGATATTACCTTCAAGAAAAAAATAACATTACACGATTTAAATATTCAGATTTTAGTAACACGGAAAGTTTTTATTACTAACACATGCAAAGAAAATATTGCCATGTTTATGTGAATATCACATGCTTTAATAACCAGTGATAGAAGTTCATATTTGTGTTCATTCTTGTCTCTAGAACAAACCTTCTGTGACCTTTCTGGGCTGCAGAGCATTTTAGATTGGTGTTTATAAAGTTCATAGTTCCCTGACAGCTTTGAGCTGGTCTGAAGGCACACGGGGCAGGACATGGACTTCATAAATTCTTATGAAAGATCAAAAGAAAAGAGAAAAACAGCCAGCTTCAAACAGGCACACACATAACAGCAAACAACAAGGATGAAGCTGCTGTGACCAACACTGACCCAAGGGCTTGGATGGGGAACTCTCAGTCTGAGTGCCCAGGGACGATGGAGTGAGGACCCGAACTTGGAATTTCCTGGCTGTCGTCAATTCTGTTACAACTGTAACTTGTTTCAACATGTTTTCAGCTTTTAAATTTTTTCCCTCCTCTTTAATATAGTCTAAACTAGACATAAAATGGAAAAAATGTACTATTTCCACTGAGCACTGATGCTTTTGACATCTGCTTCCAAGTGTTATTCATCACCACACAGCGCAACAATCTGAGAGCAAGTACAATGTACCTTTTGGAAAAAGTGAGTCCCTGTGATTGCTTCTCATAAAAAAGCCTTGCCCTTTCCCCCAGTAATTGCAGCTCTTGTATGTCCAGAAAAGCAAAGCACAGCAGCCCACCTGCATGTCCCAGCAAGCAGGAGCACTTGCACTGATTCTTTTTAGGGTCAGCCCCCACCCCTCATAGATGGCAAAAGGGACGTCCCTTTTCTTCATGCTTAGTTCCCAACACTTCTTTTTAAAAGATCTATTCTCACCTCACGGTGGTATTTTATGCTCACAACAAGTTTTAAGTACAGAGCAAGGAAAACACCAAATAATTTCTGAATAAACAAAGGTCCTGATGAGCTTCTCTGTCCCCCAGTGGGCTGAGCTGGATGGCCATGGGAAACCCACTTTGTGTGTCTGCAGCTGGCAGCAGCAAGGCTGCAAATAGTACAGAGGACAATGCAAATTCAACAGCAGCATGATGGAAAGATGATCCCAAATCAAGGCATGGGAGCCAACAATGGTAATTTCACCATGATGTCTGGAGGAGGGAATTTGTTCATGTGTACAGTCCCAAACGTGCTGGGAGGATGGCAGTGATCATGGAATTATCAGGAGCCAAGGCATGGTTGCAAACAATGCACCCTAAGTGGGCCTGGCTTTGGCAGTGCCATCTATGTGTCATGGAAAGTCATTTTTCTGCTCTGTTTTCACTGGGGAGTCTTCAGCTGGGAGACAGGATCCAGTTGTAACCACTGTACTCTGGGGTCTCAAAGAGAAGAGAATTCAGAGGATGGTCAAAGGTGATGCAAGGAAAAATTAAACAAGGTAGATGTCTTTAGAAAGGAAGGAGAGAGGGCAGAGGTGAACAGTTTGTAGTATACAGCAGGCTGACAACTATCTGTACAGAGAGCAGCAGCTTAATTTGCATTGAAAAAAAGTTTGGATCATGTGTTAGAAAAATCTGTGATGTAGACAGAGAAAAACTTAACTTCCAAGCAAATAGCCTTAAATTTCCTTTACTAGAGGTTTTTATGACCTGCCAGGTTTTACAAATCTCCCTTTTGGTTCCAGACATCTACAGGTCTGAATTTGGGTTCCATATCCACGGAATGGGGTTATCAGCACATCCTTCTACAGCATCCAGCTCTTTACATGGAAAGTACTGAGGGAAATGCAATAGGAAAAAATGTTGGGCCAAATCTCACCAGCAAATTCCCATTTAAACCACTGGCCTGAGGCACAAAGACTTCAGACAATGCCTTGTCATTGCTATTGTGGTGAGAGGAACAGAGACTGAGCAAAATCACAAGAAGTCATTCTTTTGCATTCAAAAGTGGATGCAGGGTGTAATAACATGGGTATGAACAGGTTCCTTTCCAGGTCTATTTGTCAACATGGTGCTCATGTGGGACATGTCAAAGGTGGTTGGTTTTAAGGATGGTGGATAAGATTCCTGAAAACATTGTTTGTAAATCCCAGTGAGGTCCTCTGGACTAAGACAGACAGTTCAGGACCTACTCCTCCCCTGAGCTGGCAATCATGGAGCTATTTAAATCAAAACAAAGCAAATAGTAGATATTGCCATATTAGAATGCTTTAAACTTGTTTCATAAGGCACCTTTACTTGTCCATCCTCAGCTCTGAAGGCACACACAGCAGGTGAAGAACAAACATCCAGTACATGTCTTGGTCCTTTGATATTTATCCTTATCTTTGACCCAAAGAAATCCAGATTACCCTCAGTCACAAATGAAAGAAGTGGGTGAAAGGAAACTGCACAAATGAAAGGAACATTGAGGAGGCCATGGATGCACCTGCCTTGTACAATGCAAAGAAGTAGAAGAGTAACTTTAAAAAAAAATTCCTAGAAATCTGGTCTATAATACCCTTTTTCTTCCAAATGTTTTTACTTCCAAACATCTTTTATCCTGCAGGAAGAATGAAAAACTTGACTTTTTTCTCCAGCTGTTCAGTTTTAGATAAGGTCACGTTAGATTTATGAACTGACCAATCTTTGCACCTCAGGCTTCTGTCTGCAGTGTGTATTAGTAACAATGCAGAACATTTCTGTTTTGTCTGGATAAATTTAAAACAACCTGCAGCTGGAATTGGCTCTGTAGATATTGGTCCATCATGGCTCCATCAAGAAGCACTTCAGACAGAAGGAGCTGTTTGTAGCTCTCCCTTTGAAAGCTCCTCTGTTTCCACACAAACTGAATTGTCCTTTGTTGAATGCAGGCAATTAAGGATGAGTAATATAGGAAAGAAAGATCTAACTCTGCACAGTTATTCTGTCTCTGGAAGATAACACTTGATTGATACTGGTTCTAAGCATCATTCTAGAGGGGTAAATGACAGGACAATTAAGGTCACAGCAGTGATGTTTGTCATTGGTTTTTACTCTCTGCACAGAATTGTCATTCAGTTCATTACATGAAGTCTCTGCCTTCATGCTCTGCCAGCAAAAGCAGAGAAGTGTGGGAATACCTGTGGATCTCCTTTGTCCTGTGTAACACACTGAAATGAACAACATTCAGGTAAAGACTCCGTAATTTTTTTTAAATACAAAGTACCAGAAACAAGTGATGGCAATTACCATTGGTGATTTAATAGATCTTTACTTGCTGATGTGCACAGCAGTAAAATGAATTTGGACAATTTCTGTGACTAGTCATAAGTCAAACCCAAGGCCTGGGAACAGCTGCTCTGGTTCCTCACTGGTCTCGTGCAGGACACTCACACACATGGTGCTGCCAAGACCTCAGCCAAGGGCTACAGACATCCAAAAACTTATGCTCAATGTCACTCCTTTGAAAGAATCTGGGCTCTGACCTGGGGTGCAAATTAACTTCAGCATGCTCTCTGCAAAGTGCTGACATGGAGACATTACTTAATTCTTGTACAGCAAGGGTGACTCCTATGGATCATTTAGGGCTGTCAAAACAAACTGCTCTGGGACTGAGGACTTGCTCCACAGGAGCTCTGCTTGCAGGCTTCAGTTCTGGGGGAAGAAACCACGAGCCTATTGCTCCTACATCTGGGGAGCAGGTCGATTTAAAATCCTCTAACACAAATATGATGTTCTTTTTCAATTTACTGTATTAATTTTGAAATTAAGCAGTTTATTTATCTATATTTGGTCTCCCCTCAGGAATAAAAACCTCCTACGCTGGCAAATCCAAGCGTATTCCTGGAGTTCTGATGCTGCTGTGAAAGCTCCTGACGGAGTAGCTGAACCTAGAACGTGCTGTAGGGCACAGACAGGTACAGGGCAGACACTGGGGTCTACACTGAGAACTGAGATACTTTCTGAAGGGCAGAAATGGGGATTAAGTTGCTTTGCAGTGAGCAGCAGGAGCTGTTCTCCCCCCTTGGGGAACACACAACTCTCCTGCAAACAGTTTCCAGGCAAACACAGATGAGGAAAGGCTCCTTCTGAAGTACAGACAGAATATTTTTGCTTGAAGAACTTACCAGACTTTAATATAAGAAAGAAGGTGCTTGGCAAAGTCACTAAAGGTGGCAGTACATAGAATAGACTGGGAACTGGCATTTTTCTGGAATATCAGCAAAGGTTTTGGATCTGAAAACCCAAATAACTCCCTTTGGCCCAGGGCATGTTTGAGGGAGTGGGGAAATAAATAAATAAAGTAGACCAGACTAGCAGGTTGATGTGATGTTTTGGTTTTCCTCCCAAGAGGTTCAGGTTGTTGATGATCCTTTGACAGTGGAGGTACCTGATCTCAAACAAGTCTCTGCATTAAATCCTCCAAACAGGAAATGGCAGTGGCTCGAAATGCCCCTCAGCACACACGTGTTCATCACACCCCTGGGGGTCTGCAAAGGTCCCAATTCCCCTCTAGCCAGAGAGGACAGAGACATTTGCTAGAAACAATTCTATTTTGCTTATTATTCAGATGTTCTGTTGGTTTGGATACCCTTAAGAGATCCCCTCTTAAGAGGATCACATCGATTAGTGACAGGACCAACACTTCCTGATGGATACTGCACAGATCCAATAATAGACTTCATTGTCCTAAGACAAAGTGAACACCATTTTTCTCTGGTGTGAACCTCTGAGATCTGCACTATTAAGTTGCCCATAAAGCACAGCTGGACAAAAATGTGAACTTTCTCTATGTTGCCTTTCAACAGAAATTTGATGTTTCATTTCTGCACAGATTTATTATCTAGCCTATGGAATATGGGTCTCACACCCAGATGTGAAGCTGGAACAGCTCTATCTACACAACTTTCAACAGGTGATTATCCCAGCTGGATTTTGCAATCTGCAATGATCGTGATTCTCCTTAAATAATCTATTCCAGTGAGCAACTATCAGTGTTTTAGAAAGCTTAAAATATTTCTAAACCTGGAATTCTCTTACCTGTTGGTTTTTATTCTGTTTCTTTTCTTAGAGCAGTATGTTCACTGCCTTCTTACAAACACACAAGTATTGCCTTCCCTCAGCCACCACTCTCTAAAATACACATCCCACAGCACTTCAACAGTTCCTCAGAGGTCACTGATATTCAGTTGCATGTCTATTAAATGACTGTGCTGTTGATAAACTAATAACCCCAGTTTAATGTGCTCCTTTCTTGCAATAGACTCATGATCATTTAACTTGCACAATTCAGTGTCTTCCTACCATCCTTTCTGCCTTTGTCCTTCGTTAGGGACCTGCAAGTTCTCCATCAGTCACTGTGTTAAATTTGTTGCTCATGGAAGCTTAGCTATTCAAATAGAAATGATCATGGTAGTTCTGATACTCCTACTTGTGGCTCCAAGATACACTCAACAAATGCATCCTGAAAGAGACTTCAGGATGTTTGTCAANTGATAAACTAATAACCCCAGTTTAATGTGCTCCTTTCTTGCAATAGACTCATGATCATTTAACTTGCACAATTCAGTGTCTTCCTACCATCCTTTCTGCCTTTGTCCTTCGTTAGGGACCTGCAAGTTCTCCATCAGTCACTGTGTTAAATTTGTTGCTCATGGAAGCTTAGCTATTCAAATAGAAATGATCATGGTAGTTCTGATACTCCTACTTGTGGCTCCAAGATACACTCAACAAATGCATCCTGAAAGAGACTTCAGGATGTTTGTCAATTATAATGCCAAGCCCTGAGTTTCTTTGCTTTTGGAAAGACCTATGAGATTAAGGAGAGCTACAGCCTAGCTTAGCCATTTAAACCCTTCCCAAACTTTTCTCAACAGTTTTGTTCTATTTTTAAATAGATAATAAAAAAAAAAAAAGGAAAAAAGGAATTCCCCCACTCCTTTGCCTTGCTACACAGTGTGAGCATTACTGTATTTCTGTCCCCTTCCCCTGCAGTGGGCACAGCAACATTCCAAGATGAAAAAAGGGAACACCAAGTGTGTCATTTCAGCTGTACCTGTCCACTGCTGCTAGATACCAAAAATCCTCTGGTGAGAGAGAGAGGAGAAGTAGAGGTTCTGTCTGGCATGACATTAGAGGGATAAACAAATGGCAAACCACCCCCAAGTGCAGCTGAACAGCTCTCTTAAATTCATGGTGCAGCCATTTAATCAGAAAACAGCTGGCATGGAAAATCTGATATTTCTTGGCAGTCTGAGTAACATTTTCTTCTCACTGGTGAAAAGTATGACCCGGAGGGTTTATAATTAGGCAATAATTAATCAGGCATGCAAGCACCTCAGAAAATGACACAAAGCTTCAAGATCTCTGGACATTCCTTCACTTCCTTCTGCTCTATCCAAAATACACCGTGAAAGTCAAACTCCAGAGTTAAAGGTGGAGAGGCTGCCAGGTGAGGAAACCAGTCCATAGCACCAGGCCACAATAACATTGAAATGTGAGCATTTCTGCTCTACAGCTGATGCAGAAGGGGAAGGTCCATGCACATACTCTGGCTGGGTAAGATTTTGCAGTTTAAAGGAGGATATGCCAAGGACATGTACACAGAGAGGTGCTCCAGGGACCAGGTGCAAGTGGGACATCTTTCTCCAGAAGGGAGAGCCACCTGCACAGTCTGGATCCAAACCTTTCCAGAGATCAAAAGGGCCCAGAAGTCAATATTCAGTCACAGCTCCTGGAATGAGCTACAGTTTGTTGCACTGTGCTTGTGTCAAGAGATGAAGTTCCAGAGAGAAGTGGCAGCAATGGCCTTGCTGTGTTGGTCTGTTCCAGCTCATTTTCAGTACTTTCCCAGCACCATAAAGGTAATTGTTGACACTGTCCACACCTGACTGAAATAAAATAAATACTTTAAGACTGAATCAGTAAAAACCACACCTGTCAAATCAGCTCCAAAGCACAAAAGAGGCTGAAGGGATAGACCACAACTGTCATTGGAGAGAATGACAAAAGGTCAAAAAATGAAAGTTCATCTTTTGACTCAGAGGTTAAGGTTAGCCATTGCTAGGATGACAAATATTCAGACTGTTCAAAACCCCTTATCCTTTCTCCTTTTGCTGGCACAGCATCCCATTTAGAGCTGTAGCAGATGGAACTTACTTGTATTTTCTGCCTTTCTACCTTTTCTTTTTTTTTAATAATATTTTCATGTTACCTTTTACAAGAGAGAGAAGAAGAATGCAGATGTGATCAAATCCTCTATGGTTTGTTGTACAGGTAATTTCCAGTACTCTAATTGCTTTGCTTTGCAGTCAGAATGTCCAGGCCTGATGGGAATGGGTAGGCTGGGAGCCAGAGTGGTGGCCCAGGGTTAGGCCCTTTTGAGTACAAAGTCAAAAAGAAGGCTTTGAAGAGCTTTTATAGCAATTGCTGCTTCTAACTGTGGCTTTTGCCACTTCTCAGAAATTCTGGTGATCTTTTCTGGTGATGGGCAGGTGATTTGCTCATAGTCTTGGTGCTTTCTTTTAGAGGGTGAGACCAGGTATCCTGAAATAAATGGCTTTCATTCTTGAGACTCACGAGATTTGAAATCACAGAAAGACGGATAATTGTTTGGATTTCAGCCTTCTAAGGAAATTCTGAATTGCCATTTGCATCCCAAGAGAAGCAGCTGGGAAACAGAAGCATCAGAGATTGTGCTTACTCTGATAACTAGATTTTCTGGCTCCAACACAGCCTGGAAGAAGCTCTTAAATCAGTTGGTATCCACTGAAGAAGATTTAAGATTTCTCTACTTTTCTGGCAGTTTATCAGTGAAATATTGACAATTACAGACCTTCATCTTTGAGCTTTATGCCTGTGACTACCCATTCTTAATAGTCAACTCTAATGCTGGTGTGGTTTCACCCCTGCACTCACAGTAATGAAAAAGGGAGCACAGTGAGCTCCAACACCCCAGTTACACATTGGATGCCACTGGAAAGGCAGGAGGAGAGACACTCCCAGTAAAGTGCACCAAAAAAGTCTCCTACAGTAGGAGGCAGAAGCACCTACTGTAAATAGTGTACCTGGAGAACAGGTACCACACAGGGCACCAATACCCAGCTTCTCTTTGGGGCCTCTTGCATGATCATGTCTCAGGCCAGCACAGAAATATCAGCTGTTGGGATTGTCAGCTAAAGCTAAGAAGTTTGAAAATGAGACTCTTACTTCATCTGCAGGTGTCACTGAGCAATTCAGCCAAAACAAAGGGGATTAGGCAAGATCCCCCCTCCCAACTCATATAAACAATTAAACCACCCTATTTCCTCACTAGTACTGCCTTGAGCAAGAAAACACGTGTGTAACACACAGAGCTTCCTAAGGACTGTATTAGAGAAAATTCCTATAGAATATTTATAGAAAATTACTTCATCTTTATCTCAGTCTAGTGGCATATGAATAGGTTTGCTAAAACTCAGCTCATCTTTGCCAAAACAGACACAACACTCCCAGTTCCACACAGTCAAAACCAGCTCAGAAGTTGCTTCCCACTGCTGAAGTGTTCTGAACTGGAGGCATTTTATGCCTTTGCCTGTCCCACGGGTGAGCGTGAGCTGGCAGCAAGCACACTCCCAAACAAGTGGGTGACTAATTTGACTGGTGTCAAATCTTGTTTTTACACCAAGCATTTCATTCCAACACTCACAAATGACTCCAGTGCCACTGAAACAGAACCACTCTCATGGCAGACAGTGGCAACTAAAAACACGTCGTACAACGTCTGAGGGAAAGCAAATGTTGGCAAAGATAACGTTGTCAAAACTCCATTTCTGTGAAAACTGCTCTGGGAACTTTCAAGTGTGTTTCAAGTACATGCAAGTATTTTCAATTTATGTAGTTTCAACTACATAAAGCAGAGACAAGACCTCAAGATTCTAGTTTAAATTTCCTTCTTCACTCCTCATCCTAACAAACGACTCTTTCCTTGGAATAAACTGAATAATACTCAATTTACACTTCACCTTCTCCAATTCACTGTTAAGACCAGCTACACATAAAGCTGAGGAGGAACTAATAGTATTTTCAAAACCTTTGCTTAACTGCAGGCAGGATCTGACCCAGAGAGAGGTGGAAATAACCAAGTTGTCCCTTGTTCACTGATGTGAATATGTATGTCAGGAGTGCTGAGACAGACCTGTGCAATCACCCCTTGCCATCTGAAAATCAACCAAAGTACAGAGTTATTCCATAGCCTGAACCTGGAAAGAGAATGAGAAGCAAATAGTAAATTGGCTGAAAGATGCATCTTCAAAGGAAAGGAAGAGGGAGTGTCAGGATAATGAAATTAAGTGTTTTGAGTTTTTATTGTCACACATAGTTTTGCTTTGAGCTCCACATAAGAAGGATTAGGTCACTTAGGATTATAGCAACATTTATTGTGAGTTTATTGCGAGTTTATTGCAAAACTTGAACCGATGCCCAAGAATTCTTCAATTCTCCTATTTGATCATTCCACCCACTGCACTTGGTAGAGTCAAGCCTGGTTATCAAGGAGACATCTGTGGGTAATATTCAGCCAATAATTATCTTTTTAGCCCAAAAAAACCCTGCTGACAAAGCCTTTTGGAGAATATGGGAAAGAGGAATTAACACTCATTGAGGAAAAATCTTAAGATCTTTCTAGTGTACATTCTGCTGGAACAAGAAAAGTTGAATAATTGTATCTACTTGGTCACAAAAGAGCATAAACAAAACCCCAACAGACTCCAGGAAACAAGATCCCTCTTTTCCATCCACTGGTGTTGCTTTGCACAGCTGGGAACACTTTGCAGAAGGGCTGTGACTTCTCACCCTCCACTATTGTCTTCCAGGTTGAACCCACAGCCCTGTGGTGATCAGGCCTGTTAAGGACACAGAACTATGGCCAAAAGGTTTCTTTGGGGAAACTGGGATCTGCTGGAGATATTGAATATAAGCAGCATTTACAGCCATTCCAATGAGCCTCTTGGAACTTCAGTGTTATCCAGTTCCCCCAAGTGACCAAGAACTGCTGGGAAGAGTTGGCAGCAGCAGTGAAGAGGCACTACAGTGCCTGTGCTCATGAGGGGCTCCTTCTGATCCTACAAGAGCAGAAATGCACCAACATCAGTGGAATTCTTCCTTGTTTGCACCATGTCAAAACACTCCTAATTTTCCACAAAAAGATGTGCATAAAAACAATTTCCCACTTTCCATGGTGGGATCAGCCCTTCTGAAGTTTTGTTGATTACTTTGAAGAACTGTTAGAACTAAGTCCCCTAATGCAAAACTGGGTGCTACCAGCAGTCTTTTATCTATTTATTTATTTATTTATTCTCCATAAAATCAAACATTTTTAACAATTTTCATGGCCCATTGTTCTCACACCCAGCTTAAGGCTCTCCAATGACCAAGATGTGAGAAGGATTTAGACATGAGCCCACACATGAGTGAACAGCAGCAACAAAGGTGGAAGTTATGGAATAACAGAAATTGGTGCCTAAAAATCCAATGAGAGAAAATTCTCTCTCAATACATTTCCTGGTCAGTTCAAGACGTAACTACAGACTACCAATGAACTGCTGCTGGCTGAAAGGTGTGTTTTCTGTAGCTAAAAATCAAAGTTTTCAATGTAAATCAAGGCACACTACTTCTTTTCAGGAGTAATTCCTATAAAGCAACACATAAAATACAAAGTAGCAAGGTGGCACAATAAAAGCACAGAACCACAAGAACACAGATAATAACAACAGAAACACAGATTTGGCTTAGAATAGTGAAAAAGTAACCATAAACCATCCAGTATTTAATAAAAGATGTAACTGGAATGGTTAGAAAAGAGACAAGATGATACATTTCTAAGAGTTAAAAATTTTGTTATTAGGAGTAAATGAACTGCAAAAAACACCCTTGAAATCTGGTGATTTGGAAATGAAAAAATACTTTTCATCATACAGTATCTACCTGGTGGATTATTATATCATCAGAGCTTAGTTAAAAAAATTTATACCAATCTATATGCATTTTACTGCATATAGACCCTCCACCACCAATTTCCTTCTTTATGCTTGTTTTTATTTCACAACCTTAAGCAGAAAACCACTGAGGACTCGTGTAGGGTTTTAGGAGCAGGTTGGGCAGGTAATCCTGTGTGTCAGCAAAATTAACAGCAACATCTCAGCTGTACATAAGGATTTGTACAAGGTGTGTGAACACTGTGCTGCCCATGGTTACACCTGTGTATGTGCTTCACCAGAAACAGGGATCTTCAACAAAAAAATGAAGCTCTTTGGAATTCCAGCCTTTGTCTCACATGGCCATTCCTATGGGAGATGTGAGGAGCAGTGTAATCCATGAGCTGAATCATCAGTTCTTTCAGATTTCTGGAATATCCCCCTATAAATGTTTTCTTTAAGTTTGTTAAAACAAGTGAGGCCTGTGCACCCTCTTATGTCTTGTTTGATTGGTTTCTTTCCAAGTATGACATGATCCCAGTCCATATGGTTTAAATTAGGGAGTGAGGCTCTTTGCAAGGCTGTGACAAAAAAGAGTAAGTCATAACAAAGCCAACCAAGTGCATGAGCATGTTCAGCAAGACCACAGATTCCTTAATTCTACAGACTGGAACCACGGATCACACACAGCAATGGCTAATGCAAGCCCTTCCTCCCCCATCCCAGCACCATCCAGGACATTCCTTCCCTTCCTGTGATGGTATCACCTGCATCCCCAGCCACTGAAATACCAATTCACACTGAAATTTGGGGACTATCTTTGATGTTGCCTCTTAGTCAGTGAAACACCAAACAGTCTGGCAAACCCAGAGGTGTTTGGGCATTTCTGTACTGTGATTACCCTTCACACCATCTCAGCTCTCATATCTAAAGGTCTGAGGTCATTAAGTCACTGGTACCTTTTAGAGATGACTTCAAGTTCACACGCACTGAAATTAAAAGAGTTACAGCTTTGGCAGCCCCTGGAGAGCAGCTCAGAAATTAGTACATCCAAAGAATTGAATATTGTCTCAAGACAATAGTGATAGCAATTGCAGAATCATTTGAAAACTTGATTATAAGAAAATAAAGCAGGCACTCCTCCTGCTCAAGTATCCAAAGGCCCCAGCTCCCCAAACACAACAGCCATAGGGAATGGGAATGTGCTCCAAGAGCACAACTTCTCCCAGTATGGCTCTGGGGAAAAGCAGAGATTTCTCAGCAATATCTACAGTGGGATCACATTAAAAAGTATCTGAGGCAGACAGTAAATGGTGCTCTGATGAATTTGGGAACCTTCATCATAACTGAACTCAGGCTCCCAGCACTTGCACCAAGGGGAGTCCTCGGGTGTCGGGTTCTGTCTCTGCACAACTGGTGATAACCAACTTCCCAGGCAGCAAGTACCTCATAAAATCAGGCCAGACCAACCAGGAGCTACAGGCCAACCAGGGGACTTGACTTCTTGTTTAGTCCCTGATAACACAAGCCTTGCAGCTCTTTACTGTCCAGCCCAGCACATTAAGGTTGGTTATTGGCTCTCTGTTGGTTGTTCTTACCAACCTGGCTCCTGCCCTGCTTGTGTTCTGCTCTGAGAGACAGATCAAACTTATACCAGTTTCCCTCCACGTGCTGTTCTGTCTGTAGTGCTCATTCCCTGGTTTCCTGAACTCTGTGCAGCCTCTCACAGTTTGGTGCAAACATCAATATCTTTGGTTCTTAGTGGTGGCTCTACTTTCTTAGGGCATGTTACTCCCAGTCTCTCACCAGATATCCCATCTTCCCTTGTTTGCCTTTACAGAACATCATCAAGCATTTCCATGAGACTGTACTGGAACAGCAGCAGCTTCTGTAGGGACAGAGCAGAACAGAGGATAGAACACACCACCACTAAACAGCTCAGCAACTTGTCAATAGGTTCAACCACATCACAGACCCACAGTCTGGTTTTGCACCAGCAGAAGTATGTGTGACTTCTCTGAGAGGCCAGACACAAGCACTGGACTGGATCTTTACAGCTTGGCATTGCTGCTGCCCTCTGAGGAAGAACAGGATGATGAGGTGGGAGAACAGTGCCACAGCCTCTCTTGGACTAATGGATAAAAAATGTAGGCAAACTATTTTTAGATGAAAGCATGAAAACATTCTGCTTGAATTAAACTCAGAACTAACTTGCAAAAGCAAGAACAGATGCAAAATTACTTTTAGTACAAAAATATGTTTAAAATTCTCTAAAAAGATTTTAGAAGATGCACTTCCTTACAGACTTAGACAAAGCTTAAAAATTAATCAACAACCACCATTCTCTAACCTTCAAACACTCTTTGAGGCTGTCTGCACTCCCATGGGAGTTTTGGGAATGCTTTGTGTGGGCACAGTGATGGCATGAAGCAGCATCCATGTTAAATGAAGATAGGAACCAGACACTGGCAAACCAGAGCAAATCAGTGAAAGGGACAGTCACAGCAAGAATAGTCCTTTAAAAAAGCTTGTCCTCCTTTTGCATCCCTTTAATAATCCTTTGTCAGCTACAATCTTTTCCTTCCATGTATTTTCCTAGACTTTATTCAGGATAAAAGTCTTAAAGCCTGAAGCTGGGCAGCAGAGTAGAGAGAGGAGGGCTGGCTCATGCTTTCTCCTAAAGCTTCTAGTCCAAAGCAACTGGGTGGGCCAGAGATCCCCCTCCTGCCACCTGATGCCTCCAACTGAGATTCAGATTGACTTGGAGATAAAACTTATTGAAAGTGAAAAAGGAAACCTATATTACACTTTGCAGAGACAAAGGCTGATAAACTGCATGGTCTGAGCTTAAAGTATTTCATGATTGTTGGGGCTGTATTACTTATCTGTGGGTACTTTGTTTAAATAATGCTATTTTTTAGCTCAGAAAATGTAACAGTGATACTATTTCATCTTGTGCAAGATGTTTTCCATGGATGTGCTTGCAAAGTTTTTTCAGGAGTAAAAACAGTAGCAGTCTGAACATAACCAGGTCCATCTCATTATTCAAAGTTACACTGACAGGAGCACCAACACCAGGTCATGCACCACCCCATCACCCCATGGCACGATTTGATCCACATCAGGTGTGGGCACAGGATCACATATTTCTAAAATTAGAATCCCCAGAGGTGGAATCTGTGCCAGTTTTACATGGCTCCCTGCCAGCAGCACACCAGATCAGACCTGGCATGAAAGCTCATCTGTACCATAGAGAAACCCTGAACCAGAATAAAGTCAATTGGTAGGGATTTAAATCTGCCCTGATACTCCAAATACACCTCAGTGAATTCATACTGGAAGAACACTTTCTTCTTATCAGGTACTGTGAATCTTAGAGCCAGATTTGCTGCATTTTTAAGCTCTGGGATTTCTGCAAAGCAGAGAGGCCAAACTGATAAACATCTTTTTTGGTGTTTGGCGCTGGCTGGAAACAAAGCACACAACAGGAACAGAAAAGCAGCTTAGCAGAGAAAGCAGTTACCAGAAACTATAATAAAGCAGAGCTTCCCACCACAAAGCACTGCTCCTCATATCCATGTGATTCCTGGAAAGAGGATGATCTATTAAGCCACAGGGAATTACATTCTATAGCAGGAGGCCAGTTATGCTTATTTT
Source organism: Pachyramphus minor (assembly GCA_013397135.1). NCBI lineage: Eukaryota > Metazoa > Chordata > Aves > Passeriformes > Tyrannidae > Pachyramphus > Pachyramphus minor. The sequence continues at coordinate 20,627 of VYXB01004391.1, forward strand.
ACACACTACTGAGTGTGTAAAGTTTAGTCTGAGCAAAGAAGTGTTAGCAGCAACACTGGTTGGTTGGCAGATAAAGCCAAAAACTCCCAGCTGGGAGAGGCTGCAGTTCAGTCAGAGGCTGTTTTCCTTCCCTTGCCCTGGACCCTTCACTCACAAACTCATTGACAATGGAATGGGAGCTTCTTACACTGAGGCAACCAACATGCACTGGGAAAAGGAGAAAAATTATCCTTATTTTTTGAACCAAAAGAATGTTGTTGTGTTTTTTTTGGACAGCTGGTACTTAATCATGGAAGTCCTGTGAAGAGTATAAGAAGTTCCTCCTATACTTACATTCTTCTCTGAGCATTGCCTTTGGGCCCTGGCCATGGTGTCTGACATATTGAGGTCACTCTTGTTTTCTCATTAAATATATGGATAGATACAAATACATGTATATACACAGACACACATGCAGACTCAGATCTCTACAGGCAGGAATCTGGTTCATCTGCCCTGCAGAAAGAATACCTGTGTCACTCAGTCACATTTTGGAGCACTGGCTTTTTCCAGGCTGGTGCAGCCCGAGGAGTTCAGTGCACAGAGAGGATCCTCATCACTGGGATGGACAGAAGTGGGTTATAGGCAGGAATAACATAAAGCTCAGCTTTGGCTGGGGAGCTCATGGAAATAGCCTGCATTTTCTTCTAGTGAGTTTCAAATTAAAGTTTTGCTTTCTTTTTTTCTTTCCTTAAATCTGTTTTCAATAACTATGGAGCTAAAAAGTATGAAGATAATTATAGCTGTCTGTGCAAAACAGAAATGTCAGACCTCACATTTCCCAACTGACCTTTCATCAGATGAGAATTCCCACAGCAAGGTTCTCCAAGCACAGAGTTGGAAACTATGAAAATCTGCAAAACAGCATTCTGTCCAATAACCTTGTTCACGTGGCAGATGCTCAGGTGGGTGTTACTGTGATTTACATGGGAGGAATGGCTTAAGGTAATAAAAAGGTAATCAAACCTTCAAAGCTGTTCTATAAGAAAGGTTATGCTGAGCAATCAGAGAATAGCCTTGCTGAGGTACTGGTGGGGAAACCTGGTGTGCTGGTCCTCTGAATGCAGGAAAATGAATGCTGAGAAAGTCTGAGAGTAAAACGAAAATGGAATATTTTTGCAACATGGCTTGTCTGGCTCCTTCCATCCATCCTGAAGTGATGCACCAAAAGCCTGCTGCAAGGACAACATCCCTAAGAAGGAGCAATAGAAAAGGTTCTCAATAACTAACACTGAGATAGGAGAGTTGGCTTAAGTCAATAAAAAATAAGAGAAAGTCAATCAAAATCTCAGTCGAGCTGGAAGCAGCCTAGTACTGGATATTGTAAAAATAATACTTTTTTCCCCCAAAGTACTCCGTTGGCTAGATGTGCAAATATCACATAGTTCATGCTGAAGACACAGAGCACAGAGGAATGTATGCCAACACTTCCAATTGGCTTGGGAAGAGTTTTGGTGGCTCCCACGTTCTTACCTCATATCTGAGTACAGCTCTTACAGCAGCTGCAGGTCTGTCGAACCCAGGTGTGCACAGACTGGTCTGGGTTGGAAGAGACCTTAAAGATCATCTCATTCCACCCCCTGCAATGGGCATGGACACCTTCCACTGGCCCAGGTTGCTCAGAGTTCCATCCAGCCTGGCCTTGGACACTTTCTCTGAGCAGCAACAGGTTACACTCCATTAAATACTCCAGGCAGGAATCAGTCACAACGATAATCCCTTCCCCTAGAGCACGTTCAACCCCCCAGAGCAGCTCAGGGAGCTGTCAGGTGTGTCCTGCCAGCCTTCCCTACCCCTGTGCTGCCTCACACAGCTGTGCTGGGGCTGCTGTGCGGATCTGCCCGTCCATCCCATGGCGTGTCCCGAGGGATCCAATCCCTCCTTCCCATGGCACCTCCTGAGGGATCCAATCCCTCCTTCCCATGGCGTGTCCCGAGGGATCCGGTCCCACTTTCCCACAGCGTGTCCTGAGGGAGCCAATCCCACTCTCTCTCCCACAGCATGTCCTGAGGGATCCGGTCCCACTCTCCCACGGTGTGTCCCGAGGGAGCCGAGTGCTCCGCACCATCCTCCCTTCCCGTACCCCTCACACCACAAGCCTGCCCAGGAAGACTGGGGAGCACTTTACAGGAAACCCAGAACCAGTTTCACTCCTGCAGCCATTTCAGTGTCTGTTATTCTTTGATTCTTTACGAGGGGACTGTGGCAATTCCCAAGTGCCTTCGAGCTGCCCCAGCTCCTCAGCTGTTCCGTATTGCCATGACCTCCCTGGTTGGAGGCAGCTGGAATGCTCTGCAGCTCAGCATCGGGCCCACTTGTAAGGACAGTGTTCCTGGCTTCCTCTGGGAATCAGCCTTCAGGCACAGAAGTCTTTTTCCTATTTACAGTGTAAGAAATGAAGTGTCCTGTTGGGCACCAGGTGACCACAGCAGCCCAGTCTGAAGGTCCACAGGCTTCCCCCACCTCCTGCTTCCCCCTCAAACCCGACTTGTCCTGCAGTCCCTGCTCAGCTCTAACACAGTCAAGCCCTCACAGGCTCCACCAACACAGACCTTACAATTCCAGCAATAAATCTTGGGTGAGTTTGACACTTTCACACATGGTGACATGATTTTAATGCTCCTAACTTGTGAATTAAAAATAATGTACATAAAGTGAATGTGCATTTTTCTACCTGTAGAGTGCAGGTGCTACTCTAAAAAGGAAAAAAAAAAATCATCTCTTTTATGGAAGGGTTTGGCATTCACAGGATCACTGGTTCTGACAAAAAGGTTTTTGATGAATTTGTCTTAAGTAATTAAAAGACAAGACTTATTTAAAAAAAAGAAAAAAATCTCACCAGACCTAACCAGAAGTAGATGAGGTTTGATAAAGTAGGAAAAAATAAGTGAATTCCTTTCTCTTGCTTTCTCTAAATGCAAGAATATGTTCCAAGTAGGTTTTAAAATTCATTTTAGATTTTGCACAAACTTATCCAATCATTCCACTTCTAAAGGCAGCAAACCACATTTTAATTATTATTTCTTACTCTTCTTCTGTATTTCCACAGTGTCTGAAAGGTATTGTAATATCATCTATGAAGTCTTTTCATATAACAAAGCAGGAAGATGAAGTGGGGTATGTATTGGTTTGAAAGAAGAAATATTAAAGTATTAATTTGTCATTATCAACTTCATCCACCACACTCACAAAAAGCCCATTGACACTTTGTAACACCCTCCAAAATCAAAAGCCCAGGAAGATTCTGAAACCAGAATGTAAAATCCAGACTTCAAGTGAAGTCAGTGCAGCTGCACTTTGTATTCATGTCTTCCTTCCTGATTTTGATTAATCATGTTCCTAAAGGTAACCCACTGAAATCAGAGGGAGACTGGCCTGAAAATAACAAAACCAAAATGCATCCTTCACTTAGGAATCAAACTTTCCCCTCCCAATTTCTTACAGAGCAATGTAATTTCCAATTAAATAAAAAATCATTTTTCAAACATGGCTTTCAACAAAGTGTAGAGGTCTGGGAAGATTTTACGGCTGAAGAAAAAGCTCTGCCAAAATGTTTTGGCTGAGAGCTGAGAGTAAGGAAAACCAGGCTGGGTAAATTTTTTGCAAGACTCTGACAAAATTTTTGAATTCCTACCATTTTCTGTTGGTTGTGGTGACATTTTCTGCCATTTTTAAATAAACATTTTGGAAAGAGGGTCATATATTTCCGATGGGCATTCCTTGGGAAAGCCCCCAGTGGGAGTCAGCCAACGCCCTCCTTGGTGTCCAGCACTACATTGTCACGTGTACAAATGTGGATGGCTGGGGCTACACCCAGAGCATCCCTTCTCTAGGGGTTACATCGTGATAGAGTCAGTCCAGCAGGTTTTCCCAAGTCCATAAGCCACTTATGGAACACTAAACATCAGAAATAGTCATGGTAGGGGAATAATAACTAAAACCCCCTGCACTTGCCCCCTTGTGTAGTGCTGTTTGCATTAGACAAGGCACAAGTCTGTTCAGAAGTACCCAAAATAAGAGGTGATAGATGATGAAGATAAAAGCAAGTAAGGGTCTTAACCTCTAAATGGGGTTCCTAATGCTCCATCATCCCTGCCAAAAGTCCAGGTCTTAATAATCACATGGTTGTGATTTATTACCCATGTATGGCCACGTTCTGAAAAAAATTCCCAGGGGGTCTGTAAATTGCAGATGTAACCACAGATTAATACTCATAATCCCTGGTAAAAACTCTGCAATAACACTGCTACAGCCTAAAGAAGTTCTCCCGCTAATATTCCTAATCCTTTCCCATTGGACTTTATGATCCTTCTGTGATTTTCAGGCAGTCCAGCAGTGACTAAACAATATTTATGATTTCATTCTGCTGGTTTTCATTTCCAGACTAGAGGATTTCTTAAATTTTATTTCAAGTTACACCCACACACATAAAGACTCCTTCCTAAAAATCCAGGAAATGACAAAAACAAACAAAAAAGATAAGAAACAAGAAGATGCTCACATGTCCTTTATTGCCTCTCCTACCACTGCCTACGCATTTGGAACCCTGCATTTCTTGTGTGGAAAACACACCTGGGAGCATTAGTGACCTTCCACTGGGACTGATTTAGTGTCACACCTTCAACTCCAAAATCTCAAAGAGCAGGACAAACAGAAGAAAGAGCCTTCTATTTTTTTCCCCTTTTGATTACATCATATTTGTCTTATTCTTTCTTCTTAGACTGAAAAGCTGCCAGTTTTCAAGTGTCCCTCATTAACTTTTAAAACCTAAGCTCTGCTAAAGCAGAGTTATTAGTTTTTTCCTGGCACTGCCTGAAACTGCAATACCCACATAAGAGCACTAAATCCTAATAGCTACTCAAGGCAAACCAGGAAACACTGCTCAGTGCGAGACGTGATATTAAATATTTGTACACAATAGGTTCTAATGGGTGGGAATTTTGGGTGTGGGTGATTATGTGTGTGTTTGGAAAGACAATGATTAAGCTGTTTCAAAAGAAAATCACCTTTGAAAGTCAAAGAATAGGAAAAGATATAGTAAATAAATAACATTTCTGCCCTGCTCGAAGGAGAGGATTTGCTGACACAGATGTGCAGAGGTGAAGTTCTGTTGGTTCTCAGCCACAGAACCACGAGAGCCCCTGAGCAGCACCCAGCACATGGTGCCATCTGCACCAAAACCACCCAGCTCACACTTCACACTCCCTGAACTGTCGTACACCTCATGGCACAGAACAGTGAGTCTTTCCTCCTGGCCCTGGGGGCTTTCAAAACGGGAAGGGACTGAGGGGAGACCTCAGTGGGGTCTGCAGCTTCCTCATGAGGGGCAGCTCCGATCTCTGCTCTGTGGGACCAGGGACAGCAGCCAGGGAAGGGCTGGAGCTGTGCCAGGGCAGGGTCAGGGTGGATCTCAGGAAAAGGTTCTTCCCCCAGAGGGTGGTTGGCACTGCCCAGGCTCCCCAGGGCAGTGGGCACAGCCCCAAGGCTGCCAGAGCTCCAGGAGGGTTTGGACAATGCTCTCAGGGACAGGGTGGGATTGTTGCGGTGTCTGTGCAGGGCCAGGGGTTGGACTGGGTGATCCTGGTGGGTCCCTTCCCACTCAGGATATTCTGTGAGTCCATGAAGAAGCAGGGAAGATTCCAAATGCAGAAGCTGCCCCAGGACTGTTGTAGGAAGATTCCCTGTGCTCGAGAGCATTACACTGGATAAAGGCCCAACATCCTGCAGAGAATTATTGTCTGCAAAGCAACCAGGGGAGGAGCAATTTTCACCCTAGAGAAGGGCTGAACTAAGGGATTTACAGGAACAAAGGTTGGTAAACACAGAGTTGCAAGTACCTCTGAGGTGAACCCTCAATAGCAGTATGAACTTAAACAGGATGTCACAAGCCAGATCTGTTCCTCCACAAATCACTCAGGGGCCCTGCACGCCATCAGTTCAACATCTGTTCTCTCATACCCCATCAGGAATCTGGGATTTAGTTCATAATCGTCTGGGGGAATCAAATTGAAAGATGCCAAGTCAAATATATTTAAATCTCTTTTTGACATAATATAAGACCAAACAATTCTAAGCAATTTCTACTACTTTGCTCTTACTTTCAGGGTGGAATTACAGCCACATAAGCTCAGACTTTTTGATATATAGAGATTTGCAGTTTCAGTGTAACAAGAACATCAAATCCCAATATGAAGTTTTGTAACCAGCTTGTTTGGAAGGTGTCTAAGTGCAATAACACACAAAGCATGCAGCATCAACCAGCAGAAAAAGCCATGTTTTCAAATTAAAGGTCTGGCCATCAGCTTCTTAAGAAGCTGGGCCTCATTACAGTCAACCATCTGTACTCCTTGTGCTTGTAAATGTGGACAGACATCTCTTGAATAATCACTGTGCTGGTCATGAAAACAGCTTCTGGGGATATCATGCTTTTCTTCAGGTAGAAGGTGGTTGTTAAAATGTGCAGCCAAAGATGATCATGCTGAAAGGTACTTACCCACCTGCACCCAGTCATGTGGAACATCATCAAGACAGACTTGTAAAGGATCTATTAAAACAAACTGAAAAAACTCCAGGAATTTATGATGCTGCTGAACAAAGTCACGTAAATAATTCAGTATTAATAGGACTTTAAACCTTCCTAGATATACCAAACCTGAGAGAAAATAAACTCCATCATCTGATTTTCACTTCTTAAAAAGTAATGTATCTTTTTCCTTTCTTTCCTCATTAAAATGATTCTCTTTCCTTCCTTTTATTCATGTGGTGAACTGCCAAAATTCCCAGCCTGAAGTCCTAGATCAATATTATACAACCAGTTCCCTGGCAGTGATGTTCTTAGGCAGGAGAAGGAAAGATATCTCACTGATTTCAGTGCTTTCATTTCCCAGATCCCAAAGCCTGAGTGCAGACACCTTCTGACTGAGTCTGTCAGATCCAAGCACACTCCTCTGAGAAGGTTTTTCCTTAAGTTCAGGAGAACACTGGGGATATTTAAGAAAATGTAAGGTAAACTGAATGTCTCAAAATACCTCCTTCTACAGCTGCATTTCACACTTCTCCCTGTGATGCCTGCTAAGGGGGTAGGAAGATTCATGAGCATGCAGATAGAAGCTTGGAATTGCAAGAAAATAAGGAAATTCTTGAAAAATTACCTTGGGTTTATTTCTGTGGCACAGTCAGAGGCTGCACAGAAACCACAGAGTCCTGAGCTCCAGATGAGGAGCTGCCCTTCCACACCCTGGGAGGTGCAGAGGGGTCCCAAGCAGCCACAGAACTTGCTACCCTGTGCTAAGAGCTGCACAATTCCATGTGCACACACACACTTTCCATGACTGCATTTTAATTTCTGGAAGGTTGCTAGAGGAGCCTGGCGGAGTGTGACCCACAGACTGCAGGATTGTCAGGAATTTCAGCTGCATCAACCCAATCCATCCTCCTCCTTCATAGCTCAGGTGACCTCACTATCCCTAAACTCACCCCCAAAGGTGGGTGTCAAGCTTAGCTTTGAACCTCTCAGCTGCTGGAACTGGCCACCTCCCCTGGAACCTCACTGCACAGACTAAACCCTTCTTAGACAGTTCCTCCTAAGTCGCCTCTGTTCTGGCCTCATTGCCTGACCAAAATAATTGGTCCCTGTCCTCTCCATAACAGCACTTAAATATGTTTGCAGACGCTCATGTTTCCCAACAGTTTTCTTTTGGTCTAGACTGAACACGACCCCTGAATTTTCCACAGAGATCCGAAGGGTTGATGATCTCCCGGGGCTGAGAGCGGGGCCTGGCCAGGGCAGGTAACAGCTGCTGGGAGGGCTCCTTTGGGTGAGCTATCAACATAATTCTGTCACTCACAGGAACAGGTTCAAACATTCCTCACTTTCACCACATTATGGGGAAATTTCAGTTTCTCCAGACCCACAATCACAGCTTATTTATTGCTGCTTTGCCTCCTGAAGCCGTCTGCTCTTAAAGAAAAGTAAATTTGGTTCTGCACTAATATGGGGGCTACAACACTGACTAGTGAGGGTGAGTGCATTCATGTTTAAAAGGAATTTAACAACTGAAGGAAAAACTTGAGGGAAATATNNGGTAAAAAATTTGAACACAGTCTTTCAGAATTACTTTATAAGGAAAAGATAAAACATCCTGAACGTAGCAAAGGTACAACAAGATCAAATCCTCAAGTCACAACATTCAAATTAGAAGCAAGATGGAAATTTCTCACAGAGGGGTTGCCAAGGAATGTGTCAAGGTCTCCATCACACAGGGTTCTTCAGTCTAGACCAAGGTCCTTCTAAAAGAGGCCACTTCAACCACATGGAGAATTTTAAGGACTGTTTTATGCTCAAGAGATCATAATATTAGTTTCTGGGAATCAAGTCTCTGTTATGCAATTTGCAGGTTTCCTTATGGGAAATCAGCTACAGAATGTTTGAAGACAGATGAGACTGCTGAGCTGTGAATTAGCTTAGAACAAAACACCAAACAGCAGTTCCATAAAATTTTATGGAAGGTACTGCAATCTTTCCTTCTCTCATTGGTAACTGGGCATCCTGCAGTTCTGGGAGGCAGACAGAAAAGGGAGAAGAAAACCAGAAGGTTTTCAAAGTAAAACCAAACCTGAAAGTAAAAAATGTCCATGGCAGGTTTAGAAACTTTTCCCAAATCTTTTTGTTCCCATTTTCTCCACTAGGTTTGCTGTACTCCTGGAGGAAGGCTTGATGGAACATCTGTTATGAGCCTTTCCCTATCAGCATAGAAATTATGCTCTGATCACAACTCTCATCTGAATAAACACAACAAGAGCTCTCACTTCCCTGCTGTTGCTTTGTTTCACTTGGTCTCTTCTCCCTTTCTCCCATCCCATCCCATCCCATCCCTCCTGCAGTTTTCCTCTCTCTCTATCTGCTCTTTAGTTTTACAGGTTGTTGGTTGGCAATTACACATTTCTGTTATAAGAAAGGTTTGCCCAGTTCTTGAATGACCACTCCAGGCAATGGAATTCCTTCCTTAACCTTATTAACATCAAATACTTCAGTTGCTGTGGTGACCACAATGTAAATTAAATCAGGATTTTTTGGGATCTAAAATTTGGTAATGGTCTAAGAACCTGTTAGCAGTGGGGCTAATAAATAAATAAATAAATACATATATAAGGCTGTAGCAATTTACAAAACGTAATAGGGAAAAATAGGCCTTTGCTGTTAGAAATCAAAGTATTAAAAGGGTGTCATGCTGCAAAAGGTTAAGGCCCATTAAAACATTATAATTTTGCAGTATTTAATGTTATTAGTATTTTCCACTTGATGCTGCCAGATAATAACTAAAAGTGGACAGCAAACATCCTGCCTTTACTGCCACAGTATGTATAGAAAATACCCTCCAGCTTTAAAAACAAAAAAAGCAGTTCCCTATGTGTAAGGCTGGGGCTGCTGATGGGATTGAACAGCAAGGCTGCCCTGATAACGTGTTTGTGGCCACACTCAAGCAGCACCCACACTGTGCTCCCTCCCCTTGCAGCCAGCCAGGGGGGCAGACCCTACAAACTGCCTCATTTTGTCCTGTGGAACCTTGTCGAGCAAAGGATTTCCAAATAAAACAACAATCACTGGGGTGACACCTGGCATGGTTGGGATTATTTCTTCTCTATGAAAAGATCTCACATTTACCCTTGTCTTAACTTGAAGGATGGCTTTGGGCTCCTGTTTAGCTCCCACACTGCTCCAGCGGCCAGGGAATAATTCTGGTGAATGTTCCTCCTTGAGGTCCATCAGAGGGCAGAGGTACAGCTGACATCCCAACAGCCAGGGTGTGTGAGCACACCCCCAGCACAGTCCCTGACAAGTTTGTTAGCCAGAAAAAGGGACAGCTTCACATTTTAAGAGGTAATTCCTTGTCCTATGGGCAGTAACTTCATCAGCCTTTGTGCTCAGAGCTGTAGGATGGCAAGGCACAAGGTACAGAGGCATTGTCGTGGCAAATCACAATATATAAAAGATATTGAGCTGTTAGAGGGTGTCCAAAGGAGGCCATGAGGATGGGGAAGGGTCTGGAGGGGCCTTGTAAGGAGCAGCTGAGGGCACTTGTTCTGTTCAGCTGGAGAAGAGGAGACTGGGGGTCTCTGCGTTGTGGTCTCAACATCCTCCCAAGGGACAGTGGAGGGGCAGCTCTGGTCTCTGCTCTCTGTGAGCAGGGACAGCACCCAGGGAAGGGCTGGAGCTGTGTCAGGGCAGGGTCAGGTTGGATCTCAGGACAAGGTTCTTCCCCCAGAGGGTGGTTGGCACTGCCCAGGCTCCCCAGGGCAGTGGGCACAGCCCCAAGGCTGCCAGAGCTCCAGGAGGGTTTGGATGATCCTCTGGGGCACAGGGTGGGACTCTTGGTGTGCCTGTGCAGGGCCAGGAGTTGGACTCTGATCCTGATAGATCCCTTCCAACTGAGCATATTCTATGACTCTATGACAGAGTCAGCACTCAACACCACCTACAGACAACCCAGCACTGGCTCCAGCCACACCTGCTGGGACTGGTGTTTGGCTTTGTTGGAGAGTTCCAGTCTCAAGGCTCCACTGTAGCTGGGATCCCCACCCATCAGGTGGAGCTCCTGAAGCAGCAAAGCATTTTACACTCTCCCACAGCACCTTTCTGCTGGATCTCAGCACCACAGCACAGCTGAGGTAAAAAATCAGTGAAACCTTTCATTTGACATTGGGGAATGAGAATAGAGCAGCACTTGCAAAAGAAAGTGAGATACGTAAAGAAATCTAGGAAAAGCCTTTCTACCTTTAAAAAATGTTGCTTTTATCTCTTTCTTCACAGCTCCGCAAATCACAAACTCCATAACATCCCCAGAAGACAGAAATATTTATCATGGGAAAACTGAGATAATTGTTTAAGCAACATTAACAACTAATAAGGAAAAAATATAATTAATGAGCCTTTGCTGCGCTTGAAGCACCAGGCAATGTTGCATCTGTATTAGATGGCTGAAGCTGCTGCAGCACTGGACAGGGAGGGGCTGTTCCTTGGCAGGAAAAGGCAGCAGAGGGTGTAATGCTCAGGAACTCCACTCTCCCTTGCCCAGCACAACACCATAGTTTAGCAAAAATAAAAAGATGGAAAAACAAGGCAAGAAAAGATGACCTTGGCTAAGCACGTAATGGGTATCTTGAATAACTGATATTTAAGTCATGTCCTTGTTTATTCTTTTGAACACGCTCGTGGTGAGCAATCATTCACCTGCTATAAATTACAAGCAACTGATAAGTGTTCATTTATGAGTCTCCAGTCAACAGCACTCATGCTAAAAAAAACGCAAAAGCAAAGCCATCCATAACCAACAGCATTTTTCCAGACCTGGACCACATAGAAATGTTTCCAAAGCAGATATGTAGCAGATTTCTTTAAAATTTAGCAGCTCAGAAAGGAGTCCCAAAGGGTTGGGCCAATTTAATTCTCCATCCATTCCATTGTCTTTCTTTGCTACATCTAAGTTTAATATAATAATCTCCGTGCTGGAAGCATGCTCTTTTTAATCTTAATGAGTTTTGATTTTATACAGTGCAGAACCTTATCCAGAATAGCTTTAAAAATTGAAAGGAATAAGATCACAGAGTTGAGAATATGATGTGGGGTTTTATCCAACGTGTGACTAGATGTTTCCAACTGGTATTCCGTGCTAAGGAGGGGAAAATGAGCCATTAAAAAGAAGTATTTTCACAGGACATCTTCACAAACATGTTACCTCTGCTGACCTTCAGATAAAGGTAAAAAGGTTAATGCAATAATTTGGAAATTATTAGTCTGAAAAAGGACCAATGACCTTCTCAGGGTTGTTCCCAGATTTCTCAGCATAGCTTCCAATTCCTGGGAGATCATTTGAGCCGTGCAGAGACCTTACTTAGTCAGAGTCAAAATATTTTTCTGCCTTTGTTGTGGCTCTCCAAATACATAAAATGTGGAGTTTCCTTTTGTTCCACCTCCACCCCAGCTGGGGAGGGTGCCAGTGTAGGCTTTCATTCATGGGCTACAGATTTTCCGACCATAGGCTGTACCGGAAAGAACAATTGGGATCGACTTCTCCCTAACACATCCTCTCCAGTTTAAGGGTTTGATCACTGAACCATCAGTTCCCCTGGTGCAGCAAATGATGCAAATTCATTTTCCCCATTTACATCATCACTCCCTTGGGCCAATGGTTTCCTCTCCCATTTGAAATAACAACAGGATTGATAACAGAGACCTCAGGGAGGGTGCAGAGCAAATCTGGAGTTCTGGGTTCTTTCCCAGCTCCTTCACTGACTTGAGATCCAGCTTGAGCAAGACATGATTTCCTTGTAAGCTGGTATAGAGCAGTAAAACATCTCCAGGATGGATACAAGTGTCAGACACCCTTTAGAAGCTGGACTAGGTAGTGCCAACTGCAAAGAAACATGGAATGACACCTGAATGAGGGAAATTGCAAAGCAGGGCCTTCAGGAAGGGCCAGAATACCAGTCTGAATCAGACATACCTCACAAATTCAGCCCCAGAGTTTTCAGATCCAGATTTTCCTAAACCCAAGTTCTGTCAGTTCTTCTTTCTGCAAAGCACACAAATGTGAACCCCAAGAGAGAAGACCAAGAAAAATTTGCTGTAGTGCTACAACAATCTACTTGTGACTCAGTTCTGTCACTGAGGACTCAGCTATTTTGTACTCCCCTCTGAAATACAGTCCATGTTTAACTCAAGATTACACAAGTTGGAGACAGGAAATTAAGACAAGTAAAATTAAAAGTTTACATGATATCAAAAATTACAGATCTGTAGCAGTTACTGCACCCATGAGAAATCAGAAGTCTAAGTTAAGAACACATTACTAATAATACTTTCACAGAGAGTTCAGGATCAATATATCTCATTTAAATTTTTATAAGTGATACTTAAAGGTGTCATTTTGCTTATTATTTTGTGTTTCTGAGCTAAGACTGATTTCTGAGAATTATACTAACTTCTAATATTATACCATTATTAAGCTTTTTCCCCCATGGACAAACAAGTTAACTGTAGGAAGTCTATGTTTTATTTGTATTTCTGCAGTAAAACACAATGGAACATTTCTGATCAGGTCTGTAATTCATTAAGACAAATGACTGTAATACTTCTTTTGCTGACAAGCTTTCCCCTCATTAAAAAAGGCATTTTTTTCTAAAGCGTTGAAGGAAGATCCAGTAATTGGACGAGAGAGCAAGAAGGAGTGTGCAAGTGGGAGTGATGGATTGGTGTTATTCAGGAATTAATCTCCCTCCTCGGTAGAGTACAACTGCAGGAGTGAGGAGTTGTGCTCTCTTGCTCTTCCTGGTTCAGTGAATCCTGAATTCTCCATGACCACTGGTCCATGGCCTGCCTTCCACAGGCACAAGGAGAAAGGCAACTTCACAGGTAGCTTTTGGTAGTTCACTCCAAACCCCAGGCACAGCTGCTCTGTTTTTAGGCAGCTTGGCCACTTAACACACACTCCACTTCCTCTCTTCTTCTCCTGCCCCCTCAATTTCCATAAAGAAACTGGATTTCAGCTCTCAATCCAAGGCTTTATGCCATCTGTTTCAGTGGCAGAGCCTGCAAACACCCAGGAGGGTGTTGGGAAGAAGGGGTGTGCAGATGTCCCGGAGCAGGGAGAGGGAAGCAGGGCAGGACAGTCACCCATTCAGCCAGAAGGTTCTGAAAGATTGAAAGAAGTGCCAGAATGAGACTCCTGAGCCACCAAAGTCAGGCCCTGCACAGCCCAGCCAGGGATTGCTCCAGGCTCCTGGAGGGCTCAGGCAGCACCTGCATTTGTTCATATTTAGTGCTTCTGTCCAGCCCTAGAAACCTGAATTTCCTTTGACATAAAAACTAATGTACAGCTGTATAGCTCCATGTGTACATGTGCACTTTGCAGAAAGAAAAATGGGCAGAATCTGGCTGCAGCACAATCTCCTTTGAAAGAGGGGCTATGATGATTTATTTGTCACACAGTCTCGTTAGAGCACAACTGTTTCTTGGTCTCTAACACACAGTGGTGGTGCCAGTAACCCAGCAAAGCCCCAGGCTCCCAGCAGCCTTTTAAGTGCTTTCCTGCTGGTGCTGTGCAGTGAGATGGAGGCTGAGGCCAGGGTTCAGCCCCATGCCCTGCCAGCTGAGCCCAGAAGTCCCCACCGAGGCACTCGGGGCTGTCTAGAAATCAGACACACTGAGAAGCTGCATGTTGACTCACACTCCAACTTCAAGGAGCTCAGATGATTTCTCTGCTCTTGCCCTCCCCTGGACAACTCCCAGTATTAACCACAGTTCACTGGACTATGTTTGGTGTAAGAGTGTGAACTCTTTTCCATCTGAGCTCCGTTAAAAAGGTATCTCAAGGAGCAAGCTGACCCCATTATCAGACCCTTTGGGAGCTGGGAGGGCAGCCAGCAGTGGAGCCAGCCAACATGCCTGAGCCAAGGCCAGCTAAGAAGCCAGCCAGGCAAATCCAAAGCTGCTGGAAAAATACATCCTGGAGCTTGGTGTCTGGGACCCTGAGCTACTACTCACACCCTGCTTTAGTAGCTATGGGTGTTGGCTGTAACAGAGCAGCACAGAAGAGAGGGTGAACAGGGAAAGCAAATTAGACTGGAGTTACATAAGAGGCCTATTGACTTTTTAATGTTACTTGGAAGTAGCAGGTATGTTTACCAGAACAAAATCTCCTCTTTTACAGTAAGAGGTTTTTACAAGGGAAGGATATGTAAAAAGGGATCTTACAATATACCCTTACAGAAGTATAGAGGGTTAGAATAGGCAGCACAAGAAAAGTGGGATGTACCTGTCTACTTCAAGTCTTTCCAAGCTTTGGAAAGTGTATTTTTCTGTTGAGCATAACTACTGTTTAAGAAGGCCTTCACCACCAGAAGCAGTAGAAAGTAAGATTTATTAGGATCACAAACTGTTATTTGGTCACTTCCAGATATTTTTTTTAATAATAAAGGAAAATATTTGTGATTTTTAAAATGCATGTCAATGACAAGACACAGGATAACCCAGATACACAGGGTCTGTTCTCCAACTGATTCTGGGACTGAACTGCATTTTGAGGGACTTGTGTTAGTGGGATCGAGTTTACCCAAACAACAGGACAGCACCATGGCACATGTCCACATCTGTGACCACTGTGGGAGAGCACATCAATATTAAACATCAGAAGCTGATCTCCAGCCATGTTCAGTATCCATGGATGAATCATTTATGTTGCTGTACTGAAGGACTCACCTGTTCTCAAGATGAGAATGCACCTAATGCACAAAGCTTGGCAACCACTAAGAAATCACTGGTGGAGTGAAAAGTCACAATTCTAGATCACACTAAAGCTGTTTATAAAAACCCTGCTCTGCTTTTACCTCTGCCATCAGGCTTCAGGTCATCAGTGGAAAGTTATATTTCAACAGAATGTTGAAAATCTTGAAAAAAATCTTTGTTCCAGGGATCTCTGTTCCCTTTTCTGGGGAAGAATTTTGCTGAAGCACTACAGAAGAAAAAAAACAAAACCTATGGCCACAGCAGCTACAAAAAATGAGAATGTCATAAGAACCTTGGGAACCTGAAAAGTAGATGGAGATATCTGTTACAGCCTGGGACCAAAACATGGTGTAAACTCCAGGGCACTTCTAAGAGCATATAGCTTTTCATTCTTGTGCCATCTGAAGCTGCAGGTATAACACCTGTCCAAGAGCTCAGACTGAGCCTTGGACTCAGCTTCCTGCCTAAGGAACAGAAGATAATTAAGGCATGAGACAGTAGCCCTGCAAGCAGAAAGAAAATAGCCTGAGTTAGAAGCCTACAGCAAAACAGGGGATAAGGAGCCCAGATATTTTTCCAAAGATTGTCAGTGCTTACAATGCTTCAGGTTGGAGTGAATTAGCACAGATCAGGTGAAGGAAAGTGCTACAGAAAAATATACTGTAACACAAAACTTTCCTCCTGTCAGAAATGCTCTTTTTAATCATTAGTACTTTAGCAAGAAAACACATGTGCACATACACACCAGTTTAACATTTCTCTGAAAGTCTGATCTCTTGTACTTCAGACCAAACAGAAAACATAGAGCAGGCCAAATTCTGATCAGAATCTGCAGTAAAGTTCAGCAGATCTGTGGTGTTGAAAGCCCAGTGCTGCTTAGAACAAGTATTTTACAAGGCAGTGAAATAAACTTAAGATAAATACAGGCAACTGTTGCTCTGGTGTAGAAGAGCCCAACGTGATTCCTGTTTTGCTCTCCCAAGACCAAGGAGAGAACACCACCCTCCAGAAGACACTGAGACATCTGACAGAGAATGTTGGACCTGTCAGAATAGAGCAACAGCAGCCTGAAGTGAGCAGGAGGATGAGGGGCAACTGGAGAGGAGGTCTTGTATCAGCAAAGTCAGCGAGACCCTCCATCACTGCAGACTGAATATTGCTGCTTTACCTGGGGATAAAACATTTCAAATAGAAAGGAGACGTAGGGATGTTTCCTCTGGCACCTGGTGAAGGATCTCAGGGGGCTGGAAGCTGTACAAACCTGGGGGGTGTCTGGGGATGTGGCAGTCCCATCAGGGAGCACGTCACTGGTTTATGCACATACAGCACTCTTAGCATTGGTGCAGATTTTTGCTACTAAAAAGGCAGAGTGTCAGCCCTGCCTCCAATTTCAAAGTTCCTCATTCATGGTAACACTCAAAAGTAAAAGAATACCCATAAAAATACAGAATGAACTGAAGCAATGGAGATGTAATCACAAATTTCCTTCTGCTGAAGTACAACCTGTGCCCAAAGACAGCCCAGAGATCCAGGTGTGACGACTTCTGACCCTTTGCTGAAAGATTCCCCATTATTTCATTTGCTAAAGCCTTCAAAGTGACTTTGCAATGGCTCTCTGGGGGTATAGGGGTGGTTTCAGTGCTCCCACTTTTAGCTTTGGGAAGGGAACATACATGTTACTGAACACACGTGGCACCCCTGCCACTCTGCCTGTGTCAATGTACATGAGAAGCAAGGATGGTTTTTCTCTTCAACATTAATCATGAGGAAGAATCAAACCAGAAAATATCTCAAAATGTAGGGCACATTCAGTCACATGGAAAATGTGGTCAATCTTTGCAATATTTACTTGGACAAAATTATACATTTAAACCAAGAAGGCAAGAAAGAAAGAAGTAAAACCATTTTTTAGAGTTTAAGTCTTCCTCATGCAATGCCAAGAGTCATAGATTATTACTGCTTGTCTCCTATCTTTTTTTATTTGGGGGTTACTATTAACAACAGATACTTATATCAAGACCTGGAAAAGCGTTTTTTCTAACTTTAAAACCAAACAAAAATACACTCAAATGTAGTTCACCTCTGTATTCCTGTGAAGAATAAAGCACAAGAGGTTTGCTGAGGCAATTACACAGCAAAAAGGCATTTATTGGCATAACTTCACAGGTTGATAACTTCAGAGCCACTCTAACACATTTTAGGTCAAAGGAAATCAACTTGTACTGTTAATATTATTTACAATGGAGAATAAATGTATTTACTGTTATGACTGTATAGTCCATGTAATCAACCATAAACTGTCTCTTTTACTCATTCATTTTTCTTACTGTGGCTGACCAAAAATTTAACAGCAACATTATCAAACCTCAATATCTTCCACTTTGACCTAAGGAAATAGGTCAGCCTCTAATTTCTGCCTTCCACACAAAGTTTCAAATTTACATCTAACTCAAGACATGCATAGACAGACCTGGAACAAATGAAAACTCCAGATTTGTCATGGAACTGGTAAGTAATGGGTTTTCTAATCAGCTGAATATTTGTTAGAGTTGGAACTCTCTAGAACTAGACTGGGCAGACCCAGAGCTTTGGAAAAGGACTGGCAGATGTGGAGTTACGGTAAACACACATTCAAGTAAAAAGGGATCAGGGCTACAGAAGAGTGATCATAAACTTCTTGGGTAATCACAGCCCATAAAGAACTCCAAAGCCCCTCTGGATGCACTGAACCTTGTTATCAAATAATCTACAGTTGTGTGAGTCAATATGAAAACACTGGTGCAAAAGCAGACAAAAGGAGCTATTGATTATCATGGAACCACAGAATGGTTTGTGTTGGAAGGGACTTTAAACTCATCTTGTTCCACCTCCTGCCATGGGCAGGGACAACTTCCACCAGCCCAGGTTGCTCCAGGCCCTGCCCAACCTGTCCTTGGACACTTCCAGGGATGGGGCAGCCACAGCTTCTCTGGGCAACCTGTGCCAGGGCCTCCCCACCCTCACAGGGAAGAATTTCTTTCTAATATCTGACCTAAACCTGTCCTCTGTCAGTTTAAAACCATTTCCCCTTGTTCTATCATTACATGTCTTTGTCCAAAGTCCCTCTCCAGCTCTCTTGGACCCCTTTAGGCACAGGACTGCTGCAATAACCTCTCCCCAGGGCCTTCCCTTCTCCAGGCTGAACACCTCCAACTCTCTCCACCTTTTCTCATAGGAGAGGTGCTCCAATCCCTCTAAATGTCTTCGTAGCCTTTCTAATTACAGGTTAGTGTTCCAGCTTGCCTTTCCCTGACCCTAGTAATCTTGGAGTTTGTCAGAAAAGGAAACAGATTCTCTTACATTTTCCCCAGATATTCAAAGACTGCCTATAAGCAGTGCCAGGAGCAGTCACAGAACACCACCAGCTCCACCTTACTCTAAAGGGGTGTTTCCACATTGCTGTGCACACCTAACAACCCTGCTTCAACAACACCACAGAAATAAAAACTGGAAGGCTCCAGTCTCTTGCAAGGAAGATACAATTGTGTGTTGAACCATCAGGATGGCTCTGGATGTTCATGCTGCTCCACTGCACACGAGCCTCACACCCACCCAGCTGCACAGAAATCATGGAAAAGCAGAGATCCGCCCGGACACGTACACCAGCACTCAATGGGCCCTGAAGGATTTGATGAATGAAAACTACTCAGGATTGTGAACTTCCATTTGATTTCTACTGTTTAGGGAATAAGGCTGACCTTTCTGTTACCATGCAACTGAGGAAAATGAGACCCGAGAGCGAGCGTCACCCCAACGAAGGGCTTGAGTCAGCTCTTGCTCAGCATCTTACAGACTGTCTGGACACATGTCCTCACTTAAAGCTGGTCCCCTGCCAAGGAAATAATATGCAGTCTGAACTATTTCTTCCTGAAAATCAGATTAAGGAACTTTGGAAGAAAGGAAAGATTGTATCATCTTGATACACCACTACAAAAATCAGCTAAACCCCAGGAAATAGCACTTCCACTAACAGAGACAGATGAACTGTAAGGAGAAAGGGATCACCAGAGAATTACATTCTCCCATCAGTTTCTCCAAGTGATAAATTCCCATCAAAATTCAAGAATCAGAGCCTGATATAAAATGAAAAGTGTTGACTGAGCTTTATAAACTCAGCAAGATGAAAAACTGAGGCATTTAATCATCCACAAAAGGTAGTTATATCATACAACACAAAACAATTTAGACATAAAAAGTATGTTCTAAAATTCTGCAACTATGTTGTGCTCTGTTTTTCCTTATAAAGGCAAAAGGATGACTGAACCAATTTTATGGCTGCAATAAGGTCTTCCAAGTAAATAATCAATCCATGCAGAGAATCAATGCAGGAGGAAATTATATAAGGTGGATGAACACCTGCATTTCCAACAGACCTTTATTCTGTTCAAGTAAATAATTAGGATTCTTTATATGTGCATTTTCTCAAAGGTGGCTTTATTGAGCATCAATAAGTTTTTTCCAGCTATTTATACACACTGCACTTGCAAAAGGAGCTGCAAGGACCAGTCCTAGACACCAGTGAGCCCAGAAAGGTGCTAAGGAGCACCACACATATTCCTCCTTTCATAGGTCCATGGCTATCAGAAAATAGGATCAGCTGAAACTCAGTGGTGAATTTACGAGGCTGAACTTCTATGACTCAAAATTACAACAAATTGCAACAGTATTTACATTTATGCATAATTATGCAGCCATGCAATACAAGGTATTTGTGATTGTCACACATAATTAACAGTAACACTGCTGTCTGGCCTTTACAAAGACAATTCCCATCACTGGCCTGATTTTAAAGTGTTCAGACAACGGGTGTACTTAAGAATTATTTGTGCACTGTTATATACATTAAATGGGAAATAATTACATTTTGATTAATGGCTAATAGTGTTAACACAAAATGGATTTTAAAGATGTTCTCCAGGTGTTGCAACTCCCCTGGAAATCTTTCCCTTGTTTTTTATGTTGTGAGAATTGTCAGCACCTAGAAGTAACCTGAGGAAAAAAAAATCAGATGCAATTTCAAGGTAGTCAGTGGCTTCAGGTACGAAAACATCACTCATGGTATTAAAATGCAATTTTTAAGAACAAAAAGCTTTCCCTGTTTGAGCTACCTCACCTCAAAAGCCATTTCGTTTGCAAATGGACACATAAGACAATGGAAGACTTGAGGACAATCTCCAATACTAATTGTCAACTTTTCAGCAATTCAGCTGAATTTCAGCGTTTGATATCCTCAAACAGGAGAACAGGATCGCAGCCAGAAGTCTCTAAATAGTACAAACATTTGTGCACTTTTACAAGGCAGGTAAAAACCTAAATTATGTTGCTAATTAATTTTATATTTCCTTTGGGTAGCCAAAGAAACCTGGAGCTGCTCAGCATTCATTGAGTGATGAAGCTTTGCCAAGTATTCAGGTATGTTATTAACAGAACAAGCCAAAAGAACTGAGATCATGCTTTCTGCAATACCTACAGGGGGAAAAAGTCAAATTCAAAGCAAGCTCGTGCAAAGCAAATATATACATGAGGCAGAAAGGGAGAAAGGAGCACCACAGCACCTGAGACATTTAAATACGTGTAAAAGACCTTGACAATAGCATTTCTCCAGAACTAGAGACAACAAACCCAAAACAGTTCAATGATAGCAAGTAACAAAGAACTCCAAAGACAAATATCTAAAAGAAATTGAGGACAAAACCTGACCAGCTTGCAAAATAAAGGTGTGTTTTGTGCTACACACACTCTGCCCAAATAGGTTCTGTAAGATTTAATTGATTTCTGGAATTGAGCATGGCACAATAAGCCAAACTTTCCTACGTACCTGCACTGTGTAGGTGTGATGCCCTGGAGAGAAAAAGACAGGCAGGACATTAAATAGAATATTTTTACCTTCAAAGCTGCTTCCCTGTCTCCTTTTAACCTGCAGAGTCTTTTTTGTTCTCCTTAAAAAGATCTTGTAATTCAATTGAGGAACATCTGTGTTCATATCAACTGTTAAGATACTTAAACCCCGATTACCACACACAAGTATTCACTTCCCTCTTCACCTATCAGCACAAAGCAACAGCCTCTTATTTGTCTCTCAGGGCACAAATGAAAGCCAGCACTGTTTTCTTCTTAAGCACTGAACAAGTTAAGCTGTTCAGTTGATGTAAAATGGGTATCATTATTAACAACAATATGACTGGTTAATAAATAATAAAACTTAAAAAAGTGTAACAATTGATCCCAACCCCTTTTGGGGTATATTTTCATAAACACCTCTGCCACCTCCTTCAATGGAAAAGAAAAAAAGAATTTCCAAACACCTTGCTCCACCTACTCTTCAGTATTTGAATTTCAAAGGTTTTGGCCTCTTTAACGTGAGCAATTCAAGAATTAGAATCTTATTCAGCCAAACATTTTGAGTCACCCTTTTAAAATTGGATTGATCATATATTGCTGAAATTGTCTTTAACTGGTATAATTCCATTCAACTGAAAGAACTGCATTCCTATTTAGGGAATATGAAGATTCAATTATGTTCACCCCCAAGTTTTGGGAACTAAGAAATGTCTCTTCACTGCTGAGAACCTGGTGCAGGGGTTCCAGAGGTCTCTGTTCCCTCCTGCATCCCCTGCCCCCGTTCAAGCCTCGCGCGCGGCAGTTCCAGACTCGGGGGGAGAGGGCCAACGTTAACAAGGTGCAGTCCAACTACACATGTTCTGAGACACGAATAACAGCTGAGACAAATGGCCCTGAAATCCCACACTTACGGGAAAAGCGAAGGTGGATATGAAACCCCCCGAGTCCGTGTTTATGGTCGCTGCAGAAATGGATATAAACGTGTGGGTACACGGAGCGTTTGCGCCGCTCTCCTGCCCGTGATCGGTTCCACCACAGCACACGGCTGGGCTCGAGGCAACTCTGTTCCTGTGCCAAGATTCTATGGAATGCACAGAAAGGTCAAGGCTGGGAATTTATGTGTTTTGCAGTTATTTAGGAATTACGGGAAAGAGAACTTGGCACTGCACAGGTGGAGAGAACTGGGAGCGCCCGACATTCCACTTGGTCGGGAGCGATGGCTCCGCGCAGGTGATGATTGCACCTGAACAGATGGTGCAATCTGGGGAGAGAAACTGAGGGATCACCCTTCAAAATTCTTTCTTTGCACCACATTTCCAAGAGTAAAATCTGGACACTATGTTAGAAGACCGTTATCTTAAAGATCACTAATGATAAAATATTTAGTCTATGCATGTGAAAAAAACTAAGAATTTTACTCGAAGTTTTCCTTTGGTTATGGTCTTCAGTGGAACAAAACCACTCAAAATCACCACAGAAAGTGTCATTTGAGCTCTTAATTGTATAATGTGTAAAACGTTTGTGAAGATAAGTGGAAAATCTCCCTGGCTGTTCTATCCACAAGCAACCCTGAACTTCCAAACCTTTGAAATGTTACTAAGTGTAAGAGAAATGGGCTCAGCACAGCTGCTTGTATTTGTTTAAACTAACAGATGAGCCACAGCAGCAGCTTGAAAACGCTGAGGCTGCCAGAGCAATACAAGTCAGTAGAAAACTGTGGTTCTAGAGAGGGAAATCCATCTGCCCTGAGATTTAAATGGACAAAGGGAGCTGTGGCCTCCATTCCAAGTAAGGTGTTGTTGGTAGCAGACAACACAACTTGTGCTGGTCAAAGCAGGTCAGCACAAACACGTCACACAGGGGCTGCACAGCAAAGCTTCGTGCACCTGCCCTAGAAATACCAAAACCCTGGGCAAAAAAGGGACAGGAAGGTAAGAACAGGAGATGGCACAGCCAGGAGTGAAGTGGATGATAGAGGGAATTAAGGAAACATGAGAACATGCAATAAGAAAAAAGAAAAGGAATAATGAGAAGAAACAACCCAGACAATTATCCCAGGTGTGTGTCAGGCTGGCTCTGAACTGCTGTCACCTACGTGGGACTGTCAACTTTTTGTGTTCTCAGTATTGTATCTGTTAAAAACACCACTCCACATCTCAGTTTCTGGGGAATGAAACACAGTAACAAATGCTATAGCATTGAAATTAAGGAAAGAATTTTTCTTTCTGGACAAAATAAATGCCTGAGAAACCCTTCAGGGTTGGTGGCAACTCATGGGAAGTGTCCCCTGGGCTCTCCAGAGCTGCACACACAGCTCTGTTAGTGGGCAGAGCAGCAGGGCTTCCACAACACAGTGTGCCACTCCAGGAGTAACCTGCCAGTGCCTGGAAAGTTCAGAGTGTCTGGACAGCACAGTGGTGGGTAATGTGATACAGATGATTTCACTTTTAGGTCTCCAGCTCAAAAAAAATTCAGCCCAAAAAGTGTCATCACCTGATAGGTTTTACTACTTTTATTTACAGTATAAAATTTCCCAGAGAGCCAAACTGAGATCAGGACTTTCTACTCCATCCTTACGTTAGGGATAGTGTCTAAACTAAGGAACAGACCTTCTCTACAGATCCCATATTATAAACAGACCACAGATAGGGAGGTAAAAGCACAGGAGACAGAAATGTGTTGGCAAAATTCAGTGAGTCTGACTCCCAACCTGACTCTTACCTGTGCTTTTTGTCTCAGGAGAGCTCCCCCACCCTACCCTGAAGGCAAAATACCCACATGTGCAGCAAGACCTGAGCTCCAGGATGCATCATCCTTGTTAGACAAGTCCCTATTTTTCTTTTAGCCCAAGTGGAATAGGGCTGATACCCCCCAGGAGCTCTGGGCTCACTCTGCACAGGCTGCAGAGAGGATCAGTGCACACGGGGAGCACATCCAGGATTCCCAGACACCCAGCAACGTGGCCTGAGCCTCCCCTCTGAGTGCCTGGGAATGCCAGGCAAAGGTTTAAACCAAAAAACCCAACACCAAAGTATCCACATCCACCATATAATGATCTGAGAAAGCAGCTTGTCTTAACAATTGGATTAAAAGGAGCAGGAATCTGTGCTCCTACTCTGCTCTTGGACCACCAAGGATTGTAATTAAATATAACATCAGAAAAGCTGCCTTTGCATGAATCTCCTCCAGCTCAAAGATGACCCTTCCAGGTCAGGCATCCTGCAGGAATCCTGCTGAAGGAGTCCTCAGATCAGAGTATCTACCAAGCCCTTCTCCTGGACACCAAGGTCATTTGTTTAGAAGATTCACACCCTTTTCTCAGTGAGATGATTATTTTTAGAAGTATTAGAAAAAAAATTAAAGCCTCAAAAATGAGGGAGCCCATATATATAATATCACCATGTTATATCTCTCTCTAATCAACCACCTCATCTCCCCACTCTTCAATAACAAGCAGTAATTCTATTTCCACTGTAAATCATTTCAATTCTGACTTCTTCACTGGGGACTAAGTAACATGTGACCTTATCTAACTTAAATCTGGTATTAATTTTAACAAGAAAAAAAAATGGTTTATGAAATTCAGGAGCTTAAGGTAACTGGGGGGATACAGGTCTGCCTCAAGGGGTAGCATATGGGTTTCATTTTCCTTACATTTTTCACCAAATTCTGAGAACTACAGTAACATTTTGCTACAGGGTGACACTAAAGTGTAACTCCAAATCTTACCTGGAAGGAGCAGGGGTCTGAACACAGCACTGGGAAGAGAAATTTAGAACATTTGAACAATTGCAAAACCTTACCTAGACTTGATTTCTTACGAAGCTTTTTCATGTAACTGTAAGAATCTTTAAAAAAATAAAAAAAAATAATTGCCTTTTTCTTTGAAAAATAAGAATGATGCTATTATGAAACATAGATAAAGCCAAATTCTGATTCCAGTTATGTTTTTAAGTGTGGAATGAAGTACAGGAAGTTAAGCTGCTATGACCTTAAATCTAAAAACTGATCCTTAATGGGAACTTTGAGATAATTTGTCAAAAAATTGATTCTTCGACACCAACTTTCTGAGTTCAGTGGGAAGCACCTTTCCATCCTGAAGATATTTTTATCTTTCTATACATACAGTTTTCTCTTTTTTGTTTGTTTTCTCCCAAATACTTTCATGCCACCAAGCAGAGAGTGTTACATGTCCACTCCTTCAAAAGCAGAGAACTCTTCACTTGGATTAGCAGTAACTTGAATTAGGTGAGGACAAGCTGACCACACACACACACACACTCTGCTACATATTTTAGAGATACATTAATCAGATATCTCTCACTTATCCCATTGCTTTTACTTTTGCTATTGAAAAAAAATCTTCATTGTCTCATTTTAGAAAGTTTTCAAATAAGTTGTCTAAAAACAACT
The DNA here is from genome assembly GCA_013397135.1 of Pachyramphus minor. Lineage (NCBI taxonomy): Eukaryota > Metazoa > Chordata > Aves > Passeriformes > Tyrannidae > Pachyramphus > Pachyramphus minor. The sequence goes on from VYXB01004391.1 coordinate 46,242, forward strand.
TAGTTTGTTTGTCTTAACACCTTATCTATTAATTTTATTGCATATCCCCCAACTCTTGTACTGTGAAAAAACCCCAAGGAATAACCATGCACTGCACAAACTCCTCTCTGCACTCCCTCCAAACATCCTTCCCAGGCCAGTCTGAGGCTACTCCAGCTCTGCTCCATTCTGCACCTCTCATTGGCCTTTTTGAAGATTTTTCTAGTTCTGTACATCCCAAGACAGAGGAAACCAGTCTGGTGAGCCAGGAGTGTACCTGGTACTTACATCATGGATTGTGTTGCCTTCAGCCTTTGTTCTGATTCCTTTTCCCACAATCCTCATGTGCTTTTTGTGGTTTTGAAGAGCAAAAGTAGGTTCTCCCCTTGTACTTAAAACAGAAGACACAAGATAACACATCAATATAGAACAGAAGCAAATAGACACCATCTGATTATCATGAGAGATGGTCACTGAAACTGCTGCCAGGTTTGTGGGAAAGAAAGAATCCAAAAATAACATTTGATTTGCAGGTCTTTTCCTATACTTCCTTCTGTAGATCAGGTGCAACCCCTAAGAAAGCCTGACTTGGAACCTCAGAAGTGTCCAAGGCCAGGTTGGACAGGGCTTGGAGCAACCTGGACCAGTGGAAGGTGTCCTTGCCCATGGCAGGGGGTGGGACTGGATGAGCTGTTAAGGTCCCTCCCAATCCAAACCATTCTGTGATTCTGTGGCAAATATAGTGAGTGTAAACAGATTAAAGTAAAAAAATCCCTAGAAAAATTCATCAACAATTGTAGGATGAGATCTCTCCATAAACTGACATTTTAAAAAGTGGTCATTACCTTGTTTACTAAATCTGGGTACAAATGAGGCAGAGAGTTCCCATTCTTCCTTCCCACTAAGAAGGTCCTGGGTCATTTTGAAGCCAGTTTCATCAGCTGCAACAGAATCAGCTGTCACAGCTTCCAGCAGGGAGTGAACTGTCTCCAAGAGCATGGGGGTGTTTTGTATTGGTAGGAAGAATGATGCCACCTCACTGCCCACAATAAGTCCTGGACCATGTCAAAGCCAAGACAAGCACTTTTTCCTACTGCAATCAAACACAGCACACCTTCAATTCAAGATAAATCAAAAAATTCAGGTCAAAACAGTACCAAACATAGGCCTTTAGAAGGAAGAACTCCTTATCCAGCATCTCTCCCCNGTTTTGTATTGGTAGGAAGAATAGGCCTTTAGAAGGAAGGACTCCTTATCCAGCATCTCTCCCCTGTGCCCACCAAAAAAGCCCCAAAGAAATGCAGGAAAGGCATCCTGCTGGACTATTAAAGAGCTTGGAGCCAACAGTCAACACATTAGGTAACCTCATTATCCACTGCCTAGTGCCAAAGGCAAAACAGGTGTGAGGATCCCAAAGCAAGAGGAAAGCACAGCCTGTTAATAGAAATCTGCAATTTTAAGGGCATTAAAATATTTCCAAATGTTCAGAGAAAAAAGCCTCCCAGTGGAGCAGAGGTTTACTAATGGAAAGTAAAAGAAAAATGTGAATTGCTGGAAAGGTGCATCTTTTTTAAGACACAGCTTGTTTTTGCCCTTTTTGAGTTCAGGTTATTAACACTGAGGCTTAAAGGCCTGAGTTTCCTTTTGTTCCCCGAAGTGAGGAACAGGAAAGAACAGTCACTGTGTTTTTTGTGTCACATCACTAAGTTTTTACCATTTCAGGGGGATGGAAGACCCTGGTCTTTTTGAGACTCAATAAATGAGACCATTCCACAGGAGAGGTCATTTTGCAATTGCCACCTTGCCCCTTCAACATCTACTAATCTACCATTTCCAGTTCAGATCTGGAAGTAACTGCTATCAGAAATAACTACTGAGCAGCAGCAAATTCTGGTGAAGTTACTGGAATTACACAGCTGCAGAGGCAAAGTGAGAATCAAACTTTTTTCCTTGAGCCATCACTACAATCAGATCCTGGAATCTGTATCTTGTATATTTAAATATCTGGGCAAGAAAATAAAGATGGTTTTACAACATCACTGTGATTCTCTGATATGTTTCCTCAGACTTAATGTCAGAATTTGGCTGAATTTACTTTTGCCCATTCCTTCAGTCCCATACTCAAATGACACAACTCCCTTCCCTTTACTACAAGGTATATAAATAAATGCCTTAACATGCTTGGAGTGGAGGGAAACCTGTCTGTGAAGGGAACATTGTAACACCTGAGAGTCAAAACCTCATAATTATTGACTAGCACTGTTGATATTTTACACATTCAGATCACAGCAATGCAGTTTAATTAGTCTTTAACAGCCATGATAATTGATTGGCAAGAATATACATACAGAAAGTGAAGGACAAAAAGGGGAGGAAAAAGGAGAGCTGCAATAGTTCAGACCAAAAGCTCACCTTCCCCAGCATCCACCAGTACAGGTGGACAAGGGAAAGACAAACAGGACTGGGACAAGAGAGGGAGTGGTGAAGGATTAACTGTGAACAGCAGAGGATCTCAGGCTGGTAGTTGCACACAGGTCCCTCAGTTCTTTCCAGCACTCTCTTCCCAGGGGATCCCCAGCTCCTTAATTCTGCAGGAGCACCCTGGGAGCTGTGCAGTCCCTGCCTGCCCTGAGCACCCACCTCACCCTCAGCCAAACAAAGCAGCTCACTATCCCCACAGTGTCCTGGTGGGGGAGGTGGTCAGTGATGCAGATCCCAGATCATCACAGGAACCTCTAGTGCAGGAAAATATTAACCCCACTTTTGATGTCTTACATGTGCACATGTGCCCTTTGCAATAGCACCAGAGCTTCCAGAAAAATCACACAAAATTGTTCCTTTCCTCTGGCAAAATTCCAGGTAATTTAATTTGCTTGGTTCATCTGTTGCTTTTCCCTCTCTCAGAAATGGACCCTGATTGTGTTTCCTGTAAGCCAGAATACAGAAATGTCATGTATTACTCACAGCCTTTCCTCAGAAGTGCGGTTTAGTGGTTCAAATGGAAAACTCAGAGCATTGGAGCCTGGTTCCTGAGCTCAGCCATGCCACTGGCTTGCCATGGTTAGGTTTCTTGGGATTGTTTGCTGAAATAATTTAGCAGCACATTTTGCACATTCTTTCCTTGCCTGTGAAAAACGTGAACAAAAGTTGGAAGTTTCATTACCTGCTTATAAACACTTCCATCCACGGGTGGAAAAGCTGTGCCAGCACAAAGTGAGCACTCCCTGGTTCCACAGGATTCTGCTGTGCCAGAGGTTCTTACACAGCCCCTGGTGAAAAACTTTCACCTTGGAAGGAAATAATCCTTGAGCTTCACACTCCTGACTGCAGATCTCCTCCTGGAACTGCTTCCAGCAGGTACATCTGCTGTTTAACAGGCAAGCGACACAATTTCATGGAATGTTTAACAAGAACAAAGTTTCCTACACTTTTTCCACCCTTCCACTATCAACCTGCTCCAGCACCAACCTTTGTGTCATTATTTCCACAGGGTCATGGAGACTGTTCTGTGGAAAACAATTTTTTCCACAAGTTTTTGTTGAAACACCACTTTGAAGACAATCTATGTACAACTCAAATGCCACAATGGTTTTCTTTCACCTGCCGCTGTATTTCTGCTGGCTTTTGAGAACTCATGAATGTTCTTTCAATTGAAACTCTTGTCAATCAAAAAATGTGACAGCTATAGAGTCTCAAGAAACATCTGAAGCAAAATTCTACCTTTCCTATTACATTAACCTGTCCTACAGTGTGTTTCGAAACAGCTCCTTCGCAAGCTGTAAAACCATGAAATTAAAAGTTGTATATACATATATATATATATAAATAAAACCAATGCTAAGGAAGGAAGAATAATCTCCTCATATCAACCTTTCTCACATGGATTCAGTGTAATAAATCTACTCCTGTTATCCCCCTTGCACAAAGGGTGGAGGGATTGTGATGGATTAAAGGAGAACTTTGAAAGAGACTGTCACAAGATGGCCCAGGCAGCAGTCACAGGAACACGACAACACTCGTGGCTCTTGACATACTGGAGACCCTCACCCTTAACCCTGATCACCAAACACAAACTGGAGTTGGAGCCGTTTAGAAGGAAATTCTGTCAAAACAGAAAGTGCAATGGAAGTCACAGACGAACAAAATGCCTGTGAGTAAATCCTGGCATGAGTCCCCCCTTCGTACACACAGCGCTCTAATGTTTCTCTTGACTGATTCCTGTGCTGAAATGAGTTCATATGACAAGCCTGATTTTTTCCTCCACAGATCACCACACTTTTCCAGCACAAATAACCCCGAGTATAAATCATATACTTGCTGAAATGCTTAAATTGGCATGTTATCTCATGTAAGAGCAAGGTACCAAGATCTCAGTTGTAGAGACGTGGTATTTTTTTGTCAGGCAAATTGCACTGGTTTTTTCTTTATATAATGCTTCTGTAGGATATTCAACATTTTTCCTTCCTCTGATAACAGATATAGACTGATAACTCAGTTTGTAGATAGTGTTCCTCACTCGTATTTCAAAACGCAGATAATTATCACCAATTTAATAATGAAAATCCTGATACAAAGATCTCTTTCTTCTTGTTCCAGCAGGAGAACATGGAACAAAATTCGTGAGTCTGAACACTCAGTTCAATATGTTCTCCAAATAATTTACATCCCATTATAAAATAATTAGACTGGCTCAGACTACAAAATGACCTTAAGTAAAGTTCAGGAATTTTGGGTCCTAGGACGTGTACCAGACTCCCACGCCTGCTCAAAACAAGTCTTAACATCAACAGTTCAGTGAACATTGAAAGTGAAAAAATTCTGTGTGCCCTTAGTCCTATTCCTTCCTCCAGTAATCTCAGCATTTATTTTCTCTAAGATAGTCCTTGTTTCAGCATCCCCTTTCCTCCTTCCCCCACTCCCACCTCCCAGGCTCTCCAGCTCTCTCAGCCACACTGCTTTCCTGTGTGTCTGGGGAACAGGCAGCATGTGCATCCTTTACACTGGCAAGAGAGCAACTGGGAGCAGCTCCTTGGCCAGGTGATGCCCCACAACAGGGAACATTTGAATTCTGCACACTTGTGTTTTTGTAAGAGCAGCAATCCACAATCTTTCCCTTATTCAACTCCTCTTTTCCACAAAACGCAAGAAACTTGATTCCCTTGGGATGTCGAGGTTAAAAAGAATATGTGATGTCATTCTGTCTAGAGACAGGGGTGGAGGGAGGCAGGATAACAGTCCTCAGATACATCACTCGGCTGCTGAAAAAGGATGAGTGTTCCATGAGTTGGATGAGAAGAAAAAGGGCTGAATTTCATCACAAAACATTCAGCTTAGACACATCAGGAATCACCCAACTGTTGTAGCTTGATTAACTAAATTGCCAGCAGAAGGTTGGAAAGGCATCACTGGGGCTTTCAAGAACAGGTGAGTTGGAAGTGCTGGAAGGAAATGTGGGGTATTTGGTTCTACTCACTTGAGGCAAAATGCCTCAAGAGGCCACCCATCCTTCTGTGCTGGGATTCAGTTCACCATGAGGCACCAGGATAACCAGAAAGGCAGGGTATGCAGTCAGCATCAGACAGAAGACAGACAGACATGGACCTGTTGGAGGTCAGGGAGATGCTCCAAGGGCTGGTGCCCCTCTGCTCTGGAGACAGACTGGGAGAGCTGGGGGGGTTCACCTGGAGAAGAGAAGGCTCCAGGGAGACCTTACTGCAGCCTTTCAGCACTCAAAGTGGGGCTTATAAGAACAGGGACTATAGCTCTGACACCAAATTAAAAGGTTAAAACCCCAAGTGTGTGGGGAAGAATCAATTATAAATAGGTTCTGAAAAATCAGCTTGCTTCACATCTTGTAGTCTTTATGCAGAACTGCCCACCTTATTTATCATTGTCATGTCTTACTCAAAGTCATTAAATATTTAGGTAGGGGGTGCTTTGTTACCTTACCAGTACTGTGCTTTTTCTGCCCACTGGAGTAAAATTTTGAAGTGAACCAGTTTCCCTTTAAGAGCTGCATGGCCCTGCCAGCTTAGCCAACACGAAGCATTTCCAAGGAAGTTTCTTGCTCATCACACTGAGGAATGAAATATTTCAAAAGCCCAAACTTCAAAATTCCAGATGGTCTCGAAGTCCTTTTAAAATAAGCTGTGTGAGTTTACAGTCAAATCTGCCCAAGAAAACCTTCTAATGGAGACTGAAAACTATAAATGCTCTCAGTTTATTAAAAAATGATTTGACACCAGCACAGACTATTTCAATTTTTTTTCCTCACATTGCAGAGCTAGAAACACTTCTCAAAATATTTGCTTTCAACAAAGTGACAGCAGCCCCTCAAGAAGTGTTATGTATGAGCCAGTATTTGGGGGTTTTTTGTTATATTTCATATTATATTGTCTGTTGAATAAAATGTTTTAAAAACATTAATGTAATATAGAATTTCAGACTCTTAATCATTTTGACAGGTTTTCTGAAACTCTTCAGAGCAACATTTGAGAAAAGACCCCTTGCAATACACAGCACTGAAACAGGGGCAGGACTGGGGGAAGGGGAGAGGAGGCTGCAAAGGTCTCTGCTCTAAAACACATGCGTTCATTAGGGGAGAAAAACGCTGAGAAATTTGGCACTGAGAGGAGTGTTTAAATGAAGTCTGCCTGAGGGGATAGCCCTGACCTGCACTCTTACCAACGGGATGGGTATCATGTGAACCCTAACAAGAATTACGTACCAGGTAAAAAATCTCTGTAAGAAAGCAGAGCCCGGTGCCACACTCTGCACAGCCCAGGGCTGGGCTTCCCAGGGGGAAGGTTTCTACAGTGATGCACAGTCCATGCACAGACATCCCCACGAGAATGGCAACAAACTAAAACCAAAATGCACTATATTCTGTACTTTTAGGATGTTCATTAAGGGCAAATCCAGGCTTCATTAACAAACGGTGTTTCAGGTGAGCTCGTTTTGAATGCTGATTATTTTATGCCTCAACTCAGGTTTTTCAGTGTGTCTGCATCCCACTGCATTCTCTAACTTCTAGACCTGCATTCAAGTCTTGCATCCTAGCTATCCAAAAGGACTATTTAATCCTTGAAATGCCAGAGTCCAGGTGGACAATCTATGTGCTCTCATGTGAAAATCAAATCCACAGCTGAAACACAGCAATGGACTCAATGGGTACTGGGTTTTCCAAACCACAGTAATTCAAAAAATACTTGGAGATCAAAACAAAGCAACCTTGGTTCACACTACAGAGAAGTCTAGTACTGGCCTGGAGCCTTTGGTATTCGTGGTCCCTCATAAAACATGAGTAACTAATTTTAAATATCTATAAATGAAACACAATCTTTCATCCAAGATCTATTATAGCTCAAACATCACAATAGGGGACATACACTTAGTTGTCAAATGGAATTGCTTTATAGTTTTTTGTTCTATATACTTCCCCTTTTGGAGAAAGTTGGAATGAAAAGGACCTCATGGGTTGCTTTTCAAAACATTACAGTACCAAATGAACTGAAAGTTTAACAGATATTTTAAATATACATTGCAATGCTGTCAATGTCTCACTCACATGGAGGCAGCTCTCTGACAAACTACAAGTTAACCACTTTTGCCCACTTTTCTTCCAACTTATCATAGAAACTGATATTCTGTATGAGCTGCTTCCCCAAGAAATCTCAGCTCCAATTCAGCATCTGGAGCCTGATGAAGTGTTGCTTTTGCCCATTTTCACAGCTGCAGCAAAGGAGCAGGAGGAGGTCAGTGATTAACCTGAGGTTGCAGTGAGTCAGTGCAGCAGGAGCACAATCATTAACACCCCTGGCTGCCCTTGTCCTCCTCCTACCACAGACACAGCCCCTACCAGCTCTGCCACACCACAGTGATGGACTGGTTACTGCCAGACAGAGAGAGAAAGGGCAGCTTTCCCTGAGCACAGCAGTGTCAATCCAGTCAGTCTTGATCTGTAAACACTCTTCAATCCCAGCACAGCTCTGCCAATACCTCTCACTTCTGGCCTGTCAAACCCTGGTGTTCGTGCCGTGGGCCCCTGTTGAACAGGGACTGCCTGCTGAGCCAGATGGGGAGGTGGCTGTGGAACTAGACAATTAATTGGAAAATTCAACACCAACTTGCACCTGCAGCCAGCAGTTCACTGACACTGCAGAAAGCAAAAAGAGCATATGCAAGCCAAGCCAGAAATCGAGGGTATATTCATCTCCTGCACACAGGACCATAAATGCTCACCCCAAACTGCAGCTGGAATGACAAATACAACTTCATATAAAGGTTTCTCCCACAGTGGAGATTACAAACAGCTCCAGATTAAGATTTGGACAATCTTGTTTTCTTAAAGTTGGAGTCACACACAGAGCTCTGACTGCAGTGCCCTTTACCCCAGACCAGCTGGCTTTAGTCAGGTTGGTATCATCATTCATGCAAACAGAGTTCCAGAGGTTTTGCTCACTGAGACCACTGACAACACACCCCCACTGCTCTGGACTCACAGTGGTGACCGTGACCTGCAGACTGGAGTTTGCTCAGCTGTGTCTACGTGGGATCACAGGCAAGAGCCCACAGTACTCTGAATCAAAAATCTCATGAAAAAATGTTCTAATAACCCAGCTTTGTACATCCAAGAGGCCTGGAGAGCCCTGGAAATGCCATCTCTCATCAGATTTGTGAGCACTTCTCTGAAACAAAACTCCGAGGCCTCTGTGGGTCACTGACTGACGGTTTGTAACATCATTATTCAACCCCATCTAATACACTAGACTTCCTCCACAAAAACTAGAATCACTTTCACTGCACCAATTCACTGCCAAAATCCTCCAGCTGGTGTCATGGGGTAGTGGCATTTGTGAAGCAACAGCACAGTGCAGGACAGAGCTTTGAGAGCCAACCTGCTCTGTTCTCCAGGCAATGCCATGGGATCACGTGGGAAGAACCAAAAACAGATGGGAAAATATCTAACTCTTGAAAGAATAACACATTTACCCTGTACCAGTGCTTGATTTATTTTAGCTTTTCCTCAGGACATTACAGGTACAGCTCAGAACAAACCAAACCTGCACAGATGTGAATATAGGAATTCTAAGCACTGTCTCTGTTCCCAAGTGTCACCACTCAGAATCCTGGACAGGCATAAGAGGCAAAGAGGGAGAGTGAGATGCAGGCCAAGATAGCCAGAATCACCTGTTGTTATCCCAAAGGCAAAGGACAGTGTCTCTTGAAGATGGTACTTTTCCAAAGTGACAACTTCATTTCTCTGCTGCTTCAATAAATAACATTTCCAGAAAGTTCAGATCCCAAATCTCAAAAAAAGACAGCTAAGCATGTACAAACCAATAACAGCACTTCTGTAGCCCCTTTTATCCTAGGATTCCTCAAAGTATTGAATAAACATTAAAGTAATGCCTTTAATTCGAAGACAAGTCCTTCAATTCAATCATTGAAAGAATAATAAAACAAAAATAAAATTAGCCCAATGAATAGGTCCTTATTTACAAGCCATTGTTCCACATTCAGTTCTGGGCTGGTCTTTTAAGGCAGATAAATCTGGCACAAACTGGCAAGTATTTTGAATTCTTCAGTTCTCAAACGTTCACCTCTTAAAACTCCAACCATACACAGAGTGCTTCAACAAGTCTACAAAAGGCATGTTCTTCCCTCAGCCATCCCCTTTGGAGGGTGTTCTGCACGGGGAAGAGAACAAAGGACAGTGTTACAAAGAGGATTGCTACCCCAAAACAGAAACATGACCATCCTACTCCTCACCAGCTCTAGAACAAAGAAACTTGCCCAGGAATGGATCTCATTGCCATGTACAACAAAGCCCTGAGTCCTTAACCAGTGTTTGTATCAGGGAGATCCCAAATCAACTGCTTGGATGGCAGTGAAAGACAGGTGTCCATTTGTAATAGTAGGGTTGAACAGAGGAAAAGCCCAAGGGTTTTCTGTAGGGTGCACAAAAAGCAGACATTTCACCCTCTCCCATGTTGCAGCAGTGACCCAACACACCCCATGGAAGGTTCCCCAGTCCCAGCACATCCAAGTCTCCTGGTGGGGAGGCCACAGGGACTGAGCTCCCTCAGGGGTTGGGAGAGCACCCAGAGCAGAGCAAACTGTGCTGGGACTCACTGGGATCCAGGGAAGGGGGCAGGGATCCTGTGTTCCTTCTGGCCTAGCAAATACCATCTGCAGCTGGGAACTTCACTCAAGCACCAAAAGCAGGGAGAGAAAACAGATGGCAAACAGGAGCAAATGGTTAAAATGTTCCCTCCACTGCAACACATGTGAAATCCCTTATTCCAATGGGCTGCAATAAACCCACGACTGTCAGTGCACATATAATGCATCGAAGAATTTTTCTCCACAAGGAAATAAATCTGATTTTTATCTAAGCTGGCAGTAAACAGGGTCAAATATTTAACTGTTTCTGTGGCAACTTCTCTATTGTTTTTCAATTTTTACTTTTGGGGTTTTTTGTAATGCCAACAAAGCCGATGTTGCACAGCTAGAGATCACAAGCACGGGAACAAAAGTGAAGAGGGTCCGTGGCAAACACCAACTGTCAAATGGGGAAAGTAAATGTTTATTGTAAAGAGCAAACCAAGGTGCCAGACAGAGAAACTCAGCTTCACCAGTACTGGATTTATTGTGCATGGTTTAGTCAAGTGATTTATACGGATTACACCACATTTTCCCTTTTTGTAGCTTGCCTTGATAATCAAAAAGTCTTTTTGTAATTTACATTAATAGCTTTGCAACATTGTGGAAAATATTAAAAAAGACCTTTATATTTTTGGCACCTCCTGCTTCGGAGGATTGCACACAATCAACGCTCCTTTGAACCGTTCCAAAGGGTTTGGCAAGAATTTGAGGTACACCCAAAATGTCATGAAAGACCCTGTACTGAATCCTCAGAAAAGCTGGTCAGTGGATGTCCAGGTCAACAGTTTTCTTAGGCCCAAGTTCGCAGTGAGGCTCTGCCAGCAAGAAAAACATCACAGTACAAGTCACTTCCATTGTCTCAACTGCCTGGTTTTGAATAGTAATAATAAAACACATTATAGGGGTGTTATTTCAGCAGATCCCAAGCTGGGGAATACTTTCAGACCATCAAAGGATGTCACCACAGAAGATTTCAGAATTAAATCAGTTAAGATCTAGCACATGTTGCCTCAACAGCACCATTAGACAAAGTACAGCAAAGTGCAATGATCCAAGAATGGAACTCAAAATCCTGAGGTTTTGACTGTAACTACTGAGGGACACCAATTCTTTCATTTTCCTATCTATATTTTATTATCTGTAAAAAGCCTCCTGTCTCAGAGCAGGGTTGAGTGAGTGCCTGAAAGTTCAAAATGGGAAGTTGTGTAAGCACAGGGATGGTAATTGTTGTGGGAGTTGTGTGGAGGCCCCACGCAGTGCTGCTCATGTCCTACAGCACACAGCTCAGCCTAGAGAGAACTGTCATAAAGCTGCCATCAACACTGAAATAAAACAACAATGTTTTTGATGCATCTTACCTGTCAATTCATAACATGGTACTTAATCACCACCTCTCCAAAAAAAAGCACGAAATACAGGATGAAACGCATGGTAAGAATGGGAAAGGTGTGAAGCTGAACTCATGGCCCCAAATTCCAGCTGAACTGAAGACAAACTTTTTCCAAAACTTCCCACCAGGATTATGTGTTTCTATCACTTCTGTAAATGTAATTATCTTGCTTCTCTTCCACCTCTTCCCTGGCATCCTTGTGAGCTTCAGGAAAATCTGAGTCAGAACAGGATCTGTGCCAGTCCTGGGCACTAAGCACAGATCCCAAAAGGTATCTGCCCATACACTGCATATTTGGAACTGTTTAACAAATTGTAAGGATACATTTCACTCCTTTTTTATTAGTAGCAGTACAGGAGAATGCAAGCATAACAACTACTGTAGAATTCACCAAGAAATACTCAACAAAATGCTGTTTCACAGAAGAACTGGTTACTTCCCATGTGATTCCCAAACTGGTGAGAGGGCTTTGGAGCACTGGTTCAGGTTTCTGGAGCAGATCCCTGAAGTGCCACCAGGAAAAATCTTCCTGGTCTCCCAGCTGCCAGTCCCCACACAAGGAGAGGAACATTGGCCCTCTGAGCTCCTGCTCCTCGGGCTCTGCCAGGGCTGTTACACCCCATGGGGAGGAGGAGGAGAAGGCACAGCTTGAAGCAAACATTTCTCTCACTGAGGTATCAGACCCACATGCAGCCAATGCCTAAATTTTCTGATTTAAGAACATAAAATTTAAGCTTTGACTGTTAAGCTAGAGCCAACTCTGGTTCCAAAGATATGCCAGACCTATAGCAGCTTCTCCCAGGGCCAGGAATTAGTAACTCTAGTAGAAAGCTAGGGACATCTAGAATTTCCCCATATACATATTTCATTTTACATACAGTGAATCATCCTAGAAAAACGCTTTCCAAACACTGAGACTGGATATGTGGTATTTGGATAAGGCAGGATTTGAACATAATGGAATAAGAGAAATAAAACTAATTTTTACAGACTGACCCAGAACAGTTTCAGGAAAAAAAAAAACAAACCACAACAAAAACCAAACCCCTTAGAGTACTAGAGAGGGAACTCTTTCCCTGTATTGAATATTAAGCAGAAATAACCACATAGGAGAACAAACCAAATGTTTAAAAATAAAGCCAGAGGCAGCAGTTCCCCTCCTGCAGGGTAGCAGTGATCAGAGCTGTTGGCTACATGCAGCAGATAAAAGCTGGGAGGAATCAGCAGCACAGAACCAGGCAATGAATTTTCCCAGGTTCTCACTGTTCTGCATCATTGGGATTCCAGAGATTAGTTAAAATCTAACAACATCTGAACAGGGTTGACTTCCAGATTTTTGCAACTATTAAGATACCAGTTACTGCAAACATCTGGATCAGCCCAGCTTCAGAATCCACCCAAGCCTGAGATAATTCATATTTAATCATGATAACTCCAGTCTTCACAGTGACAACACAAAAACCTTGTACACATGCTGAACAAGAAAAAGAGGCAGAAATTTATCTCTTAAAATAAACCACCAGTGATTAATAAATCACATGTTTATATCTCTTTGGAGCAATACTTCTAATACAAAGCAATTCCAGCCAGAGCATTCCATGCCAAATCAAATACTCATATGAAAAGACAATTTCTGCCAGTTTCTATGTCCAAAAAAGCTTTAAAAATTGGAAAAATGAAAGCATTTGCCCTTTTTCCATGAAAACCCAGAGTGCTGGGCACCAGGAAACATAATGTTCCCCCTGATCTCCAGTAACAGAGGTGAATAATAATTCCAGACTTATGAGAAGTAATCTGATGCATTCCACTGTGTGAAAGCAAACAAACAAAAACCCCAAAATAAACAAAAAAAAAGGCAGCTCCTTTTGATACTGTAGAAATCTCCCTGCAAGATCTCTGCAGTGTGTAGCAATTCAGACTTCTTTCCCCCCTTGAATTGTCCAACTGAAGGAAAGATACCTCTCCCTCCAGCTGCAGAGGATTTGGAAAAGCTGCCAAAGCCACTATAAAAGGAAGGCAGGAGCTCATCAAGGTGAGCAGCTTATAAAGGTTTGGTTTCAGAAATGAGCTCCAGGGAAGAGCAGTGGTTGCAGAAACACCTCAGTCAAAGTACTAAACAGAGCCAGTGGAAACTCTGCCTTTCCCCCACTAGAATTCACACCAGGATTCAACAGAAATACCAGAAAAACTTGAGAGTCCACTGGAAATTTAAAGCAAACCAAACAGCCCCCAACCATTAAAAAACCCCAACAAATCAAACCCACAAAGGCAACAAAACCAAGCAATGGTTGAAAATAAAACGTACAATAATTGACAATGAGTACATTTAGTTCTATCTCCATTTATCACCAATCTCACAAACTGCAAACCTATTTCATTTCTCACATAAATACAGATAATATTGGTAAGGACAGCCTTGACAAAGAATATGAAAAGTTTAGTGGCTTTTCAATGAAGGATTCAGCTCCAGCTCCACGTGCTGGCAAAGCAAGGGGCTCTGGGATACACACCTTATGTTCTTTAGAGCATCTCCAGGTATATAATTAAATAGAAAAATAAAATTTCAAATAAAAGTTTCATAGCCTCTCTCTAGGTACTCAGAAGTCCACACATTACCATACAGGATAACAGCAGCAGTCTGTACTCATCTGGGGAGACATTCCCAAATAAATCTTGATTTTGGGGAATTGGAAAGAGATGCAAACATTTTTCTTTTTTTTTTTTTTTTTTAATTTTCCTGCAAAAGCACCTCTCAATACACTGGGTCTCAGACAGCTTTCACTAGTCAGGGAAATCTGAGATATTCAGATAAAAATATAATAAAATAAATAACAAAAGGTTGGATTTGAACAACTTGGAGGCCTTTTCCAACCTGAATGAATAATTCTGTGATTTCAAAGTTGCTTTTGTTCTCAAAAGATGAATCCACCATGACTTCAAATAACCTGGCCCCAGCTCCAGCCCACTCTTTACCTGCTGGCTTGTCCCTGCTCCTCAGTGTTTTTCTCTACCTGTAGTTCCTCCACTGTGGCAACTTTGAGTTTATAATTTCTATGTTGATATGAAAAGCAGATCTCATGCTCAAAAACTAAATCCTAGGTTGAACACCCAACCAGTGAGGGTTGTGTTCCTCACAAAACCATCTCCTTGAGACAAACCGGGACTTTTTAGACCAAACAACTTTGAACAGAGGACAAGGCAAAATATTCACCTGAGAAATACTAGAAGTTTAGAATAAAATTTAGAATGTTAGAATAAAATTTAAAAATGTTTCTTTGCCTGACTAATTTCAAATTCTCTAGAAAAAAAAAATAAATCCACCTTGCCATGAGTTCCAGTGCATGAAACACGAGCCATATTGAGTCAGTTCTGGCAAAATCTGCAGGAAATGCCAACAATAAGTTTTGATGGAAATGTTGTTTAACAGAATTACTGAGAAACAGTGATGAAAACTCTCGAACAGCACCAAGCAAGGAGGCCAAAGAGAGTTGAGAAAATGCAACTGCTTCCTCTCCACTGTAAGGCTTTAGAAGCTGCTACAGTAGAAGAGTCAAGGGCTGTGCTGAAATCTTCACTTCACAGGTAAAGACAACCATCAAGAAAGGCAGCATTTCCCCTCTGATCAGGAAATACCCAGCTGGAAATGACACCTGCAAGGAAAAGGCCTTTCTTCCTCCCACTGTTACCAGCTGCTGAGATGATCTTTCCTTGGAACTGTTGTTGTCACCCCCAGGATCTTGCTTTGCAGTGGTGTCACATTTCACATGTGAAAGCAGTATCATCATTTCCCCACATGCATAATTTCATGCAACATTTCTATATGCTGGAGTACAGCAGTCATTTAATTGCTAAGTCAGTCTCAAAGTCATCCATGTCACCATTTTGGTTTTTCTCTCATACCACACTCATATGGCACACAAGCCTGGACACTGGGGCATGGGTTTGACATGTTAAGGACAGGGCTTGTCCGGGGTGATTGAGTATATTTTTAGAATCATGCTATAATGAATTATTCCAGAGAAAGAAAAGATTATTACTGGAGGATATTCAGTTCCACTTGCTACTAGAAAAACATACTGTGATACAAATTTCCAAGACTTCTCCAAGGTTCATTGCTCTATTTCAAAAGCAGGTCAGCTGCAACTCCCCTTCCCACTGAGCACACACATCTTTTTTATTCTGTAGAACATGGCTAAAATAGTTGTACAGGAAACCAGCAGAAAGGTTTGAATCCCTCTCTCCTACCCCCTAAGGCAGCCCTGGGGAGCCTCGTAACTAAACCCAAATGGTGCTTCTCCCCGGGGCTGGGATGCCCGTTTCACCTCACATGAGACCCTGGAGACAAACCTGGAGATTCAGTCTCTCCATCCTTACACAGTTCAGGGAATTTTCAGGTTTTATGCAAAATGGAGCAGTTTCAACAGGTCAGAAACTGTTCTCTTGCTTTTCCCACACTCTGTGTATAACAGGGAGGAACAGATGCTTTTCCTGTTTTACTGACACGAGGAAGACAACTGTTACCAAAGCAGGTTGTCCATGGTTCTCTCTTAGGAGTGTTACCTCAGCACAGCTAGAGGACAAACAAAGAATCCTGGAACACTTCATTTATTCTCAAGTTGCCAAAAAGGAATTTTTAAATACTGGTGGATCTGAATTTGACACAGCTCCTTGGTTTCACAGGACCCAACCTGTAGTCAAGCAGTGGAACACTTTGCTGCAAGACACTGTCTATGCTGAAAGTTTACAGAGGTGCAAGGGAAGATCAGACAAGACAATGGAAGAAATTCAGCAGGTTTTAAAGTCCAACCTGCCTGAAGCAGTTCTTGAACTTCAAATTCTTAGGAGAAAGTTTGAGAAAGTATCCCTAAAAAAATATTTTAATGTTTTTCCCAAGGCACCTGCTTTTCACTGGATAAAATGAGGTCCTGTGCTGCAAGACCTCACACCTTATCTGGAGTAGTTAGTTCCCGTGTCAGCACCAAGAAAGACAAATAATGTAGAGATTCCTGTGCCAGGCTGTGCTAATTCCATCCATGAGCAGGCCCTGCAGCCTGGAAGATGCTTTGGGATTCAGGTCCTGCAGCTGACTGGTTGGACCAACCTGCTCTATCAGGCTGGACAGTTCTCTGCTGGGGATTACACAAAGACCATGGAATGTCTAGGTTGCTTTCCCAACTGTATTCCAACAGTTACGTGTTTTACAGGACAAGCCAGTTCATTTCTTCATGCCTAGCTTTCCCCACTGGGACAAGCTTTTACCTTTAAAGCAGTCACATGTTAAAATAAAAGAAAGTGCAATCATAACACATAATCCTTTTTCTGCAGCTATGAAAGCAGATGAATGTCTTTTCTCCTTGTGTTATTCTGGATTCTTCTTTAACAGCTCTGAAAATTTAAAGCCACTTGGTAGCATCTGTGCCTTGACTGCACACCTGTGCTTGAGCTGAAGTGGGGAAAAGTTCAATAAGGATTATATTTATGTGCCAGAAGACCTCATTCATTTGAGAAATATCTCATGGATTTAATATTTCCCCCCATTTCTCCCCTGACTGGTTTGTGCTTTGCTCAGAACATACAGATTAGAAGGACAAAGCAATTTCTGGAGTGCAGAGAGCCCTTGCTGCTCAGAGCACAGCAAGAGTTTCCATGGATCTCTGTTGATCCTGGACCTGCACTTGCAGAGCTCTATTGATTCAGGACAAAAATAGGTCTTTGGCTGGGCACTGTGGCTTTCCATGGATCTCTGGCCCTGAGCAGGCCAAAGCAAACTGCACTGACAGTGAAAAAACACCTTTCTGAGGAAACAGAGACCACCAAGCCTGGTGGTATCTGTGGCTGCAGGGACCAAGAAGGGAAGTGCAGTTAGGGAATACTCTCAGGATGGCAGGGAGGTGGTCAGAGATGCTAACTCCTTCCTTTAAATCCAAGAAAATAAGAAAGCTGTGTATGGGGAAACACAAAGAAGGACATGGTAACCTGCAGAAGCTCAGAACAGGACAAGGTAAGCAGGTCACTAGTGCCTCTTTGCACAGCAGGGCACCACTTCACTGCTGCTGATTCCTCACTCCAGGCAGCCCTGCAAGGACACATGTAAGCAGTCTAAGGTAGGGCATCTCCCCCAGGCTTTGATCTTGTTACACTAGGGCTGCTTGCCATGTCCTAGCACTGGCTTTACACCACTGGCTTTAGCTTAAATCTCATCCCATAACAGCTCATCTTGCTCCCACTCCTCTTTGTCAAGGCAATGCCCTGCACTTGCTCCTGTCTCAGTGCTCAGCCAAAGCCTGAGCACGGTTCTAAGGATGCTGTGTTATTAAAGGTATTAGCATTTAAATTAAAAATAACCCCCAAGCCTCCAGAAGGTCATTATTACTGACCCCATGGCATTCCCTGCTCCATCCACCCTTTCACCTCCACCCTCAGCAGTAAGGTCTGAAATTGCAACACACAGAAGCTGAGCAAAACTCCGGGCATTTTTTATCAGGAGTAGAATTATAGATGTAAAACCTGGCAACATTTCCATTTAGGTAACTATTTTCCCTTGAGTGATATTTTTGATCCTTGTTCTCAATCACTGTGTAGATTTCACGAGTGTTCAACAGCTGGCACAGAGTGCTGTGGGATTTTTCAGCATTAAACAAGCTGTGTGAGATACAATTCCCTTCTAACCCCCTCATCTCCTTATTAATCCATCAAAATGAAACAATGAATATCTAAGTTTAGCTGCTTTCAAAACCCTTCTCTAGAAGACACTGGTCACACTTGGGTGCCCTCTCTGTAATATCCATGGGCACTTCTGTTATTTCTGGTAGTGACAATGTCACCTGCAAGAGTGAAGTAAAAAGGATTCCCCAGCAAGAACACAATCTCTTTAATAGATTGCAGTTTTCTAGAAATGGAAAAAAGTAATTATTTTTCCTCCAAAAAATCCCCAAGAACAAGTTTCAGTATATATATGGCAACTTTCAAGAGAAAGTTTTGTAATCCAAAACTCACCATTTCCATGGCTCCCATGAAAATCTTTTAGCATACCAATTGAATTCAGAAAGAGAAAGAAAGGTGGTTATGTATTTCTCATCATGAGATTTAAACCAAGCAAGAGTCTTGGGTTTGGGCAAAGATGAAGAAAGAAAAGTGGGCTCTTCCCTGAAGGACAGAATGCACAGTATGAACTACCTAGAAAATAGGATGGGCTTTCCATTCTTTGTAAACAGAAATGTTCTATTACAGAATCACAGAATGGTTTGGTTGAAAGGGACCTTAAAGATCATCTTGTTTCAACTCCCCTGCCCTGGGCAGGGACACCTTCCACCATACCTTGTTGCTCGGAGCTCCATCCAACCCAGCCTTGAGCAAGTCCAAGGATGAGGAGGCCACAACCTCTGTTGGCAACAATTAACCAATCCCATCCTGAAAAGAATCCTGCAAGGTTATAATACTTCTCTTTATACAAAAAGGAGCCCAGGCCAAAACCCAGTGTTCCAAGCCCTCTACCAAAGAAGGCTGGTTAACATCCAAACCCAGCTTCCCAAGTGGAGCGTGTTCCAAGGCCGCCTTTCCTGCAGATCACTGAGCTCTGGGTGCTCATCAGACTCTTTAGTGTCACCAAGGTCACCACCATGTACAGCTCTGTGTCTCAGACTTAAGTTGTTCCACACACCTAAGTTTCAGCCAGAGCTCAGTTTCCACTGTCCACTGAAAACTACCTTGAGAGCAAATCTAAAAGAAGAAAAACAACCCCAAACCCAACAGACAACAACAAAAAATACGTACCTGGGAACATTCTCAGGGGTTTGCTGAGCTGGGATGTCAGCCAAGCCGACCACCTGCTACAATTCAAGTTTCTTCTGAGCTGGCTGCCCTAAGTAAAGGAGTTTTGATACACCTTTGCTGTGGCTCTGATGGGTTTCTGGAGGGGGGGGTGTGTGTCCCAAGTTAATTTCACAGTCACTTTTAAAATAGTTTGCTGGGTAAAACATCCCAAACTCCTGTCCCAGAGGGCTCCATCATCATCATCATCATCACTGGCCTGACTTGAACTAACGGGGACTACAGGAACAAAAGACAGGCCAGTGCCAAAGAAGTTATCATCCAAGTACTTTAATTCCTACTTTGCATTTGTGGGAAGTGATTCACTTGTAATCAGCAAGTTAACAAAGGAGGGCTCAGCCAAGCACAGGGCTTGATTCACTACTGCTCACAAGGTACAGTGAGATCCTGCCATAGGGACTTTCTAAGGACAAGAGGTTAAAGGAAGAGCTTTAAAACCGTTGAAATGCAGCAGTTGCCATTTGCTTTCACACAGAACAATTTGGGAAACAGCTCCTGAGCCAGAGCTGCAATGGTTCACATACTGTAGTTTTTTCAAAAGCCTTTAGGGCCTTAAAAACCCCATGGTGGTTATTTTGCATGACTGGAGAACTTCCACACCAGGAAAACATTCCACTTGTCAGGTTGAGGTAGAGGAGGTTCCTCTTTAATCCTCTTTAACTGAGCTGGGGACCAGTTCTTCCTAAGGAAAGGCTTTTACATTGTTATTCAAAACTACAATACAGATTATTTTAAAAAGTTCTAAGTTCATTGAAATCACTACTATCATGGTGGCATCACATCCTGATACAGATCCAAACTGACACCTTTGCTTATCTAACTCCAGCTGCTTATGGCTAACAAATCATATTTAGCCAATCCCATTTAGCCAAAAAGGCAGCAAGCAGTGTATAACAAATTCTAACAGCCAGTGAACTCACATCAATCTGGTGTGCCCTGAGTTTTAAAACTTTACTTCTAAAGAAAGTAATCAAGAAAATATGTTCCTTTCCTTATTTTCCCAGGTCAGTAGGGTTCTTACATGGAGCTCATGAACGGAAGAACCAAAACGGTGAAAGAAGTTGCAGAACTTGGAAATCCAGATTATACAGAAACATCAGGAGATTGCTCTAGTTTGGATTAGCACCTGAACTCCCAGATACTTATTTTAATTGAAGCATGATGGATTTATTCTTTTTTCCTCACACTGTTTTTGCCTCAGTACATGTTGTATCCCAATCTCTTAATTTTCAAACAATCAGGTAAAGAATCAGATTCTTTAAGTTCAACCTGCTCTGACTGCTCATATATATATATAATATATATTCTCCTTGCAACTCCAGTCCAGAGTTTCACACTAATTTACTCAAGTCATGTCAAGTTGAGGGGCAAATGGTTTCACCCTACCATTCCTCAGCATTTGCAGTCAGCAGAAGTCTCATTCAGCGTGAGTGAATCGCTTTCAGAACTTGCAGTGAGCTTTCCTGAGGAAGCCCTTGGAGCAGAGGGTGCCAGGGAGCCGTGGAGGCTGCAGGCAATCCCTGATTACTGAAGCACTAGATGGCACCCGAGCATTCAGCTCTTGTACAGCCCTTTTCTCACCCACACTTGAAAACAATACAAGGACCTGCGTTTTAGTCAGGTCAAGAATTGGGATTTTTACTTCTTTACACGGGAATGTCTTAGAAAATGCCACCTCATATGGAAGGGCTACATTATAAATAAAGTAATTAAATAATTGTTCTGTTCCACAAAAAAAAAAAAAAAAAAAGTAGTTATTGTAAATTAAAAAAAAAAGAAAATAGAAGTTAGCAAGTTTCATTTACTGCAAGCACTTTAAAAACAGGGAAAACACTATGTTGATGTGTTTCTTTACTTTGTGCCACTAACCAGTCAAAAACTAGTTGTGATTAATTTCTGACAATCCACCTGAGTGCCTCTGTAAACCCTGGACAAATCAGCAGAGTTGATGGCACAGGAAGATTTCGTTGTCCTGAAACAACAAGGTCTTTGTGTGTTTTGCCAAACAAATTGGCATGGACCTACCTGCAGAGCTGCTGGGCTGCAGGAGGCACTGGTATCTCCAGGCAGCACCCTGGTGTGGAAATCCAGTCCCTGAGCAATCAAATGATATGGTCAAAACCCCGAGGAAATCTGTGTCAGAGCAAGGAAATGAAGCCATTGCAGGTCAGTGACTTGCCCAGGAGGTACTTGCTCAAAGCACATGCCAGACTGGAAGCACACAAGTTCCATCCAGGACTTGTCCAGAGCAACTAAGGATTGGAATTAAAGGTATCTGGTCAGGAGGTGGACCATGGCATCCTGCTCAGAACTATCTCATAGAACCAATATTCTCTTTTTCTGATGCAATGACAAAAACAGGATGTTCTATTCTGTCTCTGAATTATTGCCACAAAACTGCATCATGGCATAGAAAGAGCAACACCAAGGTATGAGCAGGTATCAAGTACATTTAGGTACATTCTAGATCACTGAAAGAATAAAGGATCACAGCAAACAAACACAGAAAGCTATTTTATGGTGAGATTATGAAAAGCAAGACCAGAAATAAGGATGGCTTAGGAAGCAGTGAAATTGGAAGGGAAGAAAAGGTTATACAAGCAATAACAAATGTGTTATGGTTTTATTTAAAATAATAGAAAGCAGAGAGATCTAGGACTTGTTAAAATTTAAATCCAATGACTGAAACTGATTTTACAAACCCCACATAAGTTACACCAGGGTACATGAGGTCAGAATTGGACCCAAAGAACCCCATCTCTCACCAGATCAACAAGTTAGCAGGTGGCCAAGACAGTCCAGCTGGAGAATGGGCTCAAATTTTCAGTGAGCTAATACACACTAATCTTTCACTTCTGCAGACCTGGATTCAAAACCTCAGATCGTGAACTAAAATTAGTCTGCTGGTTTCATTCTAGTCCCCACTTGTGTGCAGCACAAAACCACCATAAAAGTTGTCATGAGTGGCAATCTCTGAGACAGGCCCAGCTCTGGGATAGCAGGAAATGTTGTAAGTTAGGACTGAAGCACATGGGCACAGCTGTGTTTGGAATTTTATACTCTCTGCCCACACTAGGTTTGCCAAAGCCAAATGATTTTTTTCTCCTTGATTTCTGCAAGTGCAACATTCACTCTAAAAAATAAAAAGAGAGAAAGGAAAGAAAAAAAATACAGAATGAATCACTGCAGTCACTGATTCACACTGTACATCTGTGGTAAAGGCAGTAATGTTGCATGGGATATAAATTTGCACAGAGTTTGCTTACAATAACTAGTTGTGGGTTTGGTTATTTGACTGTTTTGGTTGGTTTGAATTTTTTCCCTTTTAGCACAGTACATGGCTTCTTTTTGCCCCATAGTAATGGTCACACTGCTAAACTGGGTCTATAACTTTGGACCTGGACTAAGTCAAAACACTGTGAAATCTGAAGATTCTCCCCCTCAAGTGACTGTCCCAGCTTAGCTGACTAATGACCCAACCTGGAAACATGTTGCAATTTGTTAACATAAAATATTCATAGTTATCCCCAACAGTTCACTGTACAAACTCCAGCCACATCAAACAAAGCTCATCAGCCACATGTCAGTAAGGAAAAACCACATCCAGCTCCCAAGTCCAATATAACACCTTGTATTCACACAGGCTCCCACATTCAAGAGTTACAAATGTAAAGGAAGGGCTCCTGAACTGTGCCCTATCCTTTAAAACCTTTTACACTATTGAGACAGGGTTTTTTCTCTCCCATGAATCAGGAAACATCCAACCAAAACAGGGAGCAAAAAAGGTCTACAGTAACATGTAAGGATCATACACGCACAGAGCAGCTTTGGGCAGCTCTGATATCTTCAAGAGAACAATAAAGCAACACATAAGACTGATTTAAAAAGAAATAAGAAGGGATTGACTGATATAGGAGAGTGATTAATTGTTCTGTTTGACAATTCTGAGCCATAAACCACACGACTTCACCACATCACAGCATTCAACGAGATGAGCTGACTGGAATTAAACAAAGCAGGAGCAGGACCACCACTTCTGCCAGCAAAAAGGCAAACACCAGACAACAGCAGCAGTGGCTCTTAATCCCAGGAAACACTTCTTCCCCTTTTGCCAAAACAGCCCTTCTCCCAAGAGCAATTCTCACTCCAAGGCCAAGGTGGTGCTCAAATATAGTGAGTAGCAACCACCTTTCTGAGAAGTTACCTGCTCCCACTCCACCTCTTCCAACACATTCCAGAGGAGGAAGAACCACAACCATTTCCTCCAGAGAGGAGGACTGTGACCTTCATACAAAGGAGCTCATGCAGCTACTGATGTGAAAACGAGCACAGTCAAAACTAACAGATTAAAAATTCCATGTTCCACGAATTCACCAGCTTACTACAGACCACATTTTCTAAAAAATGTCCATGTTCCTCATCTGGACTGTACTTTGAGAATAGCTTCTATTTAAGAAGGTTTCTGTTAACTTCTAGATGAACATCACAATCAATCCAACTGTGTTTTGAGTCCTCACTCACTTTTTTTTGGCCCTTATATCACTACACTTTAGTTTCAAAGATCCCAGCAAAAGGTGTTCAAATGAACACACCAGTAAGAAATCTGGAATTTCTTTTCCATCAGTTTATTAATAACTGACTTGTCCTTACTAATGGGGTGGACTTCACTGGTTGTTATGTCTTGTAGGCTCAATGCCTCTAGAAACTCCCTCCTGAGGGAGGGGAAGGCTGAAGGTGGATGCCCAGGGCTGCAGAGCAGGAAGGGACCAGTTCTATTTCTGTAGCTGCAAAACCCAAGGAATAAGTAACAAATACAACCTGAAACCAGCCACG
This sequence comes from Pachyramphus minor, assembly GCA_013397135.1. Taxonomy (NCBI): domain Eukaryota; kingdom Metazoa; phylum Chordata; class Aves; order Passeriformes; family Tyrannidae; genus Pachyramphus; species Pachyramphus minor. The sequence goes on from VYXB01004391.1 coordinate 70,441, forward strand.
GAATTGAGATGTTTATGCTGAGCAACATGCTCCCTCTGTTCCTGTTACTCACAGAAAACCTGGAAATCCAAGTATGATCTCTGTGAACAGGTTGGGCAGCTGAAGGTGATTTCTGGGGCCCTGTTGTTCCCAGAAATGTTTCCAAGTGAAAAGTCAAGAGATTTTTTGATTCATCCAAAAATAAAATTTGCAATGACAAAAATGGGCAAGCCCCTGCCAGACAGTTCCAGTTTTAGTTCAGGGTCCCAGTTGTCAATGATGCTGTATTGATGTAACACATGAATATATAAAAACAAAGCCTCCAAGAAGAGAGGCCAAGAAGTCCAGCTGATACCCTAATTAGACAATACAACAAAAAAAATCCCACAGAGCTCTTTCGAAAAAGCCCTGAACACAGAACACAGCAGAAGTGGAAAACCAGACATCTATATTTTTTAAAATATTTTTAGTTTATAAGGCAGGAAACCCCTCCTGGTAGCAGCTCCCACTTCAGCCACCTCAGGGCACGGCAGCTTCAGCTGAGCAGCCTTTGGCTAATTCCCACCACTCCACCTCAAGTGCTTACACAGGTGGGAGCTGCCAGACCTGGGCTTTGCCAGCAGCTGTGGCAGGGGAAAAAAAATATCCTCAGACTACAGACCAAAAGCGAGGTAAGGAAGAAAGGAAAAAATCAATTGACTTCTGCTACCAAGTAAAAACTTTACAGCTGTTTTAAAAAGGTACTGAGCTAGAAATTTGCTTTTCTATCACACCAGTTATTAGGCACTCCTGGCTTTCCTAACCATTTTCTGCTCCAACCATTTGTGTAATACAAAAGGAACACAGAGCAACCATAATATGTTTAATTAGAAATGCTGTTTGCTAAGCATTCAGAGGAAGTTACAGAATTGTGTGTTTCACCATAATGATATTTAATCTAGTGAAATTTTTCTTAAAATAGGATTTGTTTCCCTTACATGACATAAACATGTTGTTCATGCTAATTACAGCTGATCCACATAATAAAGCAGCTCCTGTAAAATTAAAGCACAGATACATGAACAAGTTAGCACAGGGTCAGGAACCTTTAGGGTACATCACCTGTGCTGTGGTAACGCCACATAAATGTTTTCATCCCATGGTAAATTAAAAGTAGCTGATCCTTACTCAAAGACCTGCTGAAAGAATCCTGCTCCTTTGCCAGACAGTCCTCTGGCTTTGAACAGATGTGGGCAGAGGCTACACGAGACCAAGTCCTGGAAGGAACTACAAATCAAGATACTGCCATTAAGCAAGAAGCCAACACCAACCCTGCTTAAAACACAAGCTTCAGCGCAAACACAATTTTTCCTGCTCTTTCTGGGTTTGTTTCTTATAAACTACCTACTCAAAATGCTTAACAAAGCAACCTGGCCCTTAACCCAACACTGGAGTGGTTAAAAGACACTTCTGTCAGTGCTTTAACTCACATTGTTCCTTCACAAACCTCTTTGCATGTGGAGAACATCACCCTGGCAGCTCATGCTGACCTTTGGTCCACAGGACTTGCTGCTATAACAGCAAGAAACACGGACAGAGTCAGAAAGGAAAAGTGAAGAGCAGGTTGAGTGTGTACACAGATGCAGGGATGGAGTTTCCAGTACTCTCTAGGGAATTTTGACATATAATATCAAGAACTATAATGAGCAAGAGAATTATCTGAATCTTCCTAGGTTACCCAATAAAGTGTTTTCCCTCATGTGTGTAACATTTTGGATGACAGCAGGAGCACTTACAGGAATGAATAATTCCTTCTGTAAGGGATGGTGTCTAATGCAAGTAAACACAAAGGCTCTGGAACAAGTTATCTGATAACTCACCCAGAATACCACTACCTACTACTGATCCAGGAACTGAGCTGCAATTGGGAAATTTGAGTTATTGCAGAATTTGAATATTAAGTATTGAGGAATGGAAACTATTTGAACTTCCACAACTGTCATTCCAGATTTCAAAGTAAGTGTCAGATATTCCCTTTATCTTTTCTCAGAAGCCACAGTTTTAGTGACATTATGCCTTGTGTCCTTCAAAATACAGCAATTTATCAATGAAAAATACAAACCAAAACCCCAATCATCTACAAGTCATCTCTTTGATCTGAGCCACATTATTAAAGTCTTTAGTGCCTGAAGCTGCCTGGCTTACTCATAATAAAATATTGGTTTATTAATTAATTTTCATAGCTACACAGATCTCTTTTCAAATTCCAGAAATCCATTTTTGAAAAACAGCTCAAGCTTTGGATGGGCATGAATGTCCAGACAGTGCCTTTATCCAATGCCAATTAGACAACTCAGGTCTGGAACTTATCTTCTTATTGTCTTAAGGTGGGTTAGGATCAGGTATTAAAGGATAAAGTCACACAAAAACAGTTTCCAGCTTCCATTCTCCTCATTAATGACATTTTCTTTTAACTTCTCCAAGGAATGATTATGATTCAGCAGCAAATTCTATCATTTTTGGGAGTACCTTTGGTCTCCCTTTGCTGATCTTGCTCTGGAAGCCAAAATACAACCAAGCCACAGCACCCAGACATCTGTTCCTTGGACAGGAGGGTGACAAGAGGGGAAGTTCTCAGGCTGCAAGATGTGCTCTGGGATGGCCCTGCTTGAGCAGAGAGGTTGGACCAGGTGACTCTCTGTGGTCCCTTCCAACCTCAGCCATCCTGCAGTTGTGAATTAGACCTGACCAAAGCCTCCCATTTCTCTTGCTGGTACTTTGATATGTTGGAAATGATGACCAGCAAATTCCATACCCCGTGCCTGCAGCAACCAGCACAAGCCTTTTCAGAGTAAATTCTGCAGCATTCCTGGACTTGTGTGACTCTGTCCAGCCTGAGAGATGCTGTAAATTTGAATCAACTACAGTAAGTCAGTTTTGTATTTGGACTTGACAAATTTGACCTCTCCCCTCTGGAAATCCTTTCCTTACCAAGAAAGCTCAATTGATGTTCCACCACATACAAGTCCTTCTCTTTCTTAACCCTTTGACACAGCTCATCTCCCTGAGGAATCTCAGAGCTCTCCTGTCTCCTGTGTTCCACTGAATTCCTTTCCTGACACAGCTCTGTCCCTGCTGCACTAACAGCTGAGTTTTGCCATCCATTTTACCCCCTCTGCTTCTTCTAATGAAACCTCCAAGACTAGTAATAACACTTTTTAAGAATTTTTGAGCTCCTCAAGCATCTCCTGATTATCATTTCTTCTTTGAAACATAAACAAGTTTACAGACTTTGGGATCTTAGACATTTAAATGGATCAAGACAGAAAATGGTGGGTAAAGCTGAGCCCCCTTACTGCACATCCTCCCCATTAGCAAAGATCATAGAGTTGTTTGTTCCTAAACACAGCAGGACTCAGGAGAGCAGCAGCCTGTTCACCAACTCAGCCTCTTTCTAGTAGCATTCCTACCTTCTCAGCATTCCCTTTCCATCTATCAGTACACCTGTGCTCTCCCTTCTGCCACTACTCTCATCCTCTTTTTCCCCCTTTCACCTTCCAACAGTGACCTTCTCCTGCCCATGTTTGCATTCCACACACTTTTGCTTTGCCAGCCTGTGTTTGAAGTTATGCTTCTAATGCTCTGATTCTGCCATTTGGATTCCTGAGGGAGATTTTTCCTGCTGAAATCCATCCCCATGCACCTCACTGTGCCCCTCTGCCAGCCTTGGGTGTGCAATGTTCACGTGCTGTGGCTCAGCCAAGTGATATTGGCTTGTAAGCTCCAGGAAATCAATGATACCCCTGATTATGAGAACAAAGCTCCATCCTTGAGTCCTCTTCTCTCTGGAAGCAATAGAAAGGTTGATCAGCACCAATTTGGACACTGGCTTTTGGTCCTTCAGCATCAGCCCACAGGAGCCAAGCCAAGCAGAGGGGCTGCCTTGTGTGCTTGGAACTAATGACTGGAAAGCCCCATCCCCAAGCACCCACTCAAATTGAAGGAGCTGTGGCAGGCCCACTGCAGCAGAAGGACAGACTCCTGTGTCTGACACAGGGGTTTAACCACAGGCCTTGCATACCTGGGCTTTCTGACACTCTGCATCCACGGGCATCCCTGGGTTCCTCACTCGTGTGAAGAGCAACAACTCAGTCAGAGTGACTTGGCTCAAGAGCTGCGTCTTTCCTGAACGATGCTGCCATGTCCCTCAGGAGGAAAGAGAACATGGGACTCCTCCCTCAGCTGCTTCAGCTGAACATCATGTCCCCAGGCCTGGCCAACAGCATCCCAGCAGTGCATAACTCTCTGCACTAGACTCAGCTTCACTCAGCGGAAAAGTTAATAACAGAGAACAAAATTCTAACAAAATTAGTATTTTTTTATGTGCTTGAGAAAGTGAACATCTCTTTAGCTGTCAGATCAATTATTCTGTTAAAATTAATTTGTTGATGTTTCCACAACTACAACTTTCCAAAGCCCACACAAGAACGAATTACGTGTGGTGGGAGAAAAAGGGGGAAAAGGTTTTGTTTTATTGAGATTAATTATAGCAGGGCTCAACAATTGGGAAATATGGAGTGTACAAGGACTGCTGCAAAGTGATAACCATTAATATATTATTCTATAGAACTCCTAGATACTCTGAGTATTTTCCAGCTGAAATCCATCCAAGTTTTCTTCTATCCATGATTAGTCCAGGAACATTAATGATGAAAATCTAGACAGCATTACAGTGTGAACTATTAGATGTACACTGATGATACTTGATTTTATATTGCCTTTGGCTGAGTCAGGTTGTAGAATTTCAATGATCTGAATTCTGGCCTGCATCTGCTGTTGAGTGAATAAACAGTAAATCAAACTTAAGGCTTTGTTACGGAGTTGAAAGTCTGTTTTCTCCAGACCTGGTATATACCACAAGATGCAATCAAATACATTATTATCTGTCAAGCATCCAAAAATGAACTAAATGACTCATAAAAGCAATAAATAAGACACGGTCTCTGCCCCTGAAATACCTTACATTGTATAATTAAAACAAGACTGCTGGAGGACTAAGTCCTCCAATAGAAAGGGAGGACACAGGTTACACAATATGATAAAACAGTTTTTTCCTAGATGAAGGTGTGACTCCTTCCCCACTTCCAGTGTAACTTCCAGATTCAGGAGGTTGTTGTAGGACACCCCTGGGTCTGGATCTGTTTGATTTGCCAGCCAGCAATCCCTGGCTATCTCCAGCAAATCAGTGCTAATCTCTCCTCTAACTACAGCTCACATACAATTTCAAAAGCTTTAAAGCAAAACAAATCCTAGTTCTGTGCAGCAATAACCAAAAATCACCATTTCAGAGTGTACTCAGCAGGCATCCTTCTCATTTACAATAGAGCCTGATAAAATCCTGGCTCAGGGAGAAGGGAAGGATCCTCCTACAGCCCGTCCTGACAGACAGCAGCTGCTCCTGAGACCTTCTGCAGAAGGCAGAGTGTATTTCAAGAACACATTTAAACATCCAAACACAGCTGCACATGTGCAGAACCATATACACATGAAAAGAAAAATACTAAATAATTGCAGAAATCCCCATTATACTTACTGCTTATGTTTTGCAGTTAAGTACTAAACCTATTATATTTCAAATACACATGGATTTAGTTTTCATTAGAAAGCTCTAGTAGGCATAACATTAAAACCCTTTTGCATTTTGTTAATGAAGACTTGCTAAAATTAATGAGATGGAAAACTGTAGGTATTTGGACAATACCAGGCACAAAGCTTCAAACTTCTGCTTGGATTGTGATAACCAAGGAGTCCTACAGTGACAGTGGAAACTGCCCCTGTTGGTGGTGACTTTGCTTTTATAAAATTAGATCTTCAGCATATGACAAGTAAATTGAATGTTAAATGGTTCACGGTACCAATGAGGAGTATCAATAACTCTTCTGAAACAGAATCAAATAAAATTTTGCACTGCATTTTATGAAGTCTGAAACTACTGCCAAACCATTTTTATACGTATAGACATTTTTAAACATGGCTTAAAGTTTTCTGAGAACCATTCTTTATCCAGAACTCCTATGGGAAAATGTGAAGAATAGTTGCTCACATTTTTGCCTTACCCCCCCTTGTTCAAACTCTGCCATAGACCTGCTCTGCTGTAACCTGCCTGAAATCTTTCCTCGTGAAAAAATGTCCCCATACACCTCTCACCACTGTGCAGATGTGCCTATTGTTCTGTGATTCCAGAGCCAAAGGGTCAGTATAATCTGCCTGCAGAGATAAACCTTCCACAGTATTGGTTTTGGTATTAGGAGACCAACTTCTCTTGAGAACACACAACACTATACGACATCATTTTTAAAGTAAGAAGTGTCCACTGAGATTGGATCCAACATGTTCATTTTGTTAACAGCAATAAGACCTCATAAAACTTCAGAAGCTTTACTGGATTTCCTTTCCAGACATTAATCAAACACATTTCCCTTAGTGGATGCAGAAATCCCTGAATCATTAAGTACCAAATCAATACTTTCATACTACAGACAAGGATAAGAAATGAACCTGATCAGAAGACACTGAAATCTTGATTAAAATTGTTTTAATGTACACCTTGAAACAGAAATTTTACACAGACTATTGCCATGGTATTTGTCACTAGAAGTAAAACTCAGAAGTATATAAGGGAAATGTGTGCAGCAGTTTTCCTTTCAGACGCAATAATCATAAGGCCAGTCTAACTTACCCCAAATGACAGGTTATTACATGAGCAGTCCACAAAATTTCTCCAGGCTACCAGCTGTATTCTTTACACTTTTAAGTGCCTGTTTTACATGACTAGGCTCAGAGGTCCAAATTAATGGGATAGGGAAAATAGCATCATAACAGCAGTCACAAAATGGAACAAATACAAATATTCCCTAGAGTTAGCACACAAATTACCTGCACTTATTGGCCCTTAACAGGACACTCCTTCAACCCCCAAAGACAAGTCGATTCATGCTCCCTCTTGGATAATTTACCCAGAACCCAATCACTTTACTACTTAATGCTCTAAGTACAGTAAAGCTGGTTGCAGTTTACCAAAAGGCTGCATCTTAAGTCGGTGTGGTTCAGAGCTGAGACCTGCTTTCACTCAGGAGAAACCAAATGTACCCTGAACTTAAATACTCTGATGTTGCCTTAGCAGCACGTGTGGCCAAAGAGCCAGGAACTGTCACCTCACAAGGACCTGTCCCCAAGGTGGGGAGGCTCTCCCTGCCTTCCCAAACACAGCTCATCCCGCAGCACCCCGGACAGAGAACACTGGGCACACCCTGAGCCCGGAGACAAACCCGCGCAGTCAATAGTGTGCAAAAGCTTCCGAGATGCACAGATGTGTCCGCACGGCTGAAGGCCAAAGCTCCGGGTGCCAGGGTAGGAGTGGGCACAGTTTATCACCGGCTAACGAGGTGTGAGAAGCGCAGATCTCGCCTGGCTGGAGTTGAGAGCAGCACTAAGTGCCCATAGACTCTGCCTGCCTTGAGGAATCAGTTCCTGCTGTAAACTAACAGCCTTTAGCACATTCTGTAGAATGACATCACCCAAAGCCGGCTGCCAAAAATGTTACTTTCGCATTTCTTCAACAAGATTTCCTTTCACCACTCTTGATTTTTTAATTTTTTTTTAGTTAGTCAATCGTTCAAAAAACTGAAAGTTCTAAGTATTTCCAGGCCTATAGATGAGCTTTTAACACAAGCAAGTGACTATGCCTTTTAAAAATGTGTTTAAATGGACATTTTTTCCTGATTCTTTCTAGTAGATTTATATTTACAACCATGCTGAGCTAAAATAATACAAGTTACTGCAATTATCATCCAGAAATGACTTTTTTCCCTTTTGATTTATCCCTATTCCACTGAAGAATACTCCATTTTATGACAGTATGCCTGTTTGTTTAGTGAGCTGTAAGCAACCCACTGGAAATACTGAATATGAACAGGGAGATGTCAGTCAAACAAGAATATTTTTGCATTTCCAAGGAAGCTGTTTAAAGCTCGCTGGATGACAAGTCCAAGCAACACATTCCACTCCTCCAGATAGCGTAAACAAGCAACAAAAAGTCACTTCGTTGCAGAAATTATGGTTCTTCCACTGAAATATTTAAGATAAGCTCTTCCCTTTTTCAGTTCTGAGGAAGGTTTTGCATCTTACCTTGGCAGCACCCTCAGCTGGAGTGCACAGGAGTTTTCCTTCAGGGCTCATAACCCTCAGGGGTTTCCCATCATTAAGTTTGATCAAGACAACATCCAGTTTCTCAGGGCAGAAATTGCCTTCATTAATAAGTTTGAACCTAAATAAGATAATTCAGTGTTAGCTAATTATGTAAAGCCTGGGATCATTTCCCTTCAGGGGGGAAAAAAAAGAAAAACCCAACAAGAAAAAGATAAATTTCAGGGTGTTCAAGCTGGGAGTATAAGTTAAGAGCTATATATGCAACTCAGTGTTATTTCTTTGACTTACATGAATACTTTATGTTCATCTTCTGTAGCTCCTGTTACTAAGCAAATGAATAGAATTATTACTGCAATTCAGATACTTTTTTTTTTGGACAGGATCTGAACTAGCCTTAGGCCCAGATTTGAAGCACTTTGTACAGTATAAAAAAATAAAGCATCTTTCAGAGAACAATGCAGTGTTATCAAGGGAGAGACAAGAGAGTTGAATGTAATTTTCTACCATTTTAATCCAATGTTACAATGTCTTAAACATCAGCAAAATTGTCATAATTCTAATAAGTATTTACATAGTGTACATGTGTGCAATATGTTTTAAATGACAGACCCTTGAAGGAAAAAATATTCTTTAGACATTTTTCTCAGTGCTTCCATAATGACTTTTTAAATATAGATTAATAACATTAGAAAAACGTGGAGCAGACCATGAAGGCAGGTGTTCTGATTTGCTTCCAAAGTAATATCTAATGTTCTCCAGGAACATATTGCAGTGCTCATGTGAGAAACATTAAAAGAAGTTCTTTTTTTAGTTATTTATTATTAAGGAGCCCATGAACAGTAAATTTAGAACCCCAGATTCGCACCAAATTGTCATCTATGACCACATTTAATGTGCACCTTGAGAAACTTCCACAGTTACTTTGGGTTATGAATAAATGAGGGAGAACAGAGTTTTAAGGGAGTCTAATTTCATGATTTGCAGCTCTTCCTTCTGCATGTCATCCAATTACAAATACTTTGGGGATGTCCTCAGATGACTGATAACAGGCTGATACCATCAAAGCCATTCTGCTTTCTTGGGACAAGAAAAAACAAAAAAAGAAAAAGGCACAAATTCACATCCTAGTGAAATCCAGTGATGCCAGGGTGGCTCAGTGAAGTCTCACACAGGCAGAAAATGAACTGTTACTTGTTCTATTAGCTCAGTAACTCCAGGCATAGAGGATCCATTAAGTGTGTTTACACAAGAAAAGGTATTTTTAAAATACAGAGGGGGGAAAAAAACAAACCAACATGTGCACAGAGAAAGGGAGATTTTATTCATTTCTGTATGATATAATATTTAGTAGAATTACAGTTACTTTTGAAGTTCAAACCACATCCTTGCACTTACAGTGGCTTTACTTGCAGATTGAAATGCCCTTTCTTAAAAGTGCATCAGGGCAAGGTGAGCTCAAAGACAAACTGCACAAACCACCATTTTGTGGCATTAACTGCAGAAAACAGGAACTTTTCCCCCCAGTACTTGTGGGGCTGCCATAAGAACCGCAGTGCTCGGGTTACACATAATCCCCCAGCTGCGAGGAGACAATTAGCGCCACAATCTCCAGCAAAGCTTTCAGCTCTCAACAGGTGCCTCACCATTGTGCTCAGGTTTAAATCAAAATCTGGCAGAGGGAATGTCCCACCTCCTGCCACCCCTCCCCTTTGAAACAACTCTCATTACAGCCCCCCTCTCCTTTTCTCCAAAAAGACCAAACATGACTTTCACCCCTTTGTTTGAGTGGGTTTTTTCCCTTTATCTTCCTTCATCTGTCTGACAGAGATCTGAAGGCAGGAAGTGCAATTTATTTATGGTGTATTATGAGTCTACTGCTTCTCTCCTGACTGGTGAAAATAGGAGAAAATCCTTTGAGAGACATATAATTATATTGACAAAAATTAGAAAGTCTTCCCCTTTTTCTAGGCAGTTTCAGTGACAGTGCAGAAAAAAAAAATGCACCAATACATCAGTCCAACAAGAATATTGTATCTGCATTAAGGTATGAATTATAGATTTGAATTTTTATGTCATGCATTATAAAGTTTTCTTCCCTATCAAAAATCATATTCTTTAGATTAAAATTTGCTTCTGTCCTTCAGAATATGTTCACAAGGCAGAAATGGCAAGGTGTCTCTTAAAATTCCAGCTTCTACAGTAAGTACAAACACTGTTTGAATACTTCTCAAAATTTTTCTTTTCATCAAGTGTAGAGGCATGCTCTACCCAGAAGAAATATTTATTATGAAGAATTCCCCCCTTAGTAGTGAGTCGAGATTTTCTGATACAGTAACAAATATTTTTTGGTCAAATAAGCAACTTAGAACCCCACAACACTCAGGGGAGGCTGCCTAGTGAATTAATCATTTATAATGAGTAAAAAGAAAATGGTTATGAGAGATAACAAAAGATGTAGTAAAACATGATGACACTTAAAAGAATAAAAAAACTTGATGTTGATCTGACTTGTTTCCATATGGAGACAGGACTGATAATAGAAACCAGATATTTCTTTGGTGCAATTCAATTTATAAACTCAAGTTCCCAGAACACCATGAGAACACAGCAAGTAGATCAATCCTGCACAATGCCCAGTTTGTCTTCTCTGCATCTTGTGGAGTCCTTTTGCCATTACCTTTCTGGCTCATGCTCATGGCTGCTTCTCCCAGTCTTATTCTGCCTCCTGGTTTGTCTCCACCTCGTGTGGGCAGATCCCAGTGGCTCACACCCTGCCCTAGCAATCAGTTCCCAGGGAACTCAGCCAGTATCCTAAAAAACGTGCTTGTACTTGCTAAGCCTTTCATTTTATTAGCATTTTCCCCCCCATCAATCTAAATTTAGTAACAATTAATTCTTAATTATGCACCTCTCTCCCCTTTGGATCTGAAGCCTCCCCTGGATCAGAAGTGTTGAATGCCGTAGGAGGGAGGGCCACAGAAATATCACCTCTTAACCTGCAACTGAACCATCCAGTCCCTGTCCCAGCTCCCAGTTGTGTTGTCATTTCCTGCCATTCCTTTGGGATGGTGAGAGACAGTAATTCTCCTCCTGCACTGAAGCTGGCAGCCAAAGAATGGCACCCTCCAAGTCTGTGAGCACAGCCTGACCCAAAGCCTGAAGGACAAAGATCTGCCTGGGACAGCAGACTTAGAAAAGAGGTGCAGGTGAGACAAATTGTTCTGAGAATATTAAAACAAGGCAAGCACAGAGAAGAAAAATCAATGTCCCTGGCAGTTTGCCAATGGCAGGAATAAGCTCTGTGCTGAAATAAGTGTATTCCAGTAACTGCAGCAGATCTAGTTTTCACAGCTCTGTCTAGTAAAATTCGTTATCTACAGTGCTACTAAATAGCAGAATTAAACGTTTTCCTATCAAAAATCAAAACAAAAATTCAAAGTCTCAAATTTTCATAGATCAAAATTGACTCCAACAAAAGTGGCCAAACTGCTGCAATGTAAGCAGCATATTCTCTAATTGGCTTCCTGCAGCTACCATCATTTGCAGGAGGAAAACCTGGAAGCAATAGGAATGATTCTGGACTTTTCATATCCTTTTCACAAGCTTGTAATTTCATTGAAACCTATCTGCTCCCATAACATCCTTATGTTCCCACAAAACAGCAAATCCACACTGAAACAAAAATCTTCACTGAAGTGTTTGCAACCCACTTTCCCAGAGAGGTTTCACGGATGACACAGAGACTGCTCTGCCTTCTTCGTTAGGCAGGTAACCAGCAGAACACTCAAAGCCCAGAAGAACAGGATTTTGACTCCCAACCACCCTGGATTTCAGGCCAGTTACAAAGATAAGTGGACAACTTGAAGTCATCAGTATGTTTATATGTTTCACTGGAAAATATTAGTCTTTTTTAGGGATTCACACTGACTGTAGAAAACATCCTAAGCAGGAAGATGGATTACAGTCTGTTGAATTATTTTCTTATCAGCAGCTTAGTATTCACTGGGAGCCTTAAATATAAGCCAAGATTTAATTGTCACAGTTTTTCAATAACTGTAATAAAGACACAAGACCCTTATCCAAATTATTTACAATCTAAACAAGACTGAAGTAGCAAGGAAACACCAAACAAGTACTGATGTCTATAAACATCAGTAATCTCAGGAAACCAGAAGCCTATTACAGATAGGCAATCTATATTGTAGATTTTTGTGCATGTGAAAACAAAGTTCAATTTATTTTGGGGTGCTTCTAAGGAGCCTCTCCAAACTGTGAAGGAGACCAAAATGAGAACATGCAGGTACTTAATCTGGAAATTCATTGAACCCATGACAGAGTCACATCTTGGCTCTAAAAGAGGGGCAAAAAATTAAAGAAAAGACATAAGAAATAAAGACAGCAGAAGGCAAAACAAATCAGGAAGCACCTATATGGAGAGAGAGGTGGACAAAGGAGAAAAGGAAGTTTAATGAGAGAGCTGGAAGTGGTGCAAGGATTGCTGGACTTGAGATGGGCAACGTTTCCAGAGCTTCAGCTTTTTTGCTGAGGAGAGAACAGAAGTGATGGGTACAGCCCCGTGGGATAATTCTGAAGTCAGAGAACATATGCTTTGAGTTTAATCCAACTGCAGAGTTCTGGCAAGCAAGCTGCATTTATAGTGGCAAATACATCAACTTCAATTTTTTAGCAGCTGTGCTGCCCTTTAATGTCTCATACCCCAAAGTGTTGTACACTTGTACCCCTCTCACTCACCTCCAGAAAGCACATCCCTTAGAACAGCCCAGACTTTCCATCTGAAGCCAACTCACAGCTCCTGCCCACTGGAATTTTCTTTGAGATATACTGTTATTTTCCACTTGTTCTGCCCATTTTCTTCTTAATCAAACACACATTGAAGTGTCTTCCTAGGAAGGCTGAACCATACCAGCAGGAACTAAGACTCTCTAGCTCAGCTGGCAAGCTTCTCCCTAGGAATTCCAAGCTATCCCAGATCCAGGGAGCCTCCTTTCACAATTCAAGCTGCACCTCCCAGACCCACCAGCTCTCCTAGTTCTGCTCCAATATCTCCAAGCATTTCAGCTTTAACTCTACCCAGCGTATCAGAGCTGACTGAAACCACAACAGCACAAGCCCATCACTAACTGCACTTTTCCCCCAGCCTCAGCTGAGGGTTTCACTCACACACCTCAGGTCATACTCAGCAGCTCTCTCCACCAAAGCCAAGCTGCCAGACCTCCTCCTCCTCCCAGAGAGCAGCAGGAGTCAATATCTACACCTCTCCCCACAAACTCAATCAGGTTTCTGCCCCAGTGAAGCTCGTTGCCACCAGGTGTTGTGCATTCCCTCCAAACCTTTCATGGTTTCCCTCCATTCCCTGCAAACCTTTTCATGTGGGAGCACAGGATCAGGCCCAGAAGGCAAAGGGATGATGGCAGTCAGTGCTGGCACAGTCCCCTTGAAGCCAAAGGGAAGGAAAGGATGGTGCAACAGTGCTGTAAAAAAGGAGAAAGCATTAATTTTACACTTGGGTGTTTTTTAATTCCCCCAGCAGCTGATAGACAGGAGGAGCTGTGTGGAGGGCAAGGAGAGAGACCCTTCATTTTAAGGCCACTGGAGGAACGAGAGGGGCATTTGCCTGAGGCAGCAAATACAGATGAGGGTAAACACTGTTCCCCTAATGTCCCTTGCTCTGGGGCCTCTCTGTCTGCTCACCCTCTGCACTGCCTGCACTGCAGCAGCTTGGGAGGAACATCCCACAGGGATGGGAAGGGAAAATAATCCAGAGCCTGGGCTCCCCACCATTCCCTCAAATGAGATGAGAGGCAACACTGGCTGCTTCCTGCTCCTCAGGTTCCATATTACAGATGCCACCAGCTAACACCTTGCTGTGGCAAAGCTCTTCTGTGAGCATGAACTGCCTGCTGCTGCTGCAGGAGGCATTTCCCAGGGCCAGCCTCCCATACAAATGCATTTATTCTCTCTCTCATACAGGGTGCACACACTGCAGACACCTGTACATCACACCTGCCCAAAGCTGTTACCTGCAGGCCTGGGTAGTTGTTGGTTGGTTTGTTTTTACAACTGCTGAACCTACACAAACCCCACGGACATGACTGGGTTTGGAAACTCAGCACCCCTCAACTCCAGAGCACGTGTGAAACACGGCAGCTCCTCATTAGTTAAGAGCAGATGTCCCCAGCAGTGTCCCCATCACTGCCAGGGATGTCTTTGGAGCACAGAGCCAACTCATCTGAGGCACATCTTGGGAATGCACCACGTCTCTGCCCACTCCAGCACAGGAAATTCATCTGGCACAGAGTGCTGGAAATGGGCTCCGTGCAGCTCCACAGGCCGGTCCCAGGGCTGCTGCCCCAGCACATGAATTCAATCTTGTTTGTTCAGAAACGGCTGCAGCCACTGTCGCCAAGAGAACCTGGCTCCCTGAAACCTGCAAGCTCTAATTATTTATTAAGGTATTTTTTGGCTCCTCTCAAGTTTTATACTTTGTTTTCGTTTGTCAGATTGAGCACTGCTTGGCTGTATTCTGAACTAGACTGTGACCCCTGATTCACTCTTCCACCAATTCTCTTCATATCTCTTAATTGTCTTGAAATAGCCAGACTTCTGCATGGTAATTAATGTTATTGTGAACTTAGACACTGGAAATCCTCAAATGATTAGATTTCTGGAGGGCTGAATGAACCAATACCTGCCAGTGTACTGGTATGTAGAGAGCTGAGCACAGAACTTCACACTGTGAACTGCTGACTTCAAAACCTGGGTCTACCTTGTTATTCCACCTCTGCCCTTCCCTTTGCAGTTGAAGGAGTCTCTATGTCTTTACTTACCTACCTCCCAAGTTAGAGAATAAATCTGGAATGTGACATAAGTGCTAACACTAATTAGCAGGAAAAACGTTCCCTGTTCATCTCAACATATTCAACAACAGATGCCTATCTTTAAAAAGATTTAAACTTTAAAAACTTTAAAAAGACCAATCAAAATTTTAAAACATATATTCTAGGCAGAATATTTTTAAAACAGAAAGTATTCAAGACGGAATTGTCTTGACAGTGCCTGCAGTAGACAGACTCAGGACAGCTCACTTTGCTTTAAAAATTTAAATAGAAAGCTTGTGGGACTTGTTTTTGCATTTTTCAGTTATAAATAAAAAAATGTGTTAAAAACAAAGATATAAAAAAGAGGTTTTTCAGTGATGGCAGTTTAAGAGATGGTTTGTAATGCCCACAGAGTGGGAAACTTGGGATTTAGTGCTTTTGGATCCAAAGTCTCATGGGGCATTAAGAAGAATTCAGCAAAGCTGCCTGACCCCAGGATTTGGGAAGTTACCTGTGAGGATACAGATCTGCTCTGGTTTGTAGGAGTATCCTGGAAATAGATCCCACAGGATTTTGGCCCAAAGAGGATGGAAAGCTGGATGCTGTTTTGATCAGCTAAGCTCCACTCCTTGTACAGTGAAACATGAATTCATGGAGAAGAGGAGAAAGGCAAAGATCATTGAGAACATTGCCAAAAGCAGATCAGGATGAACATTTGCTGTAAAATAGACAAACAGGTCACATACAGAGAAGTACAAACCTGAAGCTCTCACATGAATTCCAAGGTGAATTCCAACAAGTTCTGAGCAAACAGAAAATAGCCCATCGTGTTCCCATAGCAAAAGTGAAATTGCCAGGGTTTAACATGATCAGGGTTGCTTTTCTCTGTGCTGCAGGACCGTAGATTCAGGCTGTAAGACAATAAATAGCATCCTATTCCAAGGGAAGGATACTTCAAATTTCAGGCTTATTTAAGTCTTACTTAAAATGTAAAGAGAATCTGTTTATTTTATAAATACATCTGCTGGAGCCAGGCTAAAAACGATGATTTTCTTGTACTTCAGACTTTCAGAGTCAAACAAACAACTGAAGAGCACTTGCACATGCCCCTGGTGTCAGCCTTTCTCTCAGAGCTTAGCAAGGATAGACTTGAGTCTCACTCATCGTTTTCCAGGAGATTGGATCCCTAAATCCCAGTCTCACATCGTGTAAAGTTACTGATACAATATAAACCCAAAATTTTCCATCCATAAAGACATCAACACCCAGCTCTGCCAAAACATCAACCTCCTCAGTCGAGGAATGTCAAATGATGCATGAGCATAGTTTTATATGCACTGAGATACATGAAATAAAATTACAAAATGTTTTAAGCCCATCCTAGGAAAATGATATGACTGGAAACTAAGAAAATTGAAAAATTATTGACTGATTTTTAATCTTTTCATGCACGTTATGGAAAGAGCTGCCTGCAGAGTCAGGATGATTTGGCACTATAAGAACCTGTGTTGCTATTTTATGTTGCTACTGAACAGGAGATGAGGAATTCTGCAGAACCAAAGCTTTTAAGACAACTGGTCTCTCAGTCACCCTCTAGTTATGTGGCAGTGACTTCTGAGAACAGAAAACAGCAATTACTGTATCAAATGTCTGCAAAGGAAAAGAAATATTTGTGATTTAGGCAAATAATTAATCACATGAAGAATATTTTAAATTATAACATGACTAGTTACATCAAGAGGAGGTAAGAGTAGAGAGAGTAATTCAAATGTTTGATTTTTAGAAAATATCCAGCAGTTCTGAGGTTTCATCTTTGACCAGGTAATAACACCTGCTGGTTTGCAAAGTGCAGCCAGTGTGTGTGTGATTCCTGACACACTTCAGAGAGAGTTCAGAGTTACACAAGTGCCAGGTCTGGGACAAACTAATGAGGTACAGAATTGGTCATTTGCCACATCTTCAGGGTTCAAGCTCTGGGTGAAATGGGATTGTGAATATGTTACAATATAAATTTTCTGGTGGCGGATATGAAATCACTTCAGTGATCACGAGAGGGTTTCTGGGGAATGAGTCCCTGCTGTACAACTCGAGTGTTGGCTCTGACTGTCCTGTTTGCTGACAGCCTTGGCAGAGAAAGCCAGCACTCTGATAAGAAGGGACTCTTATCTCCAGAGGTGGTCCTTGGGTCAGAGTTGAGGAATGTTGGCTGGATTGCTCCTGGAGCATGTGCTGCTGCTGCTGAGGGTGTGTTTGTCTGCTCCTTCCAGGACACGGTGAGCACAGCTACGTACAGAGACCCAAATATTTCAACAACGACAGCAACGTCAAGAACTACATTACTAAGAAATAAAACATTTTTAAGCTAATTAATAAATTAGAATGGAAATAAACCCTCAGACATGAATTTTTCATTATCAGATATTAGAAAAGTCAGTTTGCTTCAGGGGACTTTTTCTGAAAACCAGAAACTGTCACACTACTTTCACCTTCTTCCCAGAGTTGGAGGCAGAGCACCAGCCTGGATGAACAAAGGCATCTAATATGCCATTGAAAAACTCACCAGTAAGAAGCTCATAGGGAGCATTTGGAAGTTTCTGTCGAAGGTTTTGAGCAGCAGCAAAGAAATACGGCAGAAAAGGAAAGGAAAAAAAGTGCCCAGGAATTGCAAATCCCATGTAATCCACGAAGATGGAGCAATTAAGCTAAGTTCCTTTTAAGCAAAGGTTGAGCCATCCAGTGTGAGAATCCAGAGGCCACGGAAGCAGCAGGAATTGGAGGGGTCAGGAGCAGAACCCCAACAGGGGAGTCTCCCCCTCAGCAGGGACTGTGCTCCTGGGAGCCCTTGGGACATTACCTGGAGGTGTCCTGGGAGCCAGCACTGATCTCCTTGTTTTTCACACCTGATGGGAGGTCACTGAGACAAAACACACTCAACTGTTAAAATTTGTATGTCTTTTAAGGCATCTGCAGAAAATCTAAACTGAACTCTTCATGATTTTGAAGTTCTTGGCAATAATGCTTCTCTGCTTTTCTCCTTCACTGAGCAGGAACCAACATACCCCTGTGTCAGTTAAGGTCAGGCTTATCTGAGCTGTCTCTGAACTACTAATTCTTCCCTCTCCCAAAAGTGAAATCTAAACCTGTTGAAACTGGCCTCTCTTTTCACAAAACAGGATGTGAAATGAGGGCTGATAGCCCTGAAAGTAATGAAAAAAAATACAAAAATGCTTGCTTTTGTTAATGGTGTTAACAGGCTAAATATCACAACAGATTTCAAGATATCCAATAGTCGTGGAATATTACAAGAAAATACAAATCAGGGACATAAAAAATCACAAATTTGTGTCAAGTGTTGTACTTCTATACAACTTCTATACTTCTATATATACACATAGACAAATACAGTGTGTTTGTGTGGGTAACAGGAACCACTTCCATCCACCTGCATACATGTGAGTTGTGTTCATTTTGCTCAATGTCCCTTGTGCACAAAAATAACCAGCTGTCAGGTCCATGGGAAAACTGCCACAAAAGGACAGTTTTTAACAAGAATATTCTTACTGTGGAGGTACCAACTTATACCAGGCTCCAACTATGCAAATAGTTAGTAGATATGTAGCAGGCCTTTGATAATTGCTTTTGGAATTTGATTGTCAAATTAAAAATGCTTTTTTACAGATTTCCTCCGTGATCCCAGAATATTCCTATGAATCCTATTGAGAATGAACAAGCACAAATAGCCAATGTGGCCCTTAGTATGAGATGCTGGCATTTTGAATTATTTAAATATGCACTATTCTGCCCCTCAGATAGTTCCTCCATTAACTTTTACAGGCCTTATGGTAGTTTGTGACCAAATTGTGTAAATAACTGTAAGGATTTCTGTGGATAACTGAGTTAAGCAGGCTGTTTGTATCTGCTCAATCCCAGTTCTCCTTCAGAGGGACAGTCCAGTGTCCCAGGCAGGGAATGCCTGTTGTCCTAATCAAAATCAGGCCTCAGAGATGACACAGACACAACTGGTTTGGATGTAAAACATGAAGTGATGATTAATCTTTTCCCTGTGCATTGTCAAATGCTTACTTCACCTCCCACTTTAGTCAGTTCTCAAAAACCATCTGGCCCACAGTTCTTTCCTTTTTTTCTTTTTTTTATTATGTTGCCTAATTTTTGTTAGTCATGGACAAAAGCTGGGACCAGTGATGGTGAGACTACACCAGGTGCCTGATATTACATCATGTGAGACAGTATCTTGCAAAACAGTCAAATACTCATTTTGGTTGAGGGTTTTTTTCCAGGGCAGGACTGGGGTATTCTTCCCGCCCACATGTATTATTTGCTATTCCATAACACAGAGGGCCATGAAATGAATGATGTTTAATGAACAAATAGATAATTGTGTTCTCCAGAAAATTTATATGTCTTTCACGTGTACCTTCATGTGCCAAAATTCAGGTAAGGAATTGCTTATTCTCTGCATAATACACATGACTGCTCTTGGACATAATCAGAAATCTTGTACAATGACAGGCACAAACATGGATCAAGGTAGAGAGGAATAATCAAAATATCAAAATAACCCCATCTCTTACTGCTTGAAGCTCTCAGGCCCACTGAGCCATGTGGCCACACACAAGAAGTGTTGCCTTTCAGGAAAAGCAACACTCTGATATATGGACTTGTCCACAGTTAAAATTTTATTCATTGCACAGATGTTGGGTTAAATTACTACAAATAAACAAGCCCATTTCCCTATCTGGGCATTCGTCTACCAAATAAAAAATGGTTTTCTTTGTCTCAGGTGAAATCCCCTCCAAAGTGACTTGCCCAGATAAGTGTTTATTGAATAATTTTACCATGCAATTATGTTGGTTTGCATCCACAGTTTAGCTAAGACAAAGGTAAATCCAAGATCATTCTGTTGCCATTGGATTCTGAGGCTGGGCAGGCACTTGCAAAGGACATTTCATCTAACCAGGACACTGTATCCTGAATGTCTCAGTCATCTCTCTGTGGTGTGAGGGATCATCTCTGTTTCCTTTTTGGCTACACAGGGAACCCTGGCAAAAGAAATCCAGTTTCTGTCTGGAACTCAAGCAAATTGTCTCTTCCTATTTAAACTGGCTGCTGGGACCAGGCAAAGAAGTCCTATTCTGAAAAAAGGCAAAAAGGGAGCACCAGGAATTATGTTCAGTGTCAAGGACCTTTTGTTTGCAAATAAAAGCTCTTGGCTCTTGCTTTGAGATGCTGGATGTTTGTGTGTTTCTATTGCACATTTTCATTACATTCTCTCAGTGCTTCTGCTCTGGGGCCATACAGGAGCTGAGACACCCTTTCTGTCATTTCTCAACACACTGCTCCAGTTATAACCAAGCCCTCACATTTTTGTAAGCCAATAGTTTTTGATACCAAACTGTAACAGCACATACGCTCTTCTAGAGTATTATTTTTATGTTTCCCTTGAAAATAAATATCTCTTTGGTTCTAATACATTAATTAGACTCTTTGCACTATTAAACACCTTTGCTGAAGGCAACTTTCAAAGGGCTATGCAGTGACACTATCATGTTTCACTGTGAAATTTGGGACTGTAGAGTCATGACAGACACTGTTACATAGTAAGTTCGACCCTAAATGGAAATCCAGGACAGATGCAAATAAATCTTTCCTCTATCTTTCCTCACCTTCTTTCCCCTCTTTCCTTAATTTTCAGGTTTACAATGACCTGATCATCCATCAAACCACTTTCTCACAGATGTTACTAGATTTGTACTATACCACTATCAGCAGAGAGACAATGATTTCAGGACTTGCCAAACTCTGTGTAAAACAGAGAAAGTAGCCCAAACTCTGAGAAACTGCTTCCTAAGCAAAGAATAAATGACTAAAAATAAAATACATGCAGCAAAAAGTATTATTATAAAAATTACAGATTTACAGCACCAGTTTGTGATCAAAGTCTCTCAGTTGCTACTAGATAAAAGCTCTGTTCTGTTGTTGAGGGACATTACAGCTCCTCTATTGTTCTCAAACACAGCTCAGGTCAAAGAAGTAGCGTAGCAAATCAATTAATGTCCTACCTGCCTCCTTCACTAATTAGAGACTCAGCCTCTCTCTTCTCTCTGCTCTTGATATTTGAAACTTCTCAGAAGGTGAAGATTAAAGTAGCAGCTCTCAAACTTTTCCAGAGGGTTTCCTTTTTAAGGCTTATGTTCCCTGACAAGTATGGATTCAATTGAGGTGAAAGAGCATTAGGAATTTTCCTCATCTCTTCTGCTTTTATTCATTTTTATCCACCCCTATAAACACAATCTGTAAAATACTTCCACAAAAGAATCTCTTTATTATCTTACCTCCAATTCTGTTTCTAAAAATAGTCACATAATCCAAAACATTAAACCTAATCAATATTAAACCTAAATATTCGTGTTTCTCCATGTTCCAGGAAATGGCCACAGTACACAAAGGTCACACCAACAACTCTGGGTTGATAATCATCCTTTAGATATAAACCAGCATTGCCTTTCTATTTTTTTATAAGAAAAGTTCTTCAGTACCTGTGTCTGAATTCACACTGGATCATTTATGTCCGTGTTTTCTACCCTCCCACGTCATTCTGCTCTGAACAGTGAGGACTATCCTGTTCTGTCATTATTATTTGGCTTCCTATATGTTTCCTACACTAAGACTATGGTTTACCAAAACTTTTACATGTCTTTCCTCTTGCTCTCCCTTTATTTCAGGCACGTGGATCATCCATCAGCTCCAGCCAAGCAGTGAAACATCTGAGCACAGTCAGCAAATTCTAGACAGAGTGTGCCCTCAGAACACTCCATCTCTCCACCTCCTGTACAAATGCAGCTGAACAGAGGGGCAGCAAACAGAGTGCTCAGGTCTGGACATCAAATCTTAAAAATAATATTATCTGTTTCGAGATATACCCACAGAACGACCCTTCTCCATCTTCACTTACATTCTTGTGTCTGTTTTATTGATTGGAACCATGGACACCTGAGAAAAAAATAAACTACACAGATAAATCTGCTGGTCCTGCACAGACCCTGCTGCTAAAGAGCCTTCTTACAGCTTGAGCATAACACAGACAAATCAACACTTTTCTGAACAGTTCTGGTAAGTACAGAAAGACAATATTAGGGTTCTTGACTAATTGACATTTAAGCAAAAAATTAGAAGAAAACAACAGCACTGATGTTCATCCATGAACAAATAGTTTTGAAAAAGATTCTGCTGTGGCCCAGAATGTAAAGAATGTACTTAAAACGGCTTCAAGCTTCATATGAAAGGAAGAGGCTTTGGTTATTAATCCAATGGCCAAAGCAGAGAGGGGAAGGAAACAACTGTTATTCCTAAGAGCCCATGAACACTATTTGTGCAGTTTGATCTCTGTCCCTGCCTAGAGACAAGAAGGATGTTTATGCACCTGATTTAGTGGTTTCATTCTCCATCCTGTGTCAATACAGTTTGCATTGTGAAGCATAAACATGCTTCTTTATTACAGAGACATTTTAGGGAGGAAATAGGTAAGAAAAGAGTATGGCAAGGGGGTTTTGCACGAGCCTCTGACTCCTCTCATGTATTATATTCCTTGTCAACTATAGTGTTCCTCTTCATAACAAAACATCACCACAGTTCCTCAAAATGTTCTATGATAAAAGAAGATATATGAAAACATAATATGATTTGCTGCATTCCAAAAGTACCACACATGTGATGTCATCACATGGACCAGGTTACTCCTTATCTCTCTCTAGGCTACAGTGTGAAAGGATGGGCACATGCCCATTTCCCTTGAACACATCTTTCATGCCAAGACAATCACAGTCAGTACCAGCTGATTTCATAAGCTCCATGAAAAGGTTACTTGTCTGTTCTTAAAATCAAAACACAGTAACTCTTTTTTTTTAATGTCTGTTGCCAACACTAGAGCACAGGGATCTAACCCAATCTAATTATCAAATTTGCTGGTTTTTGTTTCCATTACACAACTCCTATGTGTGTAACAGAAGAATTTGCTCTGTGTTGATACAACTTCTCAGACAAGCCCAGAATCTGCATATTCCCACAAAATTAAATGCAACACAGGACTGAACCCTGCATATGTGTGTATTTGCACATGAGTGAGGGCTTCTGGGCACAGGGTAACTGTCCTGAAGTGATGCAGGGAATGATTGCACCTCGTAAATGCCTGTCTATACAAACCTGAGACAATACAGCAGGAATTCTGGGCTTGGAAGGGTTAATCCAGAGCTTCACTATCCTTTAAACACAGCATTGTGAACCGTACTGCACTCACAGAGGCTCTGTGCACTTGCGGCGTTCACTGAAGCCAGTGGGAGTCACAGTTTCTTCCAGGACCGAGCCCTACACACATAAACTAAGTTCAAATATATTGTTTACATACTGCAAATGCAATAATTCACAGGATCCCTGGCATCGTACAGCGGGATTTTCTTTCAGACCCAGCCACTTCTCCAGAGCTGGTTTTTCATGTCTTGGTAGCAGCTGACCCTGGAACCATTTTCAGACGTGAGGCGGTGTTTTCTCACCCTGCCCGTGCCCCGCTGCCTGCGCTCCCCGCACAGCTGCGCCCTCAGCCCGAGCCCCCGCAAGGACCCGCGGGGGCCGGAGTTACCCCGGGGGGTGGCAGCGCTGTCCCCTGCTGTCCCCTGCTGTCCCCTGCTGTCCCCTGCTGTCCCCCGCTCGCTGCTGGGACAGGCGCTGCCCGGCCCCGAGGGGCAGAGCTTCCCTCCCTCCCTTCTCTATGCTCACACCTCACATGTGTTCCTCCAGAACCCGAGCAGATCCGGGTAAGACTAAGAATAATGAGCAGAGTATAACAGGGCGAGGCTTTTCTTACAAGTCCCAGATGAGCTACTTTATTTTTCTTTTTTCTCCATTTAGATGATTTTTGATTTTTTTTTTCTATTTTTGCTGTGGATTTATTCATTCCTTCCTGATTTCAACCTATCATAGAAATTAAAAATTGAAAAAGTATGTTAGATCAAGTTAATCCCCCCAAATGTATCTCAGCCTCACATATCTTCACAGACTCCAATTACCATGCTGGTTGATTATTAGTTTTATTTTAACTGGACCCTTACTCATGCCAACCTTCAGGTTGGGAAGAAATTCTTCCCTCTGAGGGTGGGGAGGCCCTGGCACAGGGTACCCAGAGAAGCTGTGGCTGCCCCTGGATCCCTGGAAGTGTCCAAGGCCAGGTTGGAGCAACCTGGGGTGGTGGAAGGTGACCCTGCCCCTGGCAGGGGTGGCACTGGATGAGCTTTCAGGTCCCTTCCAACCCAAACATGGATGTGATTCTGTGATTCTAAAAACCTCTCACCTAATGGTTCAAATTTATTTCAAGTGTATCAGCTCCAAGCTGGAATGGCAGTTTTGAGAAACCAGTGGAGAGTTCATCCACTAAACCAGAGTTATGGAACAGTTAGCAAAATAATATTTAATTCCATCATAAGCTAATAAATAATGGGTATCTAGAGGGAAATTCTGACATCATACTCAAGAAAAAAAACCAAGTTCATTCAGTTATCTTATTCTGTAAGCAGCTTTTAGACAGAAAGATGAACTTTAATTCTAACTTTTCCTAAATCTTTCTTAGATGTCACCACTAATGGTACAAAATGTTGTAATAGAAAACAAGTAACTTGAGCAAGATGATCGTATAATTATAAAATCCTGATTTTCCAAAAGCAGATGGAAAAAGCTTATGCTGAAAGACATTTTTCAGGAAATGTTAGAAACATCTCTTCTATGGATTGCATGTTGAAGGGAACAGAAAAATGATATAATGAGAAAGGACAGAATCCAATTATTCTAGTATTTTATTTCTGTCAAAAGCCAATTTTAGACATTCCAGTGAAAGGCAGAAAACTAACTCTGAACAATACAGGGACTCAATGGAAGAAGTTAAAAACCAGAGCAGGTGTTGGAAAATTGTATCTGCCCTTTTTTCTGTTTGTTGTCCAAAAATGCAAATTGCTTTTTACCAGAAACTTTTCAGCTACATTTTAGCTTGAGAAAATTTAGCTTCTAGTCATTCAAGTGCTGAGAGAGAAAGCAATAAATGTCAACACACAAAGTCTGGATCTTATAATCACATGTCTCTCAACATCCTTCTACATAATGCATAGAATCAGGTAATTACAGCACAATTTTTAAAAATCTCATAATTAAATAAAATGAGGATAGAAAAAACAGAGAACTAAGGAAATGTACTGTGGATGCCAAATATGTATAATTGGCCCCATTTTCTTAAGCAACTGAAATATGTAAACACCAAAACTGTAAGAAATCACCAATTTACATGCCCATATAAGATGTTTTAAAATTAAAGAAGTATCTCTGCATTTTTAATGGCATAGTCAAAGCTACAATGTTTAGGAGCTTAATATCAAAATTAGCGTTTGCACAGTCATGAGCAGAATCCTTTTCTTGTTACAGACACCCTCACCCAGTCATAAAACTTACACCAGCAGTTTTCTCAATGTCTGGATCCAGCCAGCATTGTGAAAAAAGCAGTTTTCTCTCTAACTTGTAGTTCCTGCAGGATTGGTCTGGTTATCGAGAAGGGGAGCAAGTGAGCCACTAACACTGAGTGGGGTTTGCCCTGAGCTTTCATCCACCATCCCCCTGAGTCAGCCCCTGCTCCCCTGGATCCTCCTGGCAGGACCTGTGCTCCAGAGACACAGCCCAGGCTGGACACATCCACCCCAACCTGGACACATCCACCCCAACCTGGACTCATCCATCCCAACCCGGACACATCCATCCCAACCTGGACACATCCATCCCAACCCAGACACATCCATCCCAGCCTGGACACATCCATCCCAACCTAGACACATCCATCCCAACCTCGACACATCCATCCTAACCCAGACACATCCATCCCAGCCTGGACACATCCATCCCAGCCTGGACACATCCATCCCAACCTCGACACATCC
The DNA here is from genome assembly GCA_013397135.1 of Pachyramphus minor. NCBI lineage: Eukaryota > Metazoa > Chordata > Aves > Passeriformes > Tyrannidae > Pachyramphus > Pachyramphus minor. Next base: position 96,431 of record VYXB01004391.1, read on the forward strand.
ATCCCAACCTGGACACATCCACCCCAACCTGGACACATCCATCCCAATCTGGACACATCCATCCCAACCTCGACACAACCACCCCAACCCGGACACATCCATCCCAACCTGGACACATCCATCCCAACCTGGACACATCCACCCCAACCTCGACATATCCATCCCAACCCAGACACATCCATCCCAACCTGGACACATCCACCCCAACCTGGATACATCCACCCCAACCCAGACACATTCATCCCAACCTGGACACATCCATCCCAACCTCGACACATCCATCCCAACCTCGACACATCCATCCCAACCCAGACACATCCATCCCAACCTCGACACATCCATCCCAGCCTGGACACATCCATCCCAACCCAGACACATCCTCACAACTGCACAAACTGCAGCCAAGCTCACAACTGGCCCGAATGTGCTGGGCAAGGAACACCACATAGTCCAAGCACTCCCATCTTCCCCAAACACATCCCACTCCTGCCCCTCAGTACCTGCACGGCATTCCCAGCACAGGGGGTCTCCCAGCACAGTGCAAGTCAGAGCTCAGCATCCTCTGCCATTTCTGTTCTGGGCCCCATTTAAAAGCCTCTCTCTTTTTATTACTCAGATGAGTAAAAGCTGAAGAATGAAACTGCAGACCTCTTGTCCTTCAATACCTTTCCAAAGGTCCTTGTCCACCCTGACCCCTTCCCCAGATATTAACTGGCCTTTCTTCCCTGATGCTTTGGTGCACTTCACATACCCAGCACAGGGCTCTGAAGTGTTCACATAAGTATCTGATATAACTTTGTACCTAAATAAACAAGTGAAACAAAACCAGGCCTACCAGAGGGGAAACACTGTATGAATCATAGTGGATCACCAACTTCCTCTCTTTTTTTTTTTAACTATGAAATAAGTAGGATTCCTATAATCTAGCATTCACCTGAAGTTGTTGCATTGTGTGCTTTGACATATTCTGATACACCATCTGGGGATCTTCTCAGTATAAGTTTTCTGCCCTACAGATTACCCATGAATCTCAAAAGAACCAAGCATATTCATTCTCCCATATATGTTGTTGAAACCTTTTCTTGCAAGCATGTTAAACTTACATTTTCCATTGTGGATGTTTTATTTTATTTCCAGAGATGGACAGTCCTGGTTATCCATGATATCTTGCATCCGTTTGGGAATTGCTTGCACAAGATTCCCGTGATGACAGTTCCCATTAGCACACATTCATTTACACAGACTTTGGGTTGGTTTTTTTCTTTGCATTTGTGAAATTCCTTTCTTCAAGTGCATATGAAAGATTATTCCTTTAATAGTCCCTTCCCCACAGGTAGATAAGTCTCGTTCAGGGAAGCTGTCGCTCACCATGACCACGAGATCAAAGGGGCTGGAGCAGAAAGACTATCTGTGGATCTGTGAAGGGTCACTTGTCCCTGAGCCCTGGCTGGCACTCCCCTCCAAGGATGGTCCAGCTCCATCCCGACTGCTCTGACGTTACAGAGTGGCTGGAAGAGCAGCATTGCCAGGAATGCTGCTTCAGGTCAGCTTACATACTAACCAGACACTTCATAAATTAATGCAAGATTTCTTTGATCAATGTAACCTCCTTCTCCTGGGCACATTGACACGCAGCAAACCTGGCAAGTGCCCACAGATATGGTGAGAGGATCAGCTGCACATTCACCCAGTGTTGGCTCTGTGGCCAACAGCTCATCTCAAACCAGAACTGACTCCTGGTCCCTCTGAACACCAAGTGCTGACTTGGAACTGAAGGCAGACATTTCCTGGAAAGGCTGAGCTGCAGAAGTGGTGGCAACTGGAGAAGGGAAGTTCTAGTTCCTCTCTTTTGTGAGAATGAATATCCCATCAAGGTATTCACTGAAAATCTGTGCAAAACCTTGGGAAGTGGGAAGACTTTTGTGAATGAGATCTGAACCCATTGACATCCATGGAGTTTTGTCTGAATGAAAACCTGCAGCTTTAGCCTCCTTCTACATTATTTATATTAATATGTAGTAAAAAAAAATTCAATCTGAAAGGTGGAACAGGGAAAAAGGGTTTAGTAACTACTAGTCCAGAGATAAGGGTAAAGAATACACCAAATTTGATTTTTAAACCCTAAACTCTGTTTTAACCTGCCAATAAAAGATCAGAATAAATCCTTACCTGTATTAAAGGTGCACAACTGTGTCTGTTCCAAATGATCAGAGAGCTGAGTGCCCTTCTGAAATGCAAGATCCTGCCTCAGGAAAGAACAATCTGTGAACCTGATGCCAGATGAACAGCCCTAGATACTGTTGGCTTTCCTTGATCACTGGACAGTGTCCCCCATTGACTTTAGACACAAAAGATGATGCTTGGAAGATCTCCAAATGTCCTTGGCATCCAGCAGAATTAAGACCAGTCAGACACCGTTTCACTCAGTACTGACTGTTACCCCAATTTTAGAAGAAGTCTATCAAGTACCAGGCACCCTGAGTAGACAATTCATTTGCCCAATTTGCCTGCAGTTTGCTTCTTTCTGTAGCTGAGCCTGAGAATTCAGCTGCAAGCTTTTCAACATTGATGATTCACTGTTTGAAGGACCTCCAGGGAAGCCCTACAGTACCTCCAGACAAAGTTCTCACCTCTGGCTTTTCTTGGCTCGCAGGTTTATTACCCAGTAGAGACTTGAGAGGTATAATACATCAAAATACAACTTAAATTCCAGGCTCATACGTGTGCTGATGGACCCTGGAGTTCCCAGTTATAATTACATATTCATATCAGTTGAAGGAGATGCTAAATCAGTCTTGATCCCACACTGTGCCTCTGCACAAAGCCACAGCTGATGTTGATCCTCAGCTGGAAGAATGGGAGGGGGTACAGGAATATCTAGAGATGTTGGCATTTGACTCAAGAAACCATTTGCTTTCTGATGTGCAAAATTATGAGAATAACATAATGGGAGAAAAATAGCATTCCCCACCCTGTCTTTTACAAAAAAATAGCAAATGTCTTCAAACCTAAGGCTCAAATGAAAGGACAAAGGCAATAAAAATGGGAAATATTGCTTAGAAGTAAGCTTTTTTCAATTAATACACATTTTTACACTTTGTTTCCTCCTTGAAAGTTTGGCCAAAACAAATCTTCCTAAAGTTAATTTGTCTCAAGGGTAATAAGGTCAATGCAGCATTACAAGTTCATGCTCTGGATTCCAATGAAACAGTTGTTACCATAGCAAAAAGTATTGTTGCAAAGACAACACACACACTGTAAGATTAAAGCAAAAGATCTCCACAAATATTTACCATACCCAACAATAACACAGGGTATTTTCTCCTAATTGCCTAAAATGAGGGTTTGCTACTGCTGTGATAGTCCCACTATGATGAAACAGACTGGCACTTTTAAGACTCATTTTTCAAAATGCAAATTTCTAAATGATTTGGTTTTATTCAAAGTCACATCAATTATTTTTAGTGCTATGTACACCAGGCTTGACTGCCTGAGGCCAGTCAAGGATTGGAGAAAGACATATTGTGTAAGATCTGTACATAAATTGTAAAAAAAGGCAGGTCATACCTTATAAACTGGGTTAATTTCAGGAACAGAGGAATAAAGGGGAAAAAGGGTGAGCTGGAGTAGTATGGATGGAAAGACAAGGCAGCAGAAATCTGAATAGAGATGCTCATACAGCTTGGTCTGCCAGCATTGTTCAGCAAGCATTTTGCTACAAGGTGGTGTTCAAAGTTTCAAATAATGAACTGTCAGCTTTGTGGGCTCTCTTAGACACTCAGGGCGCGAGAGGAATGATTGCAGGAGCAGACTGCCATGGGAAAAGCTTGCTTTGCTGGGAAGTGGAGACAGCTGCAAATAATGATGCAGCAGCAGCTGAGACATAGGACAAGTGGAAGAGAGAGGAAGAAGACAGCAGAAAGTGTGAAACAGGAAGAAGAGCCAGGAAAATGATCTAAGTAGCAGAGTTTGAAGGGAGTGTGCGAGGGTGAGGTTGCAGAGAGCCAGAGCAGAGAGGAGGGCACTGCTTTAGTGAAACCCCAGCTAAGGGGAGCCCAGAAACACCTTTGCATGTGAGCACACGTGTGATGTAAAGGGCAGGGGCTCTGCATGCCCTGTTGGAAAAGACAGAAGCATTTCCCTAGAGCCAGCCTGTGCCAGCTGAGAGAAGATATGGGCTGAAAAAATCCCAAGCTACAGCCTTTTGCAAAGGGAAATGCTGTGACTGTTCACCAAAAGGAAAGAGAATGCAGGGTGCAAAGGCAGGGACCAGGATTTGAGGGGGATGATCTGAAAAGGCAACGAAACAGCAACGTGGAGAATAGGGGCATGAGAGGGAGGAGAGGAGTGAAGGACTCCACTGGAAAGTGGGAGCATGGGGTGTAGGAGAGGCACCCGGGCAAAGCTGTAGGTCAGTGTCACATGGACAGAAGTGACAGTTACACCCCACAACCTATTAAAACAATGTTTAAGTTCTTAATTAACCATCATAAGACCTTTGACTTCTCATTGTAAAGATTATTTTAACAGTTTGTAGAGAGAAGAGGGGTATTTATGGGCTTGCATAAATCCTTTAAAAGGCTTACACTCCAAATCAAATGCCATGAGGCAGAATTCCACCCCTCCAGGTGATCAGCGTGCCCAGGCTACACAACATACTCTGCTTGACTTTGCCATTAGAAAGAGATGGAGAAACAAACCACACCCCTGGGTTACAAGTGCAGAGGTGTGTTGTCATTGTAAAGCACTTCTGTCCCTGCTTCCCTATGTTGTCTCCAGAGCACCCTTTCCAATTTTTCACTACTCATTGTTTTTCACTGTTTCTATATCCTTGCCTTCCTAAATTCTTCTTCTTTCCTTTACCTCTCTCCTATTACCCTGCTACTCTTTCCCTACCCACTGCCCTTCACCTTTTGCCACACAGCAAGGCAGACTCCTTTTCTCCTCCACTGCCTTAGCAGAAGTCAGGAGGAGCACAGACAGCTCAGGAGCACTGGGCCATTCCTGGTTTTTAATCTCCTCACCAGACCTACAACAGCTTCAGTGCAAAGAGGGGGATACAATTGCTTGCTAAGGCCTCCAGCCCACGCTCAGTTTGTCTGCCAAAGGCTGCATGTGTGCTGTTTCCATGTTGCAGTGCTCTGTTGGCATCTCCCAAAAATAGAGTCAACAGATTCAAATGACTCTCCCCTGAGCACGTTAAAATTGTCATTTTTCAGACTAAAAAATAAAGCCCTCACATCTCACAGCAGAGCATGGAGGCACTACTATTTCTCAAAAAGACAGAGTTTCTTGTGTATAAACACACAGAGCCATCCTACATTCATACCTACACACAGCCCTGTAAACACGGGCAAAACAATATCTTCTTTTTTTTCCCCTAACCCCAGCTGGAGAAATGGCTGAGAATTTTAGAGTAAACTCTCAAAAATTTTTTGCCTGAGGCAGACAGCATGGAAAATTTTGGCCCAAATTATTTAAGTTTGGCAAAGTCATAAGCAATAGAAAACAGGATCTTATAACAGAAAGTGCTGGGCAGCCCCATGGCAGACACCACTATTTGTGCTGCTTGTAAGACTTCATTTTCATTAATACGAGCTGCATGGCAGGGCTGGAATACCCTGAGGCTCCCTGTCTTTAATTTCCTTTGAATATAATCTGGGTCTTAAGCCTTCCTTCCTAAATAACCTCTGTCTTTAATTATTTTTTAAGCAAATTACAACTTAACAAGCACGCATTCTCGTAAGGCAGAGCCTCTAATTATCAAAATGACAGTGCTGCTGAGAATCTGAATTTCACAGTCCTTTGGTGACCAATTCAATAGGTCAGTAAATAATTATGCACCATCCCTGCCAAAAAAAAATTAAATAGGATATTATAATACATCACTGTGTATACCTACACCCTGCATTGCTCAGTCACCTGGCTGATTGTTGCAGAAGAGTATTCCTGAAGTGAGCAGCAGGGAGGTAGAGATGAGCAGTCCCAAATGGTCACACAATTAATATTTGGAAGATGCATTACATTAATTTGGGATAAGCTCTGAAGGTGTTTCTCAGCCCTTATTTAGGAGATAAACGTGCAAGTGCATGTAAGAGACACCAGGATGTAACTCACCACTCTTGAATACATTTGGCAAAATGTTCTGCTAGAAATAATTTTACATTACTTACCTTGCTGGGAATGATTTTCAGATCCTTAGAAAGGCTGGTGTCATTTTGTAGGATTGGCTCCACAGTTTCTCTCACCTCGCAGAACTGATGTGTTGCTTCATCCTCTGATGTGACATAGAACAGTCACTGTGTATGAAGCCACGGTCTTTTAAACCTGAGCCAAGTTTGCTGCAGAGTCCTTAACTCCAAGATCTTTCAGGGCTGTACATTTTAAGCCAGAACATAACATTTGGAATGCCTGTTGGTTACATTACCCTCTCTTGGAGCATTACTGCTCAGAAATTCCAGCATAGTTTCTTTATGTTGCTTAAAGACATGTGCCCAATGCTGACCCTAAATCCCCACCACTATTAATCCATGCATTCAGTTATTGCATACATCACACAGTCATGCCTGAGGGGATGAGACCCAAGCAGTGAACCAAATAAAAGTGGGTACTATCCAAACTACTGGGTAGCTCTGAGATCACACACCCTCCATAATCTACCTCCTGGCCCCCCCAGCTCTCTCTCCACTACCACACATGAGCTGATCCATGTTACATTTAGATCTAAGAGGAAAAGAGCCATTTTTGTGGCATTCCCCCTTTGCACAGGTGTGAAGAAGGTTTTAATTTCTTGTCCTGGTTGCAGACTGCCTGAGCTGGCTGAGGCCCCACTAAACCCTCCTGACATATTTCTTAGTGGCCAGCAGCTTCCACAGTAACCAGCTTCAGACCTGTTGAGCTAGAATGGAATACTTCTTCATTCCTATGCCAAATTCCCTTAATTTAACCATACAACTCTTCTACAATGTCTTTTTAAGGTTATTCTTCATGTGATACTAGGAGTTTCTGCATATAAAAGAAAAAACATAATTTCTGTTTAGTGGCTAAAAAAATGATACAGCAATATCCTTAGCAAAACAATTGCTGGTTGTTTCAAGTATTTATTCAGAGTAAAAATGAGTCTAAAAATCACAAATTATTCCTATAATTAATCAGCAACCTTATACAACAAAGTTTCTAATCCCTACTCTGAATATGAATGAAAATTCCTGAAATACTTGAGTCACCTTATTGAAGGTAAAGACCCGACTCAAGGAAAATTGATCCATCTTGAAAGCAAACTGGAAAATAAAGGCTACACACATCTTCATGTGTGTTGTGCTAGTCTAAATAAAAAGATGACTATCATCACCCTAGATTCAACTTTCCACAGCAATTAGCTAAAGTATCTCAATTTATCTTTCCCTGACAGTTTATGATTTTAAGGAAATTTGAGATGTTTGGGTTGTTGAGGGTTTTTTTCCTTTAAATGGACATTTTAGCACCATCTGCTGGTGTTAAAACTTGCTCTGGAAACAAAACACCAGTCACCTCCTTCATTTTAACTTCCTTAAGGCCTGCTTCTGGCTCTTATTAGGAAAGGTTAATTGCTTGCTTTTCTACTACAGATCCCAGGATTGGAGAAGTAATTCATCTGAATGAATCATGCATCCAGATGGAGGATTCTTCTGGAGGTCACAGATCAGTAGCAACACACTGTTAAAGAAATACCTCATCTACAGCCACATCCAAGGGTAGATGCAATTATTTTTCACTAGGTAAAAGCAACAACCCCCACCCCTCAGTCCTGAAGAGGTTATTGAGATTTTTTTTCTCCTTATTTATTCTAAATTGATAACTGGTATTTAAACTACAGAATTATGCTTTGATATTGGAGATTTAATGTCTGGGGTGCACAGTCAAAAACTTACCAGCTAAAATTACCTCTGACTGTATCCAGTTATATAATTATATGACTTATCCCATCTAATTCATACAGTTGCTTTTTTATTTCCTTAGACTGCTTCTGGCTCAACAGTTCTTTCCTGTGTCAGAACCTCTCAGGGCACAGACAGGCTGAAGGCAATGGTCACACTTGGTCTCAGCTGCCTTTCTGCAGCTCCTGTCCTGAACCCATGAAACATCTCTCACCTTCAGTACAGGTTTGATCTCTGCCTTGCTGAAGCCAAGCTCAGAGAGTTCCTCTCTGCAAGACTTGCCAAATGCCAAATGGTTTGACTGACAACATCATAAAGCACTGAGAAACCTGCTTGGGACTTCATGGTCTCCCCAGAGGGAAAGACTATCAGCTCATTTGAGTTTAGGCAGCAGATAAACGTGCCAGGAGAATTCCACGTTGTTCACATCAATGACTCCTATGACATGGAAAAACAGGAATAGACCTGGGCATCTTTTTTTCAGTCTTCCCTTTCAACACTCAGCATTAATCTTGGTGGCTTGTACTTTCAATCTCAGCTCCCACCCACCGCATCACAGCTCTGTCTGTACACCTCTTACATCCCTTACTCCAAGGAACACACTCCCTCCCTCAGATCTCTTCTGCAGCCATTAGTTTCTCTTCTCAATTGACATTTCTTTGTGTGAGAAACCCCTCCTCACAGAATACCCACGGTTTAAAGCTGAAACTCAGTTGTCTGAATAGGATGTAGAGAAACAATCTCTCAACAAAGGACATTCCAGATTGTATGAAAAGCTGATGTAGGGACAGCTGACAGGAGGAAATGCCAGTTTAACAGCAGGGGCTGTCAGGACGTTATGGGCCAGCAGCAGGGCTGGGGCATGAGTTCCTTGTCCTGCAGCAAGGCCCTGGGCATCCCTTCTCCTGAGGAGGCTCCAGTGTAACAGGACCCTGCCACAGTCAGCTTTGGCAGCAGTGGCCCCAGGGAATTTAAGCAGCCACGAGGCAATTATCTTTACAGACAAAGTTAAGCAAAGCCCAAACCGTGCTCACCTGTAAATTCTCTGTTCCAGAGTGGTGACTGAAGACTTTTCAGGCAGATATTCTTGGGTAAATTTGCAAAGTCGTGCTCAAAAGGTTCAAGTGAGAAAATAAATCCTGTTATTTGTTAAAAAGATTTGTGTGTACACCTCCAGCATTCACTGCTTTGAAATGGACTTAGTGTCCATTTTGTATGCCCTTAAATAAAGAGGCATATTTAAAACCTCTGGCTCTTCTAAGGTTTCAGAAGGAAGAAGAAGGCCATGACCTTTAATAACAATTATTCTGCAGAAATAGGACTACTCACCTTTGCATAATTTTCTACAAAATAATCTGGACAAAAGGTGCAATGTTGTAATGTGAAAGAATTCCTTAGGAGCTGTAAAGAATCAGGGAGGACCTTGAACACATTATATGTATTGATGGAAAAACTATGATCAAGAGGTTCAGGCCAGAGATGGTTCTGCTTGCAAAATAAAGAGGCATATTTAGTATAATTAGTCCAATGATGTATGCCAACACTGGTGAATGGCAATTCAAACTCACTCCTGAATTTCTTTTTTTTTCACATTAATATAATTCATATCTACTTTCTGTCAGTAAGTGAGATTCGGGGAGAGGTTTATCAAGAAGACATGATTTGGACAGGGAGGAGTGAGAAGACTCTGCTGTTTCAGCAAAGCAGAAACTGTGGAAATAAATTAATTTGGGCAAATTTCCCATTAAAACAAAGCCAAAACCTTTTGAAACTGTCCCAATGTCCTTTCCAAAATATTTTGAACAAATGAGTTCCTTTGAATTGCAATCTACTTCTGCTTTTCAAATTTAAATGAACGTATATTCAAATAAAAGGTCAAAGTTGCCGTGAAAACTTTCCAAATTTAATGAGATTAATTGCCCTGATCTCCTAGATAGCATTAGGGACAGGAAGCCACTGCATGCCCCGGGAACAAACTGTGCACTGAGACTGCAGAGATCTCCTGAGCTCCACCACTCCTTCCTCCAGTGGCTGAGGGCACATGGGAAGTGCGAGTGCAAGTCACTGTTGGAGGTGTCCCTGAAGTCCCCTGGAAGGTGAAGTGACACTGAAAACCTCTGCACTAACAAAGAGCCAAGGGCATTCAGCAAACTGCAGTGGCTTGCAATAAGGGGAGGAAAGCACCTAAATTACAAGTAGCAAATAAAAATATGTTCTCATTCCATTTGCCTACTAACAGACATTTACATTAGAAAATATATGTAATTTAGAACCATTTTTACATGTCTGAATGTAAAAAGCAGGTAACTGAAACACATACAGAACTCCCAGTTATTCATCTACAGTTCTGATTCTGCCTTTCTGATGTCTTGAGACAGAGGATGGGATATTGCTTACACCAGATACCACAGATTACTCTATCTCTTTCATTAAACTGCCTGACCAGTCAATTATGGAAAACACTTTGCATTTCAGAAGTAGTAAAATTTTAATTATGTGGAAAAAAAGGGTCATGAGATGAAACTAACTCAAATACTTATTTTCTGTGTGTTTCTCATTCCTCATCTCATCCTATAGGCAGAAGTAAGAAGTTTCAGAATAATGAATAAATGTACACTGAAAATCCCCAAACATCCTTCATCCCTGATCCTCTATCTTGGAGAAAGGAACAAGACTCACTATTTGGGTCAGAGGTCTTGAAGCAGCTGCACATTAGTCCACGTCCTTTCAGTGTTTGGTTTCAGGTGTGGTCACTTTGTGAAAAAGAAATGCCAGACCTGCACATCTCATGGTCTTTTTCATGCTTTGGAAAAGAAGAAAGAAATTTTTTTCCATATATGAAATATTACAATGAGAAAATGTCAGGCTAACTGACAACACTCTCTACCCCAAGAGGTACCAACTTGCAAGGCATTAGGATTTTCACAGGCCATACAAAAGGACCTCAGATTGCAGCACAGATTATTTCTGAGTCTGGCAGGTTCTCCCCCATTGATGGCTGCTCCAGCCCTGTGCTTTGGGGCTTTGTGGTAGCTCCATCCCCTCATTAGGCTACATTAGGCTACATGACATACTCACAATTAATAATGGAACAGTTTGGGTGGTTTGAGGTAGTTCTCAGTCTTGCCAAGACTGGGTTTCACTGGGTGAACAGTGATAGTGTTCGATCAACTGCCTATACAAATATCCCATTTTGTGGTACTTCCCTTTCCACTGCTGATTATTAGAAATAAGCAAGAAATCACCCACCTTCACCTCTAAACTGACTTGGGCACTCTTCTTCCATGGCTGTTTGCTGCTACTGGAAGAACACAAATAATCTGCTGTTCAACTTTGATATGATAAACTATATGTTTCCTCTTGGAACCAGTCCAGCTTCCTCTGGAGGCAACAATAAAAAGAAAGATCATTAATAAATGATGAGAACCTTTAACAAGTATTGCCCTGGAATTTGATTAGCTCACTTCCTAAGCAGCACTATTGTTGAGATAACTTCTGTTCCTCCAACCTGACCCAGCCATACTGAGAGTTCACTAAGCCTTTAGTCAGGTAGTTAGTTAGTCACATCCAACCTGACCCTGGCCCAGCCACTCCCTCAGGTTACTGTGCATGGCTTGAAGATGCCACATGAGAGCAATGTATTGTCCTTCTGATTCACAACTCACAGGAAGAGTGAGCTGCTACACATTCACAGGTAATATTAGCATTTCAGATCAGTAAGACTGTATATATCATGCCAAAATTGAATAGCAAAAACCATCTACTTCCACATGTCTTCCTTACCATAAAATTATTTCTCAAGTTGCATTAAATCAAAATGTAGTTGCAAAACTTAAAAGTGGTTTTCAAACTTTAAATTCATGGAGAATCTATAGATGGCAGCTCTCCTTCCAAAAATCACCCTTTGACTGTGATGAGAAGAGGAAAAACAAGGCAAAGCTCCAGTATGAGGTATACAAAGAAATATAAAAAAAGGAACTACAAGTACATTGCAGTGCTTAGGGTGACAATGAATTCAGCAGCCACAAATATTACCTTCTTGCAGCTTTTTATTACCACAATATAACCTGATAGCAGAAAAAGTGGGCTCCCTCCCCCTCATCCTTCTGGTTAAAAAAAACCTAAAATCTTGAGCAGAAATCCCTTCAAATCATCATGAAAAGGTCTGTGCACAGCCTTGGTATAGTGCAATGAAATTAAAAAAGATGTCATGTAGCCATGTCAGCCACATCTGTGACCCATATGGTGCATGTAACAAGAGCATATGTCTGTACCTAAAGAGAACATTATATGCTGTATGAGGTTGGGGCAAATGTAACAGTGAAGTAGAACACCTTCACATTACAAACACAGTTTGTTATTTGTGTCACATCAAAGAAAGAGTCTCTAGGAATTATTGGCCTTTGAAGTCATTTAATTATGATTAAGTGAACTAAGAACTAATGTAAATGGTGTTTTATACCCCAGTGAATTAAAGTATGAGATCTAGTCAAGGTGAATAAGATTTACAGCCAAAACTCATGCAACCTTACAGTAATTTCATGACACTTTTACTACCAGCCTGGACATTTTGTTTCTTGAAATAATTAAAAGTACACAAAAAAATTATACTCTGTGGATACTTATAATAAACCACAAACAGAAAAGACAATAGGTTGCTTTTCAAGTTAGTTATGCACTTCTACTTTCATAATAAAGGAACAAAGATAGTGCAGGGCAAATACAGAGTTTAATACTATCAAAAAAAAAAAAAAGGCATAGTGGAATGCCCACAGATCTCTTTCATTTGGACTAAATCTGACACAGATTAAAGTCTCAAGATTCATTTCTGGCTAATCCCAAATACCTGTCTGCTAAAGAACACATTTGCTTTGTGAAGACTCCATGCATAATAGAAGTAAAGTCAGCTGACTCCCTCTAAAGATACCAAGGGTCTTCTCACAGATTTTTAAGGAAAACTATTTCCAGGTATTTGCCTTCAAATAGAATTAGGAGTGTCTAACAAGCAGTGTATAGCATATCAATGAATTGTTATATTACACAGCTTTTCCAGCTGGAAGTAAACTCATTTTCCAGTGACAACTGTTAATCCACTCTCTTTGAGAGCTGCTGTTTGAAAGGCTCCAGGTAAAGAACAGAAACTTGGCTGACAGAAGAAAGTACCAGATGGCTGCTGGGATGGGGAAAAAATTGAAGAGGGGAAAACACTGAAATGTGAGTTGTAGAAATAAGGATCGAATCACAATCAAAATGTAAGTAAAGAACCAGAGCCTGAGGATTTTAACAGGAGCCATGTTAGCAATGGAGCATCTACCCAAGGCATAAACTTGACAGCCTCAAGAGCCCCTTAAAATGCAACACAGCACTGACAAATTGCACAAATGAAATGTGTAGAGAGTGCTCTTTGAGCAGTGTTGTTTGGCCTACATGACCATACACTTTCGTGCAAACCTATCCCTTCATACCTTTCACACACAGACTGTGCACTTTTTCCATCTGTCAACAACACTTCAATTACCCATAAATTATTTGGAAATCAGAGGGATCAAAATCCATATGCTAAAAAAGTACTAATATAATTGTTCATGCTGTGGTAGTGGACTTTGTCTTCAGCAGGAAATGGTGTGGGGCCAAAATTTAGCTCTAAAGATCAAACATGTAACTGACTTCAGAACATCAGTGAGAGAGGCTTACAAAATACATGGTCTTGGCCTACTGGTCCTTCCAGCTCTAGACACTAAAGTTAATCACTAGACTGAACAGGAGGAATTCATAAATCTCTCTCATTTTAACTTGCCTTCAGAAATACTGTCCTAAAAAAGATACTAGTATTGCATTAATATTCATAAGTATCCATATTTGGATAAATTTTTGTGTATTTGCAGAGTAGTCCCCAGCTGGGGACAAGAACAGTGATTGTGGGTTACAATCCCCTTAAAGAAAAGGGCCACCATTGTCAGCTGTGTGGGGTGGCAATAGCTCAGACATTCATTTTATATCCATCCTGACAAACTATGTTTTAGGGAGACTTCTTCCAAAGAGTTAGGCTTACAGGCAATTCTGTGTGGGAATAACGAGTTCTACATTTCCACATGTCATACAGCAAACTCAGTAACAACGTGTTTGTTCCAACTTTGCCCCAGACACAGCACTGCAAAACAGCCTTCCAGAATATCCCTATTTTCACTTGCCTTTCCTTCCATTGGATGATCCTCAACCCGACTGGTATGAGAGACTTCATTAAAAAATTCCAGTTGAACTGAACGAGCCGATTCTTCCTGCCAATGAAACTGCTTTTGCTAAGAAGTCTGTGTAAAAGACCAACACCTGGAGACAGCAGATTGCTCAAGGGATTGGTAACAGGCTATGGAATATTGAATCTCTAGGGTACTGGCTTAAATCCAGAGTCAGGACCGAACATGAAGCATCAGTCTCTCGGGCAGGCTGCCACACAACACCTTTAAAAATCCTTCTCTTCACTCAGGAGAGCCCTCACCACTCCTCTGCTGAGGAACTTTCTCCTCTCTCCAGCTCTCGCACAGCTGAGACAAGTTGGAAGGCTGGAATTCAGAAACGTGCAAAATGTTATGCCAACACAAAATGAAAGTTTTAGTGCAACTGCCTGAGCAGTGCCATGCACTAGATTTAGTCTTTCAAAGGAGGGATGTGTAGGCTCATGGTTTCTCTGTTGCTACACACTGTAACACAAGAGACAAATGAAGGCAGTTCTCTGTGCCCAGAGTATTGAGGCTACATACAGTTATGCCAATAATCTTTAATTTCCTCTGTACTGGGTCTTTATGGATTAGCAAACTAACTAAAAATCCTTAATAATTATTACATATGTAAAGGAGAAAACTATTTTAATGGAAATTAAAACATAGTAAGGGTAGAAACCATCAAAAGTAGAAACAAAACAAAAAATAAACACTTAAAGCCAAACAACCCAACAGAAGTTGGGTTTGTTTTAAACAAAAGACATTCCCCTGCACATTTTCCCATATGCAGCAGCAGCATCTGTCTGCTCCTTCTCTGTGCTGGTGTTGGAAAGAAAATCCTGTGCCACTCCCTTTCCTCCTCCTGCATTATCATTGTCCACAGCAGATTTCTTCACACCCTTCATTACACCTGATCCTCTTTCTATCTGAGCAAAGACAAAATTATTTCCATTTGATGTATTGTATCACTGTTCATCTCCATGCAGATCCAGTAACTCCCTCTATTAGTGACTCCCAACTTTCCCAACTTAGCAGGTCTGTGACTGTGCAGTATCAGTGAAAGCGCAGCTGGAGAAATAAAACCCATGTAAATAGCTGAAAAGATAGGTAAAAGTCTGGGCACTGATCCAAAAACACTAAACTACAGACTCCCAACATCTGGTTGAGGGTGGATTCCAAGAAAGACAGAAAGAAAGAATTGATTTATCTGTACATGTTTTACATACGGTTTTCATTTAATTTTTTAATTCATCAAAAATTTTACTCAATTATTGTGGTTTAATTTTTTCACCTTACTGCATCCTGTTGCTTTATTCAGAAGGAAATGGTGCCTTGGACAGGAGTTACAAGCAGCCCTCAGTTTCAGACTTTCATATTTTATTGGGATACAAGCAAAATACAGATAAAAAAACCTCTAAACCTTATCATTCAGACTCTCTCTTTTCAGCTAGGACAGGGTTTATGACTGTGCATGAGAATCCTATACTGATTTCATGATCTTTCAGGCAAACTATTACAACAGCCAGTTCCTCAGCTTCTTTGAGCAGGACAGACTCCAGAGCAAAGCCCACATGTACCCACCTCAGGCACCCAGGACTCCACCACTCCAACCACTCCTGTGTGAGGAGTATTTTCTGCTTTCAGCAGTTTCATTAGCTGAGAGCCTCTGCTGAGGACTTCAGTGACAATGCAACTTCCAAAAGCTCATAGATGACTTAGAATCTCTGGTTTTCAGGGATATTTCTGCTCTTAACATACCTGAGCTCTTTCCAAACTCCTGTCTCCCCACGTCTAAAGGGCACATCACCTGTGCCACATGGGACTGCCTGTTGTGGGACACACAGGAGTGCCCCAGGCAATCAGCACAGACTGTCACTGTGCCCCTGACACAGGTAGGTCTCTCTGTCCCTCCAACCACTGACAGTGGCATCCAGATCTCAAAAACTCTTGATGAGTGCACTTGCAATAATCATGAAATGCACAAATGAAACAAGGAGAAGCTCTGAAAAGTCTCCAAACAATTTCAAATTTGCCTACTTTGTGCTCCAAGGCTGCCTCACTCAGAGCTGGGCCATGAGTGTTTGTGTGCTTTCCAAGTGTTATTACACACACATGAACAGGAGGAATTCACGTGGGGTAAATTGTGTGATTCTCCTGCCCAAGGAACTAAATCCCTCCTACACCTAGGCAAGGTGTGCATTTTCCTGCTTTCTCCTCTTTCCAAACAGAAAGAAGGTTCAGGACAGAGTTCAGGACTTGGCACTGAGCAGGGGCACAGCCAGGCTGGACACAACCATCTGGTGTCTTTGCCAGTGCTGTACCCTGTCCAGGGGCACCAGAGATTTTATTTCCATCAGAAGACTTTTTATGCAACAAGGTAGTGCCTTCCAGGTAGTACAGAGTGCCAGAAAAATGGCAATAGGCCACCACTCGTTGCTCTGAATCTGAGATGAGATGAGCTTTCCACTTACGAAGGGAGGCAATAGGAATCACAGTGGGATTGAGAGATCATAAGGAGGAGATGAATTCCATCCCTCAGAAACGAAGTCCCCAAGAAATAAGGAAGCTACTATTCTTGAAGATCTGTGCAATTTATTCTTTAAGAAGAGAGCCTAAGGGCTGCAATTACATATGCATATTATTCAATCCTGAATTCTTCTCATGAAACTCTCTTTAAATGATGCCAGTTTACAGGACCACCTTTTCTACCTGCTACCAGCTGCTGCCACAGAAAGCTTTCTGTGCTTTCTGTCCCCCTCTCCCCCCTCTACCCTCCTCCTGCCTGTGCCATCTCACTTCTCCCTTCCTGTCAGTCCTGGCTTGAAGTGACCCTTAGGGAGCATATTCAGCTCTTCAGACCACCAGAAAACAACTGACTTTCACTCTGAAAATACTTGACTGATGTTCCACCGCCCCAGGCAGAAGAAGGAGAATAAAGCAGCTTGCTGCATAGTTGACAAAGCATGAGTGCTTTGAAAAATGACTGATAGGCCCTCCACCCCATACCTTTGTGCTTCCCACATCAGTCTACATGTGTGTATGTTCACACCTGGGCACCCAGATCACACACTGAACTGAAGGAACAGTCACAAACCAGAGAGGCAATTTCAACTCAAACAGAATCTCCTTCTGAGATACACTAACAACACTTGATAATGAAAGCAAGAGAGAAGTTTCACGAAATGCCCTGTTCCAGTCCAGTACCTTTTACCCCACCTCCTGCAGTTATTAGATTGTTCTGCAACCAAGTAATCTGACAGAAAACTAACTCCAAAAGACAGAGCAGGACAGAAAGTTTTCACCTGAAGTTGTTTCCAATGGCTTTGGAATGGTTGGTTGGTTTGGAGATTGCAGGTACTACTGATACACAGCTTGTGGGAGGGAAAAAACAGGGGGAAGGAGGAGAGGGGAAAAATTTAATCCAAACCTCCAGGACTGGTCTTGTCAGGCAGAATTAAAGCATTTCACCAATAATTACATCAGACTAGGTAACGATCTAGTCTTATACAGAATTCACAGCCACTTGAAAAGAGGAATCAAGACAGTCAAAAGCAGATCTATATCTTTCCTTTGCAAGGTTCCTGCTTTATAGGCAGATCCAAACACAAACAGGCCAAAACACTGCCCGAGACAGTCCGGCCTCTTCCTGTGCAATGAGGGAACACTCCAAGCCAGGGGAGCTGGAAGGAAGTCCCTTTTTTCTGTGTCTCAGCCTTTTGGCTTTTCACCACTTGGCCACCAGTTCTAAAACGATGACCTCACCATTTATCATTTTACCTTTCAGTGCTTTACTTAATACATGACCTGCTCAGTGAAATATTTGCAGACTTGGTACTCTGGTACTTTACCCCATTACAAAGGCACGCAGAACATTTCACATCTCTCTCCTGCAGGTGGTCCTCTGTCCTGACTCAGGGCCAAACAGAGTATAAAGTTAGGCCAGTTCAGCAGAATAACTTCAGGTGAAGGCATCTGAGCTGAGCAGGGGAGTAGAGTAACTGCAGATGCCAGTTGTGGCTATACATTTCAAAGGTAGTGCTAATTTATTTATTTGGCTTACAGTGACTAAATCCATCTGTCCAGTACAGATGATCTACCACAAGACATCTAAGAATCGCTACAAATCAATGTTTTTTTATTAAAATTGTTCACATATGTACCAGGGAGCCACAGAAAGGTGTATTAAAAGTGGTCCCGTTCTTTCAGGCAATTCCACTCCATTAAATATTATGAGTACACATGTCTGGGAAGGATAAGAACAGAGGAAAAGAAAAAAATAAGTGTCAGGTACTTTTCTGTTCCCTGTTTATTTTTAGAATGTTTAACAGTGCAAAACGTAATGCCTTTTTAGTCCATTTCTCCATCTTTTTCTCCATTCCATTAAAATACTTTCTATGCTAGGTGATCTCTCTCTCAATAGTTTGATACTGGATGATCTAGTGGCAAGAATCTTCAGACACAGTGATTTTGATTGACAACCAGCAAATAGAATGTACTGATGAAGGTATAGACAGGAATTACATTGCAGGCAGGAGGCATTTCTTTTCAGCTTAATTACAGGATGTATTTGCCCAACTGGTTTTGGTTTCTATTTCTATTCCTCACCAAGGGCATAGATGTGAAATTTGGTGCTGACAGGCACTGGCACTGTTGGCATTGCAAACTGGGGGCTCAGTGACACACATGTCCCTCCCAAAGGAATTCTGCCCTTTCAAAAAAGCAACACAGCAAAGAAGAGTCAGGAAGGAGATTTCCTCTGCAGTCCAGCTCCCAGTAACTCATCCCTTCTATTCCAGGGCAGACCCTGCCTGAGCAGGGAGTGGCACAAAGGGCACATCCAAAGACACACAGGGCAGAATCTAAGACTGAAAAGTACTGTACAAAGCCCTTTATTGTGAAAGGCTGCTGAGGAAATTGCTGAGTATACAGTGGCTGACTTACTATTCTTTCTCTTTTTTCAAAGCCTCAGCTACTGTGCTTTCAAACTAAGATTTGACTTCAGCTTTTAGAAAGATGTGAATAATAATAAAACCATATTGCTGCACATATGACTTATGATTAAGCAGCGTTCTGGGTTATATACAGAGGAAATGTCTGAAAAGGCACTGGCTGACACTTATCAAAGAATTTGGAAATGGAAATTACAGCAAAAGAAAGTAAATTAGCCAAGAATTTTAGAAGAAACAGGATATAATAGTCAAATAGATGACATCAAATTAAAAACCCAGATCAGGAACCAATGCAGGAACCTCAGGAAGATATGCCTTTGGGCTGGTGACATCATATTTATGTATGTCCTATGTCTACCAGACATTTTCTGGTGGTTTCATTAAAGATGAAAGCATATGATTGTGAACCCCTGTCTGTGTTGCATATTACCCAGTTTTTCAGGGATCTGCAGGTTACTGAAGCAACTCCCCATTCATAATTTCTTGCTCAGATTCTACTTCAAGTCTACTGGAAGGGAGAGCTTTCCAGTAGTGCTTATTGTGAAGAAAGAGTACAGGACTTTTCAAGACATGAGTTAATCAGTCATACTGTTTGTGTTTCCCAAATAAATTAATAACAACAACTAACAATTCATTCCTAAAGTTCCTGCATGCCCACAATTCCAACTGATGGCAGCAGGAGCCAGAAATGCTCTGCAGCTTTAGAAAGGAAAACTGTCCCATGTGCTCCAGCAGAAATTTCTACGGGTGAATCAATGATGGCTGAAGGGGACACTTGAAATTTTTGGAAATCAAATTTTAAAACTAAAAATCCTAAACCAGTAAAACACAAAAGGGTTATTATAGAACACAGTCTTCTGAGACTGTTACTCCCTTTACCTGTGCAATCTGCCATTGGGCAGCAGATGCTACATTTATCAATGTTACTGTCATTGATAACATTATCATTGGAATTATTTATTACCAATTATTCCCAATAGATTATTGACAGCATGGGTAGAGCAATCCAAACAGGAAAATGCTCACTTCTATGGAATCACCAGCAGCTGGCAAGAAAAGCTGAAACCTGGACTCATGTCCTGGCTGAATCTACTCTAAAGGTGTGTAGGTACACTTGGCACCTAAAGCACATCTGTGCACAAGACCTCAAAGGTTTGGGGGGACTGTTTGTTTGGGGTTTGGTTTTTTGGTGGTTGTGCTTTTTAGCAAGTTGGGTGTTACTGTTCCCTTCTGTGTGGGAAGAGAAGAGGTGGCTCAGGACAGTGCAGGGGTTTGCCCAGCCTCCCATGCTGTGCTCCTGCAGCCTTCCATCACCCCCTCTGCTGAAGGGGTGGCTGTGCAGCTCCTCTGGGGGGGCAGCTTTTGGTTCTTAGGAGTTCAGTTCAGCAAATACAGCAATATACAAAGCCACCTTGACTTCTGCAGCTGCCAGACAACTGCCTTAGCTCTGCTCTGAGCAGAAGTGCCCCGAGAGTGGTTCTCTTAGTGCCAGGCTCTTCGAAACAAGAGCGCTGGGCTCCTCATGGGGCACAGGGTGGGTGAGGAGCTGCGGGCGAGGGCAGCAGTTCACCTGTGTGGGCAGGGGAAGGCAGGGCAGGCAGGGTTATGTAAGCAAAGCCCATGGAATGTGCAGAATGTACACACAGGGTGTGCCGGGCAGGCCTCGGGCTGGGGCCAGGGAAGAGCCTCCCAGCCCATGGGCAACAGGTTCCCTGAAAAAGGCCTTTCCAAAGGAGCTCTCTGTTCTTGCTGCTGATTCTGCCCTTGGATTCATAGACACAGAAGTCATCAGATATAAGCATGGACACCACAGTGCACTGTTAATGCTACTAAGATAGTCATGAATAAAATAGCCAACACTTCTCCAGTGGCCTTGTCCCCTTCCTGAAACAGGCAAGACTTCTGCAGTTGTTGCCAAAAAAACTGCAGGCAAGGTATACAGGGAAAGGTAAAGAAAACCTTCACACCACTTCCAGAGCAATCTGGGATTTATACTTTTGCTACTTTGCATTTTTTGCCATGACTAACTAACATATCCCTCCCTGAAATCTACTCAAAACCCAAAGCAACTAAAGGACAAAAAAGAATATGTCAATGCTGAATGAGCCTGGCCTAACCACTGAAATGCTCCTTTTGTCTTCCACTTCAGGTGCCACCTGAAACAATCAAACCCAACTGGTAATGGTGAGTCCACTTCTAATTTATAGATGTTTGTAAAGCAAGTGCTTATGGAAACATGGAATAAGACCTCATCCAGCTGGAAGGTAGATTTATCTAACTAATGCACAAACCCAGGGATCTGTGTAAATTTGTGTGCTGGGTACATTTGCTAAATACTTGATCATTGGCTTTGCAGACCTGCTGTGGGCCTACAAAAGTGGGCCTGAGTATCCTCTCAGTGCAAAGTGAGTTAGGGGCAGAATCCCACTCCTGCTCAGCTGCAGGAATGCATCCTATAAGTGCTTTGTGACTGCCAACAAGAAATCCCAGTTAAACTACCTACAGTGATACTTGAACTAGCTCTACTGATCAGAACTAATTATAAGAAAAGTTCACACATTGAATGTCAAAGATGAATCCACAGAGGAAACATAACACATGAAACACAGGTTCCAGACATGCTGCTCAAAACAAATCTGAAAAAAATAAGGTCAAGGGACCTGGAATATTTCTCATAGAGATTCTGCAAGCTAAGTAGTGAAATGGTGTTAAATAAATTACATGGTTTCAAATTACTCACTCTGCAGCTACAGACTACAGAGGAGTATGGCTCTTTGGGGTACCCTCCCAGAGCACAACAAATGTGTCTGGAGAAACACACAAAGAAGAGCAGAAACTTTAGATACTGTTTAACAGTTGGCCATGACTTTCTGTTTCACAGGCAGCCATCTCCTCTTCAGGAGCAGCGTGTTGGATGGACTCTCTGCACTGAGAAACTCTGCAAACAACTGATAGCAGGACTGGGAACATTCACACCCATCACCTCGGTGTAACAGGCCCAAGTGGACACAGACATGCAGACCCCAGGCTCCTCTGAAGCCCCGTCACATCGACTCTGGGCAGACCTCAGTGCAGGGTTGGGGCACAAAGGCAAATTTCATTTGGAACCAGGCACATTTCCCAGCATTTAGTTAATTTTTCAGGTCCAAAGCTTCACACAATTGTGTGACCACCAGATAGCAATGTTCATTTTTCAAAAAGGATTGTTCACCATGCATTCAGCTTCTGTTTTACTAACAGATCCCACTTCTTCTGGAAATTTCATATTCTCAGGTGCCATTTTTCATAGAAATAGCCTCATTTTTGAATCCATAGAAAGCGGAAAATGCAATAAAACCTTTAGATGTGAGGTGATTTGTCATCTTGCTAGAAATACTTTAACACAATTCTGATTCACCACCATCCCAGGACAGGCTGCCTATAACACACTGAGAGCCAGGGTGGGCTGTGAGCCAGCAAAGCACTCCAGCATGACTTCAGCTTTCAGCTCAGGCACTGTACCACTGCCTGGAGTGAGGTGACTTAAAATCATTACAATTAAAAAGGCCTAAATGACTCGTTAGTTTAGAGCTTTGGTGTGAACTTCCTAGCACGAGTATCATAGCACACAGTTACAGCATTTTGAGTTTATAGTGCCCCACCACATGACCCAACCTGAGTAAGGCCCTACAGATGAGCTTCAGGTGAAAGCTGATGGGAATGGACAATACTTGCAAAAGGCCTTCAGCAGGGGTCTTTGTATTCAAGAGTCTTTTATCCCTGTGTCGGTGAGAGTATACTTTATACATCCCAGGAGGAAAATAACTTAGTCAGAAAGCTCTCAAAGAAAGATAAAGAGTACAGACAGAAAAGCTATTGTGCATAAATCCAGGTGGAATCATAACTCTTTCTCAAAATGCTGAAAGAATAAATCCACCTCCCACAAACTACAGAAAAAGATGTGGTTCCCATACACATGTGAGTGGCAAAGCAACTTCCCACATAGTCACATCTGCCCCCTTTTTCCTCTGTTCCATCGCTTCAATTCTATCCTGAGAGTAAACACAAGAGGGGGCAGGGGCTGCATCGGCACCTCGTCAGGGGAAGGAGAAAAGGAGGGAACGGGATTTGTACCTTCGATATTTGCATATGAATTTGGCTTCAGCCTTCATCCCGTTTACATGCCTTTGAACACTTTCTGTTTCTTTCTGCATTCTTCACTGCTCCATTTTATTTATTTTCACCTTCTGTTTCTCAGATCTTCTGCCAGGCTGCTTATTTAATTCTACTTGTTGCACTGAAAACACCATTGCTGTCATCCAAATTAATCCCTGAACATAATAAAAACCTCAAAATAGTTCAGACAACCAGTTTTCCATCCTTTGGTCTCACTTGAAGTACAGTATAAAAGCCAGCACTTGGGAGCTCTGACAGTTTACACAGGACCAATCCTTGGTATATGGCCTTTTAGGAGGCAGTGTACTTTTTTCCTTCTTCACCTATGTTTTCCTTCTATCAGTTAAGACCTCCCAGAGTCCCCCACCATCTCCAGCCCAGTTAGTCCTCTGTTACAAGACTTAATGGCTTCCAAATAAACTCAGTACTTTTGAAGTATTGAGGTGGCCTTCTGTGGGAGCTTAGCTGAGAAGCAAGATAAACTAAGATTACTTTTACTTTTAGGGATGAGGGAAGGGAACCATCTTCCAAGAGTCTGTGGTGAAGTAGCAGGGCACTCTGACTACAGATTTCCTGTTAAGTCTCCTGTGTTCCTCTCCATTCAAACTGCACAGTGGAAAAAAATAGGGGGAAGAAAAAAAAAAGACCAGACAAGAAAAGGCAAGGCAAGACAACACAAGAATAGAAAGAAACACGATAGGACCAATATTTTCCCCAAGCCTATATTGCCATTATCTGCCCTCATCCTCCATTTTTTACTGAGAGATGAGAAGGGCTCTGAAAAGACTAAACATTCTACTGCTGCAGAGATCAAATATCTCTCCTTTTAACAGTTGACCAGGATGGAAGGGAGCTGAAGTGAATGAACACAGCAGTCCATGCCACTGACCCAGTCAATTATTCATTCCATGCTTTATGGAGAACAAAAGGGTGATGCTGTTCTGTGTGAGGAGCTGGACAATCCTCCTCAGGGGGAAGCTGCTGGTGCCAGCCATGCACGGGGGTCCTCTGCAGCTCTGTGGCAATGAGAGCACAGGCAGATGAAGACACTCAACAGATCACACAATGTGGTCACAGGACAGGACCTGGACAGCCTGTCAAATTTATAATTCTTAAATACTCTCTTCTGTGTTTGGTTTTTTCGGAGGGGAAGAAAGAGAAAGTGGCAGAGGCTGAAAGAAGGAATTGCCAGAGGAAGAAATGGCAATATCTAAAGCACTCAGAGAGCAGCATTCAGACTCTACTTAGTCTTCTTACAAACTTCAGTCCCAAAACCTCTCAACAATAACAAAAATTCTGAAACTGCACATAACTCTGCACTGGTTCAGCCTCACCTTGAATATTGTGGCAGTTTTGGTCACCACAATGTGAGAAAGATCTGAAGCCATTAGAGGGTGCCCAAAGGAGGAGATGAAGATGGTGCAGGGCCCTGATTTGAAGCTGTGTGAGGACACTGAGGGCACTTGGGGTGTTCAGCTGGAGCAGAGGAGACTGAGGGGAGAGCTCAGTGCAGTTCCAACTCCCTGGGCAGGGGCAGAGGAGGGACAGGACTGAGCTCTGCTCTGAGGGGACCAGGGACAGCAGCCAGGGAAGGGCTGGAGCTGTGTCAGGGCAGGGGCAGGGTGGATCTCAGGGAAAGGTTCTTCCCCCAGAGGGTGGTTGGCACTGCCCAGGCTCCCCAGGGCAGTGGGCACAGCCCCAAGGCTGCCAGAGCTCCAGGAGGGGTTGGATGATCCTCTGGGGTACAGGGTTGGACCCTTGGGGATTGGCCTGGGCTGAGGGTTGAACTCAATGGTTCTTGTGGGGTCCTTCCAACTCAGCATATTCCATGATTCTGTGATAAAGAATTAATCTTTTCTTGCTGGCATTGTCCAGCCTCCCACTACTGTATTTTTCCAAGGGTAAAGCACCAATTACTCTTCAGTCTTTTTAATTCTTTGATTTGAACTAAATGGCAAATAAATATAATAAGGTGAATTTGCATAGTGCATCAATTAGAAAAATATTCACTTGAAATATAAGCAAAACATTCAAACTGGTAGGATAATAATTTTTGAAGCTGTTTCTAACTTTTAAAGGATTACTTTAGACCTTTTCCTACAGTCTCAACGACTCCTATTTTATTTTTTCACATAGAATTTACAATGATTTCTACCATTTATGTCATGGAGTAGGGCTTCTAAATTAGAAAACCAGACTGGAAGTTCAGCAGCCTCTCTGAGTATTAACCAATTTCGGCTCCTTCGCTCTGACAAAGCCCTGGCTGAGAGATAAAAAAGAATCACATACCTTACTTGTTAAGAGCTATTCATGCCAACTCTTCCTCTTGCTGCTATGCACTAATCACAAATTAGAAAGCATTTTAATATTTTCAACACAGAGACCTCATGCAAACCCACATATGAGAAAGAAGTCAGAAAAGCAACAAAATCTTTTAACGTATGCTTATGGTGCTTTAGCAAAGAATTAATTGACCAGAACATGTGCAGGCTGCTCTCCAGCCTGTGGATACGTGAGATGCAATTGTGGCAAACAGTCTATTTTCTAAAAGTAAGTCTTTAACAATAAAAACTGTGATTAAACCCAAAACATTTTAAGTGTTCACTTTTTGCATTCAGGATCTCACTTGATTTTGCCATTTGCTGATTTGGGGAAGCCAAATGGTAGTTTTCTGCTTCTCTTTCTGTTCATACCAGGTTCTCTTTTTAGCTTTGACACTTAACACAGCAGGACTGTATTTAAATAAAAACATGCAGTTTCCATGGGTCTTGTGGATATATTTTCCAACTCACAGATCTTCCCACTCATATCAGACTCTGTAAAAAACAAAACAAAAAGCAAAGTCTAACCCACATTTTAGTCCTAAGATATTTGCCAGTAGTCCTTTAATCCTGGAAGATAAAACCAGAATAAGATCACTACATTTTTACAGAGCAAAAAGCCCTCCTGAAAGAAAGCCTTAAAACTGTGGGGGGTTTTCCTGAGTGCTTTGCCATGCACTGAAATAGCCAATTGCATCAGAAGGTCTGAGGCAAGAGCAAAAGTTCGACATTGACACTTCCAGGCTCAGCAGAAAAAATTAACCTGTCATTTGAAAAAGTATTTACTACCTTGTAGCTGCTCTTTCCCATGCCAAGTATTTCTGTCCTCTCAGAACTGCTTAGGAGGGGTGCTCTTCCTTATTTTAACTTGGCTGCCATCAAGAAGGGGTAACTGATAGAGAAGAAGAAAACAATGTGCATAGCTGCCTCTCTGGAATCCTTTGAACTAGAAGCCCCTCAAAGCTTTCACTGAAAGGCAGGTTTTTGCACCTCGGCTGGGGCTGATATCCTTGAAACCATAATATTTACATTCTTTCTCTTTTATATTGCTTTTCCTTAATGCTTCCATGAGACAGTTAAAAATAGAAGGTGAGACACTATAACTAGACAGAAGGCTATCTAGTGGCGTGGTGCTCCCCAGGACTTCTCCATGCCTGTTCCTTTTTGATGAGTAGGGGAAATACCTACTGGGTCAATCGCTGTATCTCTTCCTCCTCCTGCCAGGGAAGATTCCTACACGGCAGCTCTGGCCTGGCTCACACCCAAGAGGCTACAGATCCCTTGCCCAGGTTATGTAATGAAGGCCTGAGAGCTTCATGTGCCTTGCTGACCTGGAAAACTAAATTGGCTGTTCTCGTGGAGGATCTATTTGAGTTCCTTCCTCGCTTTATCTGACTTCTGTGTCACTTTGTCTGCTGCCCGTGTCTGTCCTGGGAGGTTATCTGGCACTGCACCACTTCAGCACAATTTCAGGAATTTGCTCTTTCCTAGTTCATGTTGTCACTATATTTTTCAAGCAAATTGAGTTGTCTTTTCAGTGTCACTTTCTTAGTGTCTCCCCACAGTAACTAATCTTTTGAATATCAAAGTCTTACACAGAAATAATAAGTTCCATCCTATCTAAGGCCTTTCCTTAGATAGTCCCAGAAAGTTTCCTGCATATGTGATCTGCTTTGTATGGGGAATCTCCAGACTCTAACCAGTGTGGGAAGAGACAGACCTGTCAGCCTTCTTTCCTGCCTTTTCCCCTCTCCTCACGAGCTGCTGATGCTGTGACACAAATCCGTGCAGTGACAGAACGAGGTCATATCTCACTGCTCCTCTGAAGGATTTGGTGCACTGTTCATACTCTGCATTTCAGTCAGGGCAAGGTTATGTACCCTCTGCACAGCTCAAACACAACCCATGCTACAACCAGAGAAAGAATGAAAACTGCTGCTGTAGGATAGGACAGACATCCCATTGATGCAGGATACAGCTGAAGGACAATACACATTATCCTTCATCCACAAATGGTTCTTGAATCTCTAGGATCAGTCACCACTTCTTTATAAACCTGCATTTACATACTTAAAAAGAAGCAGTGTTAAAATGGATGTGATGGTTTCTTATTCCAAATGCATTTCTTTTCTATAAATAATGTTTAAATATGATTAACTGTATTTCAGTTGTGAGAAGGCTAAAGTGACTAAATGATTGAAGTAATTTTACTAACTTGATTTTGAAAATCCAAACACTGGCCTAGTTTTTCAAATTTTCAGAAATCATAGCTTAAATAATTCATTTAATACGTTTTCCATTCAGAGGTTTTGGGTTGTTCATACTCTTTTTCTTACAGAAACCAACAGAGCCGTCTCTACTCACACTTCACAAGACCAATTCTGTGTTTTTTGTAACTTATTAAACAAGTTACAGATTAAGTTACAGATCAAGATTAAATTCATCTTGAAAACAAAATAAAATAGAAATAATAAAATCCTCCTACCACTAAAACTCAACTTGCACTTATTGCACATTTCAGTCAAGAATATTTAAGGACTTTAAAAGAATGGTTTACCACTGTGAAAAAAAATTTCTTCATTCATGTCAGGTATTATACAGAAGTAAACATACAAAATGGAGACATAAATTATAGCTTCTTACATGAAACAAGAGTGTATAATACAATAGAGTCATTAATTGTGACATTTATGCTGTTGCCACTAGAGTTTCCCTGTAAATATATAAATGTACATACACATATACATGCACATATGTTTGTCAGTGTTGTTTGGGGTATGTGGAATAATCAACACTGAAATCAAATTAGTTCCACTACAAAATATCTCCAAGTATCCTTGGTTCCATTTCCACTTTTATTTCTTTTGGTCTTTCCATTTTTCCCTTATTGACTTTGCTTTTTCCTTGCTTTATTTTGTGACTGATTTTTTGCTGTTCTTTATGCCTGATTAGTTTTTCATTTTGTCTGCCAAATGTCCTCTCAACTTAGATCCCTCCTCAAAACCATTAATTCTCCACCTCTACCCTTTCCTTTAAATGCAACCAATGGCTGGTCTCTTTAGGGCTGCAAAGCTTTTCACCAGGGCCTATACTTTCAGTGTTTATTTGTATAATCTCTGATTTATTTGCAATCCTTTGAAAATTCTTACTAATATTTTAGTAGGATTTTTTTCCTCTCACACTTAGGAACTGATACAGTGTTTGTCTTTTCTGAAGCCAGAGAGATAAAACAGTGATCCATAACTGGATGGACAAAGCACAGTGGAAAAATTAGGTGGTTTCAGCCAGAAAAACTAACAATCAAAAACCTTTTGGCAGGTCTGAATTTTAACTTAAAGCTGCAAAATACATCATTTGAGACAGCTTCAAGTCTTGACCAAATCTTTACTGGAAATTACAGTAGCAAAACAAAGCAGGGTCTCCTGAGGCACCCTCACATCTCAGCTAACAGATTTAATCACCTGGCAGCTTGCAAGCATTTATTTCACATAAGAGAGAATGTTCCAGATGATTCTGGAATTTGATGGAAAAGATTTTGAGTTCAATAATATTAAAACCTCTGGCAGCACTAGTCATTGTCAAACTCGCTGGGCCCAAAATATGATTTCTCTTCAAATATTATTTCCTTCTCATAGTTTAAATGCCGTGAGGCTCCAACTTACACTTGTTCTTTGCATGAGCAACTGGCTAGAACTTTTACAGACAAAACCCAAACAATTCACCATGGGGCCCCACCATAAACAAAGTCATATATGAATGCTATTTTTATTACAAAAGCTGTAAAGATTTCCTGGAAGCTCATCTGTGCTGAATACTATATACCTAAGAGAGGTTTCCATAACACTGCCTCCAACTCCAGACTTTCCAGGAGACAGGAAGATTTTGAGTATCCTGCTCCAGAAGAAGTGCTTGGGTTAAAGGAAAGTAGCCAAAGTCTAACAGGTTTATGAGTCTGATTAAGCATTAATTTTTTTCTTCTGGAGATGGCAGTAGTGTCCATGCACACATCACTTAATTGCCTTTCTGACTTTTCATTTGAGTGCCCAGAGAGAATAATATTGCCTTTAATAATTGAAAGATGTGACAAAGAGAGACATTTTTGCATCATGTGACAAAGTGGTTTCATTCTCTCTCCTCCCCATTTACACCCTCAGCATGAGGTGTTTCTTCATCTCCAATTCGTTTGGCAATCCCAACTACTGCCAGTCACACCTCCACAGGTCACCAGCCCTGAAAAACTGTGGGGCCACACAATCACACAATTCTCATGAAGCTGACCTTTTCAAATAGGTTGATTTTATTTTTCCAGATCAAGCTTGTGTCAACAATATCCCACCAGATAAACCTAGCTGGGGAAATAACCCAAACACTCTATGGGCAAGCTGCAACAATGCCATTAATCTGCCTGTCCTGCCTCCTCCCACCCCAGCCCCACATCAACTCCAGATCTTTCAGATGTCTTTAGTGTTTAGTTAAACAAAGAAGGTCTTTTCCACTGTTCCAAGTCTTTCAGTTCCTTGCCTAAATAGTTCTAAGTGACAGTTTTTAGCATATAGCCTTCTGCCTGCTTTCCAGCACTACACAGACCACCCAACACTTCTGCTCCTTTACCCTCCCTTCTCCTCCCACAGCTTGTTGCATCTTGGGTTCAGTTTCTCAGAGGATCAACAACATGTTTGACTTGTAATAGATTCCGCATGTAATAGATGAAGCCCTGATCCTGAGCGGTCCTTCGATGCTGTATAATGCAAAGTGACACATATATTTTTGGGTTTAAAATAACCTTCTGATTCATGCTCCCCTGGTCTTGGCAAGACCATGTGAGTGTGACAGAAATAAACTGTGTGACCTCCATATCAGCAGGGGATCTGCCTTAGGTTGTGTTCACAGAGCAGAAATGGGAGCAGGGGGAGCCAAAAGGCAGCACTTCAATGTTCCTCCTCCCCCTCCCTGCCTCAGCTATACCTCAGCTATACCTCAGCCTTCCTCCAGGGCTTCCTTCTGGGCTCAACTTCTGTTTGGTTGAGAGTCCTCTCATCACATTTCCAAATTCTACAAAACAAAGAGCATTAGTCTCTTATTTCTTACAATCTACAGATGAGTGTCAGAGAACAAGCAAGGAGAGCTCCAAATGTCTTTCTAAACAGAAATTACTTTGTTGAATAAAAAGCATTTCAGAGCCAAGGAAT
Organism: Pachyramphus minor; assembly: GCA_013397135.1. Classification (NCBI taxonomy): domain Eukaryota; kingdom Metazoa; phylum Chordata; class Aves; order Passeriformes; family Tyrannidae; genus Pachyramphus; species Pachyramphus minor. The sequence goes on from VYXB01004391.1 coordinate 127,179, forward strand.
GATCATGTTTATTTTCTTATCTCTTTGATGAAACAGAACTGATTTCTCTTACGTTCAAAGAGATTGTGCTTGGAGAGCTCAGTTTTTAGAACTGTAACTCCTAACAATCCCATTAGGTTCTCCTTGCAGTTTAAACTTTTGCCAGCAAAACACAGTGTCTGTATTTTGCTGGGTGTGGTCTGATGCACGTCCAGGAGGTCTCTCGAACCATATGGTTTCTGATGGCTTTAACCTATGATTAAATCAATCTAAAAGAACAAAAGCTGTGTGGGAGAAAAGAACTTCATCTAGAATTGAAAGAAAATTGAATCAAGTGTCATTTTCTGAGACATTTAAAAGGTGTTTCATCTACCAGCAGGTGCTAAAGACAGGAAAGCCTTACCCCGTGATCAGTGCCTTTCCTCCCATGTACAGAGCAATGGGTTCTGATCCTCATCCACAAACAACAAGACTGGCGAGCAGTTTTACTAGCAGAAAACACAGAAGACTTTGCCTTAACCCTTTGAAACCCTTTAGAACTCCACTTGTTAGTCTTTTCTTCATGTTTCCAGTTGCAGAGATGTTGGGAATTGCAATAGGCAATGACATGACACACTCCTTGGTGCAGCTGACACAGAGAGGGACAGCAACTCCTGTACCTCAAGTTCTTGAGATTAAAACTGTTCAAACCAGTAAATATACTTTTCAGAATAACCATGTTTATAACAAAAAAATTATGTACTTGATTTTTCCATAGTGGCACCAAAAACAGTGTCCAAATTTGGGGATCCTACATAAAATATCCTGTACCAGGAGCGCAGAACAGGAGAGAAAATTCACAGTTGAGCCATCTCCTCTGGCCGTGCTCCCTCCGTGCCCATGTCCCATCTCTGCCAGCACCCCCTCCCCTGGCCTGGACAGCTTTCCCAGACCCCACAGCCCTTTGCCTGGCCCGGTGCTGGGTCTGCCCTGTGCCAGGCACAGCAGAGTTCTGGGGTCCTTCCCCTTGTTCCCAGTGTCCCGAGGGCACTGCTGTGCTGGGAGCACTGGGACAGGAGGACAGAGCCTGGGCAGTGCAGACACTTCAGGAGCCAGGCAGGGCTGTGCTCTGAGCCTCTCCCTGCTGTATCCCTGAGGAGCCAGGTTCAGTCTAACCAGGGAGGTGGATGAAAGGGATCACTCACTCATTTTGCTACATCACAGCACATTCCTCGGACCCCAGCCCTGAGGGGCTCTACTGAACTTGCTGTGTGTTACACTTACTTGGCTGTCTCATTAAACACTACATTTGGCAAATTCTACCTGCCTAAGGCCTTGTCTACACAGTAAAGCTTCACCAAAGTTTTGCACACCCAAGGTCAACTCAGGGCATGGAAAATGCACATCCTGTAGCTCACACTGTTACAGTGGTGGGACTGCAGTCCAGGGCAATGCACCTTCTGCTGTTTAGGAAGGTGAAGTCCCTAAACCAGCAGAATACCCTGTGGCTCCATGAGGGAGTCTGTCCTGTAGCCACAGCACAATAAATAGCTTTTGCTGGGTGCACAAGACATACTAACTGCAAGCTCTACTTGTACATTCCCATCTAGCTTCTCTTTGTTCACTTTCCTTATACACTTTGTACACCTTCCTTATACACCATAGAGCTCCCTTGCCTTTGCTTTGGGAAAGACTCACAGTTGCCTCAGGATGTAACAGAAATTCTCCGTGAATTTTTCATGTTGTGTTTACAAAATACACAGGTTAAAACATGCTTTTGGAGCTCAGTTTCTTGCAGATATCAATTATATGAAGGCTCTTTTTGTTAAAAAAACTATCAACATTTCACTGGGGGAGAGATGTTCAATACCAAGAATGCAAACTGGTGGGAGTCAAGGGAGCCAGTGACAGGCAAAGAGGGCAATACCAGGTCTCTGGGATTGTCACTGACACATCATGACAAACATTCCCAAACATGTTCTGTGCAAAATAAACTGTGCCCTTTCTCCTTAAAATAAACATCTTTGATATACTTACTGAAACCAGGAATGTGCCATTATTAATGATAATGTAGTGCAGGAGACAGCCTTTCTTAAGGTTACCCAAAATATTTTTGCTGCTACATCAGATGTATTGTTAGAGCTCACCAAACCCAGAGCTGTGGTGCACCTGTTTTCTCTCAGACACATCTTATTTTTCTTCCTTGGAAGTCCCAGCTGGCGTCCAGGTTTTCTTAAATTGCTACCAGAGCTAATTGCTAAATTGCTACCAGAGCAATGCCCCAGAAGATGGGGAGTTGCTTTCTGCAGTGAAAGGTGAACAAATGGGGGTTCACCAGAATGGCCAAAGAGACAGAAAGAGCTGGTGCTCAGAGCAGCACGGGAGGGAAGAGGGGATCAGCAGCTGTAGCCAGGCAGCCAACCACAGTAGTTTCAGGGGCTCTGATTTGGGGGTTCTCGAAGCAAGAAAATTTTAGGGAGGCTCAGGGGAGAAAGGAGTAGCTTGGGGCTGGTAAAAAGCTGGCAAACAGGTGGTTCTGTTGGGAGTCGCTCAGCTATGAAATCACAAACCTGGGGAAAATATTTACTGAAGCCCAGATTTGCTCCACCTGAAGGCAGAGCAGGCAGTCTGTTTTCTTCATTTGTTTTTTATTTCTTTTGCTTGTTTGGATGCTCTGTGATATTATTCCAATATTATTTTTAGGTGGTTTCTCATTTAAGAAGACACTGCATTCAGCTTAACAGAATGGCTTCCAGCCTGGGACTGCTGTTCCCTCACAGAAAAATTAATCTCACACTGGTAACTGCAGTGAATCCAGCAGCAGAAAGAGCAAATGGCAAAAGCTAAAGGTAGGCAATGGTTTGGAACTAGCATCCAGTTAGGGAAGAGAAATGGAATCCAACTCAGTCAGCACACTCACAACATGGGAACAGCTTTGTTGAAACACTGCAGAGAAATTATTGACCACAAAATCATGCATCTGGTTAAAAAACTGCAATAACATCAAAGAATAGCACCACTAAAACCCTGTTCTAAGGGGCTTATAATACTAAAATACTAATGATAACTTTAAAATTTAGGTAAATCTGGACAATTGTATACACACAGATTGGAAAAGACCGTGATATTCATCTCAAGAGGCAGTATCAGCATTTTCACACTCTGGCTTCAGGAACCACATCAGGAAATCAAACAAATATTATTCCATGTGTGCAGTGAACTTCTTTCTTCTTGTAACAAGCAAACAAAAATTATTTTCTTAATAAACATACACCAGACAAAAGCGCTACTGAGAAAGATCATAAGACTAAGGAAAAGAAAAAAGTACTATTGATGAAAACAAAGTTTTCCTCCTTCCAGTCAGGAGTGGCTGGGATTGACACACGGGGATGGCTTTTGGCTGGTGTCCCACAGAGGCAGCTTTGCAAGGTGCTGTGTGGATGGGATGGACATGAGTACTTCATGCTGCTGGGGAGACTCAGAAAATACCCAGAAGGAAAAAAACCAAATAAATAGATGATGGATAAGCTCAAAATGCCCAGCCAAAGCTAGGTAGGAATTCTATTCAGTGGTATGATCTCAGGAAGAAAACAGCATTGCAGGAGAAAACTTACCCAGGCTGATAAATTCCAAGCCTTGGTATTTTCCAGCAAATGCTGCTCAAGGATTTCAGGGAATATCATAGAGAGCCTGTACTGCAGGGTGTGCTAAAATGGGAATGGTATCACAGGGGACCAAACTGGATGAAGGCCTCAGTCCCACCACACTGGACACAGATTGTTCTCTGCAGGAATCCCAACTCAGTCAGGTCACGTTAAAATTCATCTGCACCGTGTTCCCATTGATTTTACACATGAAAGAGAGGTTGGAACATGCACTATCAAGCAAGAAAAATAGCATTAGAGGTGAGTTTTAGGGTAATTTTAGGGTAGGTTCTTTTCTTACAAGTCTTCAATCCAAAGACCATTAGTTGTTACCAGACTACACCACACTGAAAACACACAGGGCATTTGTTGCATTTTTCTAAGCAGCCCAGCACCTCTAGATTGATAATTACCACTTTCCCTACACTTATCACCTCCCTTATCTTAGGGAATGGAGTCTCCAACAAGCAAGATTATTCTTCTGTGAGAGTCGTTATATTACCAACAACAACAAACAAGCAGTAATTATTTTAAACTTAAGAAGATTTAAAAAGGGGTTCGGGGAAATGCTCCTTATCTGCTTTCATTTTCAGGAAAAGAAAAAAAAGATTCTTCAGGGGAATTAAGGGGGAGAGGGCAATTCTTCCCTAGAGGTTCAAATATATCTCCCAGGCAGCACAAAAAAAATGTTGGTATTCTGTACCACCCAGTGCCTGCCCATTTCTATGCTTGATTACCCCGATAAATCAGAAAACCTGTTTGTTACAGGCTCTCCTTCCATTACAGCTGTTGCTCTGGTTAACATCTTCTGAATCATCCAATTCATCAGGATCACATACATGGGGCTTTAATCCTTTGATTTTTTAAGTTACTTTGTTCTGAATTTTTCGGTTCATCCCCTCACTGACAGAGAAACTGAATAAAGATAAATAAGTCAGAGTAGCATTGTTTTTCCCCCCTGCTTTTTATTTTGCAAAGGAAATAGGAAGGGGGGACAGGGTAAATCTCCATTTCACAGTTCTTCAGTGGTATCACTCAGCCCTGATGGTGCAGCCTGAAGAATCTGAAAACAAGTGCTGAACTTTGGAAGTACAGTCAGCCCCACTGTGTTCTCACAGACATTAAAATGCTATTTAAAAAAATGTATATTAAATAGACAAATAACTTGGTGGTTATCCCAAGCCCTCCATCACTGCTATGTCTGTCAGTACTAATTTCTGTAAATGGAACAAACCTGGGAATTGAGTTCCAACCGAAGTGTAACAGCTTCATAAATTACAGGGAGTGTCAGAGCTGGGAAGGGAAATGGGGAGCGCAGTAGGTCAAACAATTGCTAATGGGCTCTCGAGTCATTTACCTGCTCAAATCAAAGTCAGACCTGAGTAAAAGACTGCAAGGACAACAGAGAATGTGCTTTCCAGCACTGCTGCTCTCAGCAGGGTTTTAGGATGAGTGACCCCCACGCTCATCCCCATGCCCCCAGCAGTCCCTCGCTGGGGATTCCGGGCTGACCCACGCAGGGGAACTGCCCAGGTTAGTGCCAAGTGAAGAATATGCTTTAAGAACAGTGACAACACAAACCTGCACCCATCTGGGAGGCTTCAGCAGCCAGGCCACCTGCTCCCAGGGAGGGCTGAAGCAAACACAGAGTAATCCCTGGAGAAACTCCCTTCCTGCCCTGCCTGCCCAGAGCCCAGCGCGTGGGAATCCCAGACTCTCAGCATTGCCACCATCTCATAAATCATAATCACACCCCATAACCAGGGGGAACACACCAACCTCTCATAGTGGAACCACATTTTTACAGAGCACATATATAACATACAAAGATATGAGAAGAGAGGGATGATGACTAAACCTCATATTGTTCCATGGGTTTACTATTGATCAGACACCCTTTGTTCTGAAAATCAGGTTGTGTATTTCTTTGTGAAAATGAGCTCTACAGAGGTTCCTGAGACTGAATTGTTCCAAGTCCTAGCTGCCTTCAGAGTAGATTTTAAAGTCTAATATAAACTATTTATGAGAGCAATAAATGAACTTTGATAGAGGAGGAACATCTCTACTATTTTACATACCTCATACTGGATAAGACTCACACAAGCATTTATAAATTCTTTAGGAAGAAAATACCACAGCCTTCCTTTTCCATCCTCCTCACCTGCTTTTTTCCATCTATTTTTTTCTCCTTTCAGTAAAGGTAAAATCTTATGGCATTACAAGAAAGTATTTTCTGACCAGTACAGTGGACTCAGGATCTGAATCCAAAGTACCTTCTGTTATGTCAGAAGGAACAAGTCCTTAATTATTGAGTTCCTATAACTATGATCAAGAACTTGCTTCTGATTTATTTCCCAAGAATCATTAGCAATATATTGATCCAAAAAGAAAAGTCTATGGCATTAAAAAATGTATAATTTCTGGCCTGTCATCTTAAAGGCAGAGAAAGACAGACAAAGAAAACATGAATAAATGATTGACAGCACAGGTAGCTGCATTAAGACTATTAGAAATACATTAGTAAAAAACAACATTTCCACTCTCAAATGGCTGATGAGAAGACAATACTGGTTTCAAGAGAAGAGATCACACTCCTTTCATCAGAAAAGGCCCCTTATTTGCTATTGTAGAAAAGTTCCCTCAAACAGAAGAGAGATTCAAAAGAAGCACAACATCCACCTTCAGCTGGGGAACAAACACAGGCCAGGGCTAAATAACAACCCTAAGGATAAAGAGACAAGACCCCCACGAAGGGGGACAAGAATGAAGCCCTTAGAAAGGGGACATAAATAGTCCAGAAGAAATATTTATCAGACTGTGATGAAGCTTGGTCAGCAAACTGAAGTGGCATTGCTCAGAAAACAGCCTGGGAAAGACAACACTTTGTTAGAATCACTTGTTGAAAAGAAAGATGAAAAAAAAGGTGCCAAATAGCAACACATCCCTGAATATCAGACTTCAAAAATGGAGATTGGACTTGGTAAACATCACTATTATTCTTCAGAAAACAGGAAAGACTTTTTATTTTAAGTCTATAATTAGACTTCAATGGAAAGTTACATTGTAAGCTCAAGAAAATTGCCAAACTTACAGTGTAATGGGAAGAATTGTACAAAATTTATTCAAGTCTGGTCTGGACACGTGTTATATTTTAACAAGTACTTTGCACTGGAAAAGTTCTCAGTCACAGCAAATTTTTAGTACCATTGGAACCAGATATTTCAAACTACATAGAGAAACAGATCATTGTAAAAGAGACATCAAAAGGTTTACCTTGAAGCTCTCCAAGGCATCCAAGTACAATGGGGATGATAACATGGGCCTCCTGCTGACCTCCATGTCCCCCACCCCCCGGGGCTGTGGATTTTGGAGTCCTCTGTGAGTGTCCCTGGCTGATGGAGGCCTCAGTGAAGGATGGGTCCTCATCACATCATCAGCAGAACTGTCTGCCCAGGAAGTCAGAACACAGCTCAGATGTTGAATTTCCTTTCACCTCTCCAGAGTGTGGCCTTTCCAACTCAGGGTTAAGCTTGTTTGCAGTTCTGGGGAAGTGAATTGCTGCCATTGCTGCTGTCTGCACTGTGCATGGCTTATGAACAAAGAATTCTGGTTTCCAGGGCTCTTGCAACTATTTAGTCACTCCCTAAATGAAAATTTCCTGAAATCCAACCCTCAGATCTGAACTTCTTGAAAAGTAGGGGGTGAACAGTCTCTATTTAAATCCTCTAAATCAGGTGCCATGCTTTGTTTTTAATTTATCCAGACCTTGACTCAGAAGAAACACAGCAAGAACAAAACATAGTCTCATCTTGAAAAATGTCGTTCCAAGCTGACAGAACCATCCATGAGGGAGAAACTTACTCCTGTAAGATTTCTGACACCTTCTACTCAAATTGTGTGTGACTGAAGCACCACCCAAGCTAAGCACCACCTGTCCAGGGGCTCTGCAGTCCCACAGCACCAGGAGCTGGACACTCCTGCAACCAACAAAGCCGTAAGTACTTCATTAAAAATTGTCTTCCCCCTTGCTTGAACATAGTAGTAATAACATTAAGATATACTTTAATACTATGTACTAGTGCAGACATTCCATAAACACCAAATCCTGCTCAGAAGACCTTTATTAAAGTTTAAATATAGCTGCCATTCTCTGCTATTTTCTAACGGGCCAAGAGACTCTCTCCAGAGGCAGTTTTGATTTTCCAGACAGTTGGGGTGTACAGTGGTCAGACAAGAACCTGAACTTTGGGAGCTCTGCAGCATTCCCTCCAGTCATCAGAAACCAGTTCTGATGGGTTCAAAAGGAAGCTGTAGCAGATGGGACTCATGGGAAGTTACATCAGACCTTCATTTGCCCAAAGAAGGTCAGCAAGTCAGAATGTTCAGAGAGAACATGCAAAACATGGCACACATTGCAGGGTGTGGATAAAGAGGAAGGATCTTTCATAAGAAAGAAAAATAATTGACATGGTATATTTCATCTGCCTGCAATTTTTCTCTATTTCCTGAAGAAACCAAAGCACAGAGAGAAATAACAATCTGCACACATTCATGCACAGCGAGTGTATCAGAACACACATCTCCTGCAGGTCCTCTCTCCCAGTTTCTCCATTGCCTGGAAATGAATGCACTGGGACTCTGTTCTCCTAAATCTGCTTTACATGTTTCTGTGTTTATGTTTGTTGTCCTACTGCTTGAAAACTGCAGCGTTTCTAACGCTGGTCTTTTTAGTCCCACTGCTCTTCAGTTCCAGCTGGGAATGCATTTACACCCTGGAGCTGATTGCTGTGTCAGAGACACACAGGAGACTGCAGTGTGAAGCAGCAAGGCCTCCTGGCTGACTTCCCAGGGAAGAGGTGGATCCTGTGTTCTGGCACACCCAACACCTGTTGAGGGACACTGATCTCATAGGGTAGGGGGTGCTGGCCCAGCCTCTCCTGACACTCTGTGAGGAGATGGCCTCCTTACAGATTTGTAAGTGCTGACAATTCCAACATCTATTTCAGCTTTTTTGCAGAACCTTGGTACTAAAAAGTGCAGCCTGGAACAGGGCAACCCCTGGTATCAGTACAGGCTGGGGGATAAAGGGACTGAGAGCAGCTCTGCTGAGGAGGACTTTGGGATGTGTGTGGCTGAAAAGCTGGACACAAGCTGCCAACATGAGCTGGCAGCCCAGAAACCACCTGTGTTCTGGGCTGCACCCAGAGCAACGTGGGCAGCAGATGAGGGGGCATTCTGCCCCTCTGCTCCACTCAGGGGGGAGTGCACCTGCAGGGCTGTGCCCAGCTCTGGGGTTCCCAGTGTAAGAAAGACATGGACCTGTTGGAGCAGGTCCCAAGGAGGCCATGAAGATGCTCCAAGGGCTGGAGCCCCTCTGCTCTGGAGACAGACTGGGAGAGCTGGGGGGGTTCACCTGGAGAAGGGAAGCTCCAGGGAGACCTTACTGCGGCCTTTCAGTGCTTAAAGGGAGCTTGTAAGAAAGATGGGAACAGATATTTTTTAACAGGTGCAAATAGGACAAGGGTGAATGATTTCAAACTAAAAGAGGCTAGATTTAGACTAGACATAAGGATGACATTTTTTATGATGAGGATAGTGAAACACTGGCACAGGTTGCCCAGAGAAGCTGTGGATCCCCCTGAGCAACCTGGTCTAACTGAAGATATTGCAGGGGGGTTGTACTAGATGGCATTTAGAAGTCCCTTTCTATCCAAACTATTCTATGATTCTATGAAAAAAACCCCCTCCAGTCTGCAGGTAACAGCACTACCTGTCTTGACAATGGAAGTGAGATTGAATCACCATTTATTATATGTAGATATCATCTTTGGCAGATTTTTATACACTGTCAACACACACTCTAGTGTGTTGGCAATAATGAAAAGGTAAGCATGTTTTGACAGCACAGCAAAAGCCATTCATGACAGCAGTACAGTCTCCTAACTGCACACAAGTGCCAGGAGTGAATTCTGGGGGCAAATGCTGTCCCAAACAGTCAGAGAAGAGTGGGACCCACAAATCATACTGGGTCCCTTCCACCTCAGATGAACACCCTCTCATTGCCCTGGAGAAATCAAGCTCAGCATCGCTGTCCTTCAGCCCCTTCACCTCCCCACTGAAATTGCCAATAAATGGCTTGTTGTGTTACCTCCTATAAATAAAAACAATCATTCAGGAAACCTCTTCTATTCATCTCCCAAAAAATGTGTTCACCAGTTCTTTTCACATTGGTTACTATAACACAGGAAGGTGGTTTTATTCAGCCAAGACTTTGGGTGCAGGTTCAATAGGGTGAAAACTCATGTTGTTACTTAATCAGCTCCCCAGAGTCTGAGCCTCCTCTCCCTTTCCAATCTCAGTATCTTTAAAACCTACTACAATGTATATAAGCCTGAATTCTCATATCAGTAGGAAAGCGTAGCTCAGGTTTAGAGAGGTCTCTTTAAAGTGAGAGATGAAGGCACCAGAAATTCTATTCTGCTGTTGAAAGCACACTGACCTTGAGGCTCACAATAATGTCCAGAATTAGCTTGTCAGCAGCCCAGAGATCCAATCTCAGTTTTCATGGAACTGTTCCCAGAATAGGTAGATAATGCCCAATCTTCAAAGTAACTATGTCTCAAGTTTATCAAACAAGCAGAAAAAAAAGTGACACACCAAAGGGTCTATTCACTAACCAGTGGCTCACACGAATCGGCCAAGCATGGGAAGATCTATTTTTCTTGCTTGGGTGACAGAAATGTTGCACTACAAAGGGCAAGAATACAACTTACAAGTGGATTAGGTGGGTTCAGCATGGACAGAATGAATTATTTCAGCCCAATCACAAACCTACTTTGAACATCAGAGTTTAGAATTTGATTCAAGTATTAAGTTCAGATTTGATTAGTAGAGACCAAGAAAAGGAAAACTAGGGGAAAGGAAAAGGCACTAATGAAAAATGTTCACTGTCTCAGCAGCTCAAGAGAAGCAAATTCTCTTAAGCTACTGTAACACATGCTGGACATTCCTAATCTATGAATGAAAAATTGGATGCTTCAGGAATTATTTAAAGAAAATTTAAACCTCCTTGAAGAAAAAAAAACCTACATCACAGGCTTGACCCACATGAAACATGCACAAGGCCCTGCAGTTTGTTGGGTCTGTAAAAACAACATAAAATCCCTGCAAGTTCTCCAACCCAATGATGACCTTTCCTACACTTCAGCTGAAGCCTGGATGTACTTGGAGCACAGAATGAAGAACAATCAGCACCTCAGCTAGGGGTGGTCAAGCCATCCTTAGCACAAAATTAGTACTCCTGAAACAAGCAGTGAGCACAAACCCTGACTCCTACCAAAGCCTTTTCTGTCCACAGAGGAACAGATCTTTCAAATCCAAGTGTGGTTTTATACAGGTTGCTGATGCTTTGTCCACACACAGAGCCTGTCATTGCTGACTCTTTTGCAAAAGGGTCTGTAGTTACATTCCAGGTGAGTTTACACTCCAGCTCCACACCTTGTACTCCTGGTTGCCACTGTGGATCTCCACACAGGCTTGATACACCAGACACACCTTTCAAGTAACTGTTTCTAAACTCTTCATAATGAATACTGTAATCTCACATCATTTTGGTCATCTCAAAACACCAGTTGAGACAGTTTTCAGCCCTAGGTGCCACTTCTAGACTTATCAGTGTGCTAGTCTTGGAGGTTCCTGCCTCTTCTCTTCCTCTTCTTAGCTGAATAGCATAGACAGGTCTCAGAGAAGATCAGTTCCTTGCAGTTATAGTAATATCAGATTATTTAGGGGAAAAAAACCAAAACAAAACCCAAACCAACACAAAACTTCCTTTAAAGTTAAAACACTTAGAAAACTGATTTGCTCGTAGACTTAAGGCATGCTATTTTTTGCTGTTCCCATTTGCCATAATTAGAAATACTGAGAGAAAGAAAAAACACACAATTCACACCTTTAAATACCAATGCAAAGAAGCAGCAAAACAGATTGGGTCAAAACTGCAGCCTGAACACATTTGTTTCTCTCCATAATAATGATTACTATTATTATAGCAACACCTTGTATTGAGGATATGAAAACAAAATCCTCTCCCAAGAAATGACTCACTGTCTCTGTTCCCAACTATCTGTGAGATTCCTTGGAAAGAATCTGAGATCCTCAATGCATAACACTATTTCATCCCCAAAAGCTGTCAGACACTGCAGAGCTGCAGGGGAGTGTTTTACCACAACCTCCTCTCCCCTCCACGGCAGCCTTGGAGCAGAGAAAACACCTCCCCATGTCAGGTTAGGCTCCCAACATTTCTAAGCATCTTCACTGAGAATGGCATAGAAATTCCAGGACATTAAAAGGGAAGTCAATGAACTGTGGTTCTGAGCCAGCACCCATTGCACTGTACCAGAGGGCTCTGCACTAACTTTCTTCATGGATCACCTTTCTGCCCTCTTTTCCAAGGTTATTACAGAGACACAGGACTAAGTGCTGCCTTGTTTCATCACCCTCTCTTTTTTTACTATTTGATATAACTTCAGTTATATTAATCAGAGCTTTTTTCTTGTGTACATTTTACAGGAAACATTAGTTTAGAACCTCAGTTAACTGCCTACACAACAGAAAGCCCATGACACTTTCCTCTTTAGCTGAAGTTTTGCTCTTTAGAGCAGAGAAAATCTACTCTCTTCCCATTCCAGTTTTCAGATACCATCTTAAATTGGACCTGGCACTGAGTCTTCAGGTAAAGAATCACAAATACACAAATGCAGTAGAACATGACCTCTGCCACAGTGAGGCTGAGAAGCTCTTGCAGCTTTTGAAACCCCACTTGCACCTCTTCTGGGACTTTGGAAAGATACACAAAATGCCACAAAATCTGCTACAGTGCTAATTTATAATAGTGTCTGTGTTCCAAATGCACTTCCTGGAATACATCCTTAGAAATAAACCAGTTTTTTGGAGGCTTGGCAGGCCTACAGATGTTTCATTTGCACAGACTTGGGATTCACAATCATGCCCAGATGGGTTCATCACTGCAAGGTACCTCGTTTAGTGCATGGCATCTACTACCCCCTGGAGAAGTCAAACTGAAAACAGCACTAATAAATAAATAAATACTGTTTTGCTCTCAATGAGGGCATGAAGTATAAGGTTCAAGAGCCAAAGGGATTATGGTGCATGTGCACAGAGCAAATAGCTGAAAGGTTTGCTGACCTGGAAGAGCTGAAAGGCTTCCTGAGCTGGGAGTTTTCAGACAAGGTGGGGAGCTCAAAGGAATGTGCAGCAGCTATGGAACCTGCCCTGCACCCAGCTGGGATGCAAGTCCAAGCCTTGGCAGGAGTATCAAAGGAGATGGTACCAGAGGGAAAATAGCACATGCAAAAGTTTTCCTCTGAAAAGGGCTTCTTTTTTTTCCTAAGCAGAAAACACAGAAGGAGGTCCCTGGAGGCTTGACAGCATTGCAGGATCATACCTGCAAATGTCACAGGAGGAAGGAGAGGACACCACGGCACCAAGTAGGAAAATGGATTGCAGAAAGAAAACTGAATTTAGGGGGAAAAAGCGGAAAGAGATGGGTTGACAGTGGAAACTGAGGGAAGAAGAAGTGACAGAGGAATGGGCAGTGAACACAGAGGGGTTGCCTGTACCCTCTTTCCATACAATTTGAGGGGTGTGTCCAGCTCTGAAGGAGAGAGTTTCTGAGAGATCATGGCTGGAACCAGTGCATGAGAAAACCATGGCCATTGTAGACTTTTTTTTTACCTTTTCCCATCCTTACTTTTGGGCCAGGAAATTGGTGTGCTCTTTGAATTTAAGCTCAGGAAAACAAGTAAATGCACAATACACATGCCTGGGATCCATATGATTTAGCAGAGAAATACTTTTCCTTTTTTTCCATATTTTAGAAAGTATTTTTTATGCTGACATAAAAGAGAAAACAAATTAATAGACCTGACTTTGCCTCAGAATATCAGACTTGTCAGCTGAGTACTGAGCTGTAATTTACTTTCCAGGTAGATTCTTCTCTGCCAGACTGACAGTTTCAGCACCAGAGATCCCCCATCATTTTGAGTAAATAACTAGTTTACAGCTTAATTTCAAGGTAGAAAGTTATTTCCTTTAAAAAAATACCATCTACCCAAGAATAAATTACACCTAGTTCTCATTCCCTCAGGAAGATGCCACCTGGTTTCAAGGCTTCAGGGCAAACATGCAGCTGAAAGCACGAGCACAGCATACTGTGTGCTCCACAAAAAGCATTCCCTGATCACTCAAAACTCTCTTATGCACTTTGTGTCCTCAAGGATATCATTCCTTGAAGGTGGAAAATAATCCACATTTTAGTCTACATGGACTTTAATGACTTTCTACCAGAGAGGTATCTTATCTTCCCAGGTTTAATATAAATTCTAAGTACTGTAAAGTTAAGGGTATTCAAGTTTTGCTTGGTCTTGACATTCTCCAAACCAAAACAACAACAACAACCAATAAACAAAGAAATCATCAGAGGCAACCATGCTTTAATCCATTCCTGATTTTTTTTACTGGAATACATAGGCCAAATTCTGCAAGTGATCTTTATGGCCGTCTCTTCAAATTACAGAACCCCCTGTCAGCTGCAGCAATTGAAAATGCAACTGAGAATAGAGCTGTTTCAGGGCCAGCCAAGTTGATACTTCATGTAATCTTTCACAGTGATGAGATCATATTCTACTACCAAGCTAACACTATAATCAAGATAAGTCTGCATTTTAGAGGGGCCATGACTGACACATTCCTTCCCTCTGCCTTAAAGGTACAATCCTGCTTCTACAGCAATCAAGTGTCCAATGTTTTTTCTATAATTTCTTCAAATTTTAGGGGGAAAACCCTTATTTTGTCATTATGTATAAAAATAGAAGAGCAAGCTATTTTAATGACTAAAATACCCTTGGAATCCCAGGTCAGATTTTAACCTGTGGAAATTTAGCTCATTTCTGCAGTGCCCACGCTGCACTTCACCCTGAGCTCATCAAGGTCCAGGAATGGCCCTTTTTAGAGGGTTCCCTCAGTGCCTTCCACAGGAGGCTGAGCTCAGGCAGCCCCTGCACATCTCTGCCCAGGCTCACCCAACAGTTACCTGTCAGTCTGCAAACACCAAATGTGTTTGTAATTAGCAGAGCCCTTAGTTTACTGTACATAAATCAGAAAGAGGGAAAGATACTGTTAAATGAAGACAGCTATCAAAGGAATTACTTTGCTTCCAATTAGGCTCATAAGGAAAAAGCCTTTTCGGTGACCGGTTTCCGCTGGATCTAACGAGATGCTCTCATTTGTTTTGCAGGGGTCCAAAGATTAGCCCTTCATTAGGGCAAAGTTAAGTGAAATTACTAATTTAAAACTCATTCCCCTACTCCATAGATTTTTGTCTTGCTTTTAACTGAGAGGATTTGCTGGTAGGTCATTTGTCTTCTCTGACAGATGCTGCTGTTTAGCTCTGATCACTACTTAAAGTGCACACACACTCTAAACCAAAAGATTTCAAAGAAATTTTATGTCATGGAAACAAGAAAAAATGGCAGTTTGATAATGGTGTGGATTTTTCTAAGACATTATCCTGCCAGAGTAATTAGCCAGCGATATTCTGCTAGTTACAAACTCTCCTTCATTTTCCTTTTCTCCCTGTCTGTTTTATATTTCAGACATAACACTTATAACTAAGCAACCACTCAGATCAAACAGTTTCTGATAAAGTTGATAGATTGTCAAAAACCTCTTAGGAAGCACTCTGAAAATTCACATAGGTAGACTGGACACACGACGAACTTTCCTAAAAGCAGTGCAAGTGAAAAATAGTAACTCTCGCAATTTGTGGTCCTTAACATAATTTTTTCTCACCTGACACAGCTTTTTTTTTGTTGCAAACCATGTTTCGGAAAGCTTCAATGAGAAAGAAAGCAACTACTTCTACAATCACATATGAAGGAAGAAAAAAGCTGCCCTGTCTTAATTAAAGACTACCAGGAGAACTGCTTCCACCCTCTCAGACTTGTCCCATCTCATCACAGTTCCAAATCCACTTCCTGCCTCAAATGGCCAAAGCCTGGGTGTTTGGGGCACCCATCCTGTGTTAGCTCTGCAGAGGCAGCAGCCACTCTCAGCTGGGTAAAAGGAGAACCCTCTTTCTCCAGGGTGTAAAGTTCTTGGGCATCACTGCAGGTAACCCTGCTGTTGTTGGGACATTAATGGACACAGCCAGTGCTGTTCACTCACTCTCATCACACAGCAACACCCTCAGTGGCACATGTTACCTCTCTTCTCTGAACTATGATACTGAGGGGGTCTCCCTCACCCAAAGAAAGCTGAGCAGGAACATGCTGATGTTGTTTTGCAGCCCTGTGCTATTTGATTAAATCCCCATTTGCTGTGTTCCTTTGCCACCCCTTTTCTCAAGGCTGTATCTCTCACACAGCTGTTCCACATTGAGTAGGGGAATTCATTTGGAGACTCAGGAAAGCAATAGCTTGGCAATTCCAGCACTGCAAAGGCAAAGCTGAAATGCCTTTATGCAGCACCTGCTGAGGGGACCTTTTACTGCTTTCATAATATGGAACAGGAGTTTGGCCCCAAGGGGAGGATCTCACTATACACATGCAAAACCCCAGGTTCTGCCTCATTATAGTTATTGGCCTCCCAATTAACTTGCTTCCTGTGAGAGCTGGGAGGAAGGCATTTTGCTCACTGAGATTTCAGGCTCTACAGTTTGTGAAGTTTTTTGCTTTAAGGACTGTGTATGTCCCTAATTGGTCTGTGTCACTAGAAATTCAAAATACTTTTCCTAGGCCAGTTGCTGCACACAGCATCACATGCTTTTTCCAGAGAGGTGAACTGAGGCTCTGGACAGAACATCCTATCACAGTAGGCAGGGTGTCCCTAACCCAGCCCAGTCCACAGCACTAAGGCACTGTGTGCAATCTGCCTCCTCACAGCTTCTCTGATGGCCCAGGTATCACAGAAGTATTAAATGTCTTTAATAAGGAGTGTCAGAAATACTCATTCCTGGAAAGGTTCTCTGTTTGAGAACATATCTGGAATGGTCAGTCCTCTATGAGTTTAATCTAGGTCATTGAAATGTCTTTCTGGTACATCATTCAGAGTCATCCATTGGCAACACCATCTGCACTAACAAGACATTACATTTGTAATTATATTAACAAACATTAAAATGCTTGAAATAAAACTTCTCCTCTAAATAAGCTGTGTAATGCTTGCAGGCTACTTGATATAAAGCACCATCTATGCTGTAGCACATACCTACAAAGTGTTAAACTGTGCTATTGTAGTAAAACTGTCAGCCTTGATTATTTAAAAGGTGTCTACCTGCAGGCTTTGCTTTCATTCCCTGTTGCTGTTAGTACATCCCACATGTCTGACCAGACTGGCCAATGCTCTGGTCATGTTACATTGGCCCCTGCTCCTGATTTATCAGCCACAGAGACAAAAGCTTGGCTTTCCCTTTCTGAACAACAAAGATTTACTCTCGACAGCAGCCCTCTACTGTCAAACAAAACTGTTGTCTGAGCTTCTCAACACATCCCAGCAGTGCCATAAACACACGGGAGTGCTGCAGCCAAGGCACTGACTCTCGTGACAAAGGATGGGCACCAAGTGTTGCAGTTGATTTTAACAGATAATAGAGTTGACTTTGCATAAGCCATAGTTTCCAGGCTCACTTGTTCCTTCCTGCCCATCATTTTTGCTCAGCTTTTTCAGCTCTGCATGCTGCCCCCATCTCATTCTCCACATCTGCATCTCCCATTTGAACTCAAGTCTGGCCTGCATTCATTCCATCACTGAAAACAGGAATACTATCTAGTCATCTCTACACCTGAGTTAAACAATTGATACAGCTTTCACACCAGGGCAGAGAGAATGTGTATGTAATCTTTTTGTTTCTATTAAATATTAACATGCATGAAGCAATATGGGCTTATTGTCCCTGATGGACATGGGGGAGTCAAATACTCTTAAAATGTTCCAGAATTTGTCCTTTCATGACCACTACAATAACTTGAAAATTTAAAGGGAACTTTGCTTCATTCAGAAGCTTTTAGTAAGAGATTTTTTTACAGCAAAATATGCTTTAAAATAAACCCAGTCTAGATTATCTTTGATATGAATCTATAGCTGAGATTTATATTGCTTATCCATATTAATTAGACTAGCCAAAATTTTTCATACCATTTGGCATGCCTTGGAGAGGCAGAGAGATAAAGATTTAATTTTCTCTGAATGGGCCATTACTAGCTGTGAAATTGCTACAGCAAAGCTCTTTGTGGTCTAGCTGTATTTGTTCTGCATAATGAACAGAATGCCAGTGGTTTCCATCTCCATCCAGCTCCCACTCAGGGCGCTCCACAGACAAAGCTGACTACCTTTGCCAGTTAAAAATGGAGTTACCAGAGGCAAAGAAGATTTAGTGGTCAAAACCCAAGTCTGCGGCAGAGTCAAGAATAGAATTTCAAGCTTCTAAACTATTCCCAAAGGCCTGTTTTAACCACTCCACAGCACAGAGCTGGCAGGGAGCAACCACAGCCCCGGTGCTGCGCCAAGGGGAGCAGCCTCTGCAGTGCTGTGGGACCCGGGAACATGCACAGAGCCTTCCCAGCCCCCAGAGCTCCACGGAGCCTTTCCTGCATGTCAGGAGAGAACAAATGCCTGAGACATTATCTGCCCATTCCAAGAGTTCAGGGAATGTGTATGACATCATGGGCATGACTGCCCCACTAATCACATTATATGCTGTTTAACTTAACACTGCTAAGCTTTGTCTGATAACATTGTAAATACCATTTTATTGTAAATTAGATTATACAAACCTCCTCAGGGTTTAGGTCAGTTCTTGTGTGAGGTCCGTGCTCCCCCTCCTCTCTACTGCCCCAAACTGAATCTTTTGGGTGCCTAAGCCAGGGCATTTCTACAAAGGGAAGCACAAGAAAAAACAAAACTTAAGCCACTATCTTTTCTAAGTCAGCACTGCAGATTGCAGTGAATGGACAGAAGACTCCATACATCTGTTCTTTTTCTCTCTCTTCCCTTGGAATAAAATCAATAGGTTTTGGTTTTCCCTTGAATCTGGCTGGATTTCATTACAATCTGCCTGTGAGGTAGTATATACTTGAGAGATCTATCATTTCTTTCTATCATATAAGTCCATACTGAGTTATCTATAACTCTAAACTGAGTTATCCCAGTTGGTAGCCACAGTGTTCTTCTCCCAGCCTTAAGGTTTCTGATTTGTTTACAAAGGAAACTGAAGAAGTGTTAGTTTTATTTTCATTTTCCATTTGATTGTCTTTTTTCTAATGACAGAACCAGACTCCAACTACACTAAACCATAACCCCAACATCAGCAAGATCTTCAAAGCCATTGACACACTGAGGCTTCCCAGTTTCTGAGGATATTTTAGTTTCTATGTTTTGACACTCTTAATGCTGAGGGAGATATCTGAGAAGATTCTCATCTTTTAGGAAACCTCAACAACAGGATTTCCCAACACATTCAGACAACTGCATGAGAAGATGCTCCTCGTCTTCCTTCCCTAATTTTATCAAGGCCATAAATATCCCACACTCTTAAGCAAAGGTTTGAGAATCCAGACTTCTGAGGTCTCAGCTATGCTCAGCTCTGGGTTTCTGTCCTCACTGCAGTCACCAATGGCTTAGTGTCAGCCTGGGTTCTGCTTCCCACCCACATGCAAAGCTCTGAGGCTGGTGATGCTTCAGACAGAGCTCCACCACCCAGCACCAGAACCACCAGCTCTCAACACCAAAAGCAGTGTTCTGATTTTGGAAGCTGGAACCACTACTCAGGTAGGACACAGACCAAGTCTCTGTGCTTTCCCAGCCTCCTACTCTTAGGGCAGATAAACCTTATCAGAATAAACTGAGAAAGAAAACGTAAGTGAGGCTCATCCTTCCTGAGCCCAAGAACCACACGGTGCCGTTGTCTTCCACTAACAGGATCTCTGGACAAAAGAGACTCCGCAGCCACTCACACTGTGCTTGTTGCTCAGGGCCCTACACATCCTCAGGGGAACTTTCTTGCAAGCCATGGAATTAAGGAATGCCAGCAGCCCACAAAGGGAAGTAAACACAATCCAGGTGACTGCTCAGACCAAAGCACAGCTAACACAGCTTCAGACCCACTGAAGACAGATTCTCATGTCCTTGAGCAAACCACCTGGCTTCTGCATTCCTGCGTGTTCCCATCTGGAGAAAGGCAACAGCAACGCTGCACAAACACAGCAAAGGATGCTGTAAAATAAACATTGTGAGATCTCACGTGAAGCTCCATCTACCAGAACTGTGGTTACTATATACTGCATTTGGGAAAGGTTAATGCTATAGACACTGCATTCTGTTAACTCCTGATTTCTCAGGACAGATTTTAATGGAACTCATGGTATGAACCTCAAGTAGGTTTCCTGAAAAATAACACACTTCCTCCTGAAGGAGGGTGATGCACATTTCAGTGGGGGATAATCAGATGCAAGTAAGACAGTGCTCTTGACTGTGTCCTCCCTATCCTTTGGCCACTTGCAGGACTCACCAAAAATACACCTTTGCAGTGCTTTTCGTAGCCCATTCTTTTGTCTCTCCACAGAGATAGAGTGATGAAGCAGAATGATTTGTGGGGCAGTTGGTTGCTTGATCATGGAATTATCTTACAGTTATCATTTCTCTAATCAAGATTGCAAAGTATGTGGCTGCTTTTTTGAAAATGGGGCAAATGCTGCATTTTAATTAACTGATTCATTAGAGAAAAAACAAACCTAGTGAGGTATAGAGAATTTCTATGCAGAAAAGAATAATTACAGAATAATTAGAAAATCAGGTTATTTACATTTTTAAATGTTTTTCTGTGTTTCTTCATAATTTGCTTTATACAAATTATTCCAGTACTATATAAATGAACTTGAGTAATGTTGCTCACATGAACCATTAGCAGTTAAACTGAAAGGCTTCAGTCATCCAAAATGCCAAAACTGGAGCCTGTTAGCACAAATAGGAAAAGAGGGGGGGCCTATTTACTTTATTTTTCCCTTCTCTCTCCTTCTGCTCTTTATTTTAGGATGTCCCATCTAATCATCCACTTCTAGAATAACTCTGAGCCTAG
The DNA here is from genome assembly GCA_013397135.1 of Pachyramphus minor. Classification (NCBI taxonomy): domain Eukaryota; kingdom Metazoa; phylum Chordata; class Aves; order Passeriformes; family Tyrannidae; genus Pachyramphus; species Pachyramphus minor. The sequence goes on from VYXB01004391.1 coordinate 147,933, forward strand.
ACTTCCTAACTCCACATCACACAGCAGTTTATTTCAGTTTATTTCTCCAGTGAGAGAATCAGTGTCATCCCTAAAGACAGACACAGAGATACTGGGCCAAAAGTCCCAGAGCAACTTGACCACAGAAGATTACAGACTGTGTTCCAATGTGCAAACCTGTGCCTCACCTGAACAGTTCACAGTGCCAAGGACTGAGGCATTTAAAAACCAGTCCTGGGTGATGAGGGGATTGCAAGAGAGCTCAGTGACCCTTTGTATCTGTGTTCAGTGCAGACCCACAGCCCTTTTGCAAGGAGAATGAATTTAAGGCAGCAGCACAGATGAAAACATGATGTAAGGATTAACTGATAATCCTTCAGGTATCACATGGGAAATTGCCAGACTATTAACTATGGTATGAAATCCAGCTCATAAATGAGCCTTACTGCAAGAATGAAAGAGAGAATCAGTGACATAACTGGTGATCAGAACCAAGAGAAATGGATGTTCAGCATCAGTGATGTTGGAAGCTCCCCCCAGACCCAGAATAGGGTCTGTGATGGGAGCACTGCTGTTTCACATTCCATAAATGATCAGGGAGGGGGTGGATTCACCGTCCCTGGAGGTTTTTAAGAGGAGACTGGATGTGGCACTGAGTGCCATGGTCTGGGAACCACGGTGGTGTTGGATCGAGGGTTGGACTTGATGATCTCAGAGGTCTTTTCCAACCCAGCTGATTCTATGATTTTATGATTCTATGAAATGCTGTAGGTGGGTGGCTGATGATACAAAGCCATTCCCAAAAATGAAACCTAAAATTTATTCAGTGAGTGGACATTAAAACTGTAAATTTAACTCAAGGTTCATGCATAAAAAAGAATGGATGAGGAAAAAGCCATTCTCACTATGCTTCAAATCAGTCATGAAAGAAATCCTGGAGAAGTGGATCACTCTCCAAAACAAACAGCACAGTGTCAGCAGTTGGGGAAAACTGTCCTATTGGGAATTTCTAGAAGAATGAGGACAAAGCAGAAAATGGCATTATTTCTCTGAATAAATCCATAGTATGCCCATCTCTCCAATACTGAGCACAGTTCCAGTAACTGTGGAAATACAAAGCCACAGAAAGGGCTACCTTGTACCAAAGCTGCACAAGAGGTGTTAGAAAGCCTTAGCACAAGGAAAACTTAAACAAACCAGAGCTGTTCAACCTGGAAAACAAGGCTAATAACAATTAAGTTTCTAGACAAGCTGTTACAGCATGAAAAATGTAAACAGCAATGATTATTTAAAAGTAGTCTTAACAGAAATAATAGGGCACCAACTCAAACTGGCAGGCAGCAAGCAGGTTCAAAAGCAAACAAAAGGAAGTTGATTTTCACACAATGCCTAATGATGTTGTGGAACTCATTGCCACGGGATGTTATGGCAGCCAAAAGGACAAGTGGGTTTTACAAAAACGATTAGACAATTTTATGGAAAAAGGTCCATCAAGGAATATCAAAAACAATGATACAGCTGCAGCCTCCAGCTCAGGAAAGTCTCTATAACAAAAACCACTGGAAGCTGGGAGGGTTTACAGAAGGAAGTATCACTCCATACTCGTCCTGTTTTCCATACACAAGTTGTTAGCCATTATCAAGAGGCAGGATATGGGGCTAGACAGACCTTTGCTTTTTGTGTTTGACCAGTAGTCACTGATGCAGATACAAACAGATACCATTCCATAAAAATCTGCTACAGTACAAATGTGCACACTTAGAAGAGTAATATCATAAATGCCAGCATGTTTTGTTTGGGAAGGACTAGAATTGGTTCTTGTATTTAATTTGGTATATTCTGAATCTGTGTTTTCCAAAGAAAGTTATTATGTTATCCTTCTTTTTATTCCCTAATTACAGCAAAAAAGACAAATCCAGTGGACAGAACTAGCTGCAAATTTCAGCTGTTAGTCAACAATGACTTACACCCAGGTGACTGAGAGTTTAGCATGAGAAACTGGAGAGCTACTGGAGTCACAGCCTATCAAGTGTGTTGAATGTGACCACGCCACAGAGGGGCTTCAAAACACAGACTAAAACTTCCAGCCCTGCTGTAGGTCTAGGGTAGAATTTGAAGTCATGGTAAGCCTCCAACAATAGAGACAAACAGTCTTTAAGACCTTGTTCCTTACAAACTCCAGCATCCTGAGCACACTTTACAACTTGCACGAACACCTTATCTTCTCTTTCTCCATTATGGAAAACAGAGAGGGAAGTGACTCACCAAGGACTCAGCACCCCAGAGCAGCTCTGAGCCTACGACTCAGATGACAAGCCTGCTATAACAGATTATACACCACCCTTTTCTTAATTGTTTCTCAAACCACAACCAAAAAAACCCAAGCCATTAAAAATGAAGATGACAATGAAGACATTTTACCAAAATACCCTTATTCTATCTTCTATTGTGCCCCTTGGTTCAACATCTGAGAAGGAAATGCTGCTGTCTTGGCATGAAATTACATCATAAACTACAACACAAAGGCACACACAAGATACAAACACTGCAGAGAGAAAAACTGCCTCAATCAGTAGCTGCACTGGTGTGTAGAATTGAGGGGTAGAATTACACAGGTACATGTTCTCTGGTACACTTGGCCTAATGCCAAAGGCCCAAATGACTCAGTAGCCCTGTAATTCTAGCCCAAATCCCAAGGGAAAAGGTTAGAAGCAGAGATGAGATGACTGCATTTCTCACCACTTTACCCAAGAAGAAGCCTTTCCCATTCGGCATTCAGCACCCAGCACTCGGAGATGTATTAGCAGGAATAATTTGCATCAGGATTCCATCTTGTGTTTAGCCATGCCAAGGATAGGTGCAATTTTTCAGGAAGAATAAGTACCTGCAATTTTCAAATGGGACAGAACCAAGGCAAAACAACCTAGGTGCAGGTCAACAAGGCTTTGTTGTTCGTTCACTGTGCTTGTCAGTGAACTGATCCTGTAAGGCCAGCTCTCAGTTACAGCAGCTCTCTCCAAATGGGAGCTCTCATGAGTCAAAGCTGAGCCAGAACGGTTCTCTTCCTACTGGTTAATCCATATTGGATTACTAAAACCAGTAGATCCATGTTTGACACCAAACTAACAATAACTGGAAAAGGTGGGTACTTCCTTGTTTGAAAATCACAGCATTTATCTAAACACCTGAACCCAAGACCCAGGTAGGTAAGTCTGGAGCTTTATCCTTAGACCCTTACCTTCATTCTGCCACCAATTCTAAACTGTCCACAAAAACATGTTTCTATACATGGACTGAAATTCTGTTGCCTTCCATCAGAAATCCTTCCACAAGGCAGAGCAGTGAGATTGCTCAGGTCAAGGACCCTGGTTTGTTACACACTTGTTCACGCAGTATCCAGCACAAACAGCAGCTATGGCCTGGAAGTGGTACTACCAATGATAATAATCCTAGCTTAAGTAAAACCAATCAAAGACAAAAACCAATAAACCATCCTCTGCTACCCTTAAGAAAGATTTTTTTATTCATCCTCTCACAAAGGATGTTGCCCTATTTATCTGCCAGGAGAGCTCAGACATTCCTTGCATGTGCAGCACAGATGGTCACCACACCACAAAAGGCAGAAGGGCTCATGGTGCACGTGTCTGGTTTCTGGATTACAGAAACCTGGTCAAAGCTGCTGCTCCAGCAGGGCTGCTATGCATCCAAAATCCCAAACAAATACAGAAAGCCATCAATATCCTTTGAACAACATCTCTTAGTGGAAAAGGAGACTGTCCAGGGAAAAGGAGCTGCACAGTGACCCTGGTTGTGAGTCTTAATTCCTTAGTGTTCATAGATTGTTTTGAGATCCTGAGGTGGAAAGTGCTAAGGAAGCTGAAGTATTGTTTATTGAAGCTCAAGGCTTTGTTATTTCTTTATCTTCAGATATTCCTCACATCTGATTTTTCATTCATGGCCATTGCTACTTCAGATTATTTCAGCTGTCTTGAGCTTTTCTTTACCAAATGGAATAGCTCCAGGCAGAGGATATGCAGTATCTTGATTTGCTCATTGCATTTATTTATCTTACTCTTTTCTAATTAATTTACTGATTTGACCCCAGTCCTGTTCTTCCTTTGAGTTTATAGTCAGATATCAAATGTGGCTGCTCTCCATGGATAGTAATAATTCTGCAAATAAATGCCCTTTTAATATTTTTACTACCTCATTAAATAATGTGAGGGAAGGGATCTGCAAGGTCCATTTTAGCAAACTGGGTATAGAAATCATTGCTAATTCTTCTGAAAACTGAAAGCCAGAGCAGTTTGATAGTAACCATTTCAGATCCCAAGGTGAACAATGGAAGCTGTAATCAAACCTTGGAGAACTGCATGAACTGAAACAAAGCAGAACAGAAAGTTAGTTTCTAACACTGTGTTCTGTGTCACAAATTGTCCACAAGTTTCTGTGCTGTTTTAAGAAATTACTGACTGCAGAACTGTGTTCTATGTAGCACATGAAAAAAATTGCTAAACATGTTTCTGCTTTCAAAGGAGTCACTCTAGCTTTCAGTATTTAAAATAGAAATATGTGTAAGAAATATGTAAAAGTAGAAATCTGTGTTTTCCTCAGCTTAGCAAAAACATAAATAAAGCAGGAAATTAAAGAAAAAAAAGGGGAAAAAAAAAAAGAGAAATCTACCTTTCCACATCCTGTTGTGCCTAAATAGAACATGTTGTACCAGCCTGCATGATTTCTCAATAAAATGTATCGCGGACACTTCAAAAGCTGCCCATAATTGGGAGAGTTAAGGGAGGAATGTCAGCTTGGACGGGGGATTGTGCTGCTTTTGTTATACATTAGTTAAGCACGCAGGTTTGTGGGTTTTGACTTTATCTTGGATTTCACTGTAGTGTAATTGAACTCTGTTACCTTCTTCAGTATCCTAAGTGTTCCACTAAGTGCTTGTACGGATTTGGGGTTAAGGATATTATAACAGATCCAGAGGCTATTGCAGTCACTGGCAGAAGCCTCTGCACGGTTTGGTTAGCCCTTCAATGTGGAAAATTATTTTTCCTCTCTCTTCCTAGTACCCCTGGGATCAGCCCTCAGGCATTCAGGGATTCAGAAACATGAATTTGCTATGAATCGAGAGGCAAACCTCTCACATACATCAGCAAAAACAGATTTTACAGAAAGGCATATTTGATTGTAATATGATCATTCACACTACATGAATTTTATGCATTAAATTCACAGGATTTACAGGATTATGTCCTTAACAGTAATTCTGGATTTGGGGTATCCCATCAGCTGTGTCTGCCCTTCCCCATCTTGTGTCACTGTCAATTTCACCAAGGCACAATTTATTGCCCACAGTTATCATATCTAAGTTTTCATATAGATACTACAGCAATAAATTCATAATCTTTACAGTGGGATGCTTGAGCTCCTCAGACAGCGGTATCTCCATGTAACCACACACGATAAACAAATAGTCAACAAACACACTTCTGTAGATTTTACTACCTCTGGAGCAGCCTGTATTTCTATAAAAAACACGAGTTTAGGCTTCATGTGTTGAGTTCTGCATCAAACACACCCCTTTTACAGCCACAGCTCTGACAGGAAAAATCACCCCAAAGCCCCATTTAAAACCTGGATCCCTCACCTGCTGCAGACACAAGAGCGGGTGTTTCAGACCATTTCCTTCGTGTCTTCACAAGAGAGCACTGCCCAGGCCTGCAGGGAAAGGATCATTTTAACCCTCCCTCTGGGCTGATGTAGGGAGCAGCACCTTGCTGTGGGATGAGACCTGCTGAGGGGAGACACCTGCTGAAGGGGTACCCCCCATGGCAGGAACCTACTGAGGGGTTCCCACTGGAAGGGAGAGAATTTCTGAGGGGAGAGACCTGCTGAGGGAATACCCACCATGGGATAGACTTGCTGAGGAGAAACGTGAGGGAACAGACCTGATGAGAGAAGAGACCCACTAAGAGGACAGTCATACTGAGGGGAGACCTAAAGCGTCCCACTTTAGACCTGCTGAGGGGATACTTGCCATAGGCAGGGACCCACTGAGGTGAGAGACACTCTGCACAGGTATCCACATGGGAAGAGATCCCATTGAGATGAGCCCCACAGCGGGGATACACTTCGGGGGAGACCTGCTGAAGGGGACATGACCTCTGCACGCTGACGCCCCCCGGAGGAGCCACCGCGGCAGAGCAGGCTGGTGGCTTGGGGGCAATTTCGGGTCTTTGTTGCTCGTCTGTGGGGTCTCTGTCCCCTGGCAGGGCACGGAGCGGGGCACGGGCGACACCGCAGCCCGGCAACCCGCCCGCCCGGCCCCAGAGCCCGGGGCCGCCTCAGCTCCCCCGGCGGGGCCGCCTCAGCT